>JAOANR010000011.1:28579985-29009846 GCA_030278955.1 Hygrophila difformis | reverse complement strand
TTGAATTCCTAAGTTAATGTTCGTAGGCGCTGGTAGATCTAAGGCAGATATAATCCTTGTAGATATTAAAGAACAGCTCGCGCCCTGAATCGAACAAAACTTTAACGGGTACGCTTAAAGCAGTAAACGTACCAGTGATCACTTTCCCTGAGCGGCCAAATCCGCTTGGTTGATCACGTTCAAGCGTCCCACGGCTCCGCCTTGATTTCTCTGCTGGTTGTGATTCTGGGTGGCCCTTGAGCTTGTTGGAACCTTTGTCCTTGATTGTTATGCTGATTCGGCCCAGTTGGGTGATTCCCAGTTGGACGAATCACTAAGTCCAGCCTCTTCTCGATTGTCTCCTCTCGAACTCTACAATCCCTTCTCAGGTGGCCTTCTCGCCACACCTATAACAAGATCCAGGTTTCGGGCATTCGCGCACCAGATGCGGAATGTTGCATTGCGGGCATCGGGGTATGAAAGCACCCTGATTCCCAGGCCTCCGATTTCCATTCCTCCTTGGTTGAACCCTTTGTTCTCAATTCTTCTCTGTCCTTCATTCTTTGCCAGATCGTTCCCTTTCCTAAAGTTGTTACCATTGTTGTTGTTCCGGTTCCTCTTATCAAATTGATTCGAGCCCTTGCTCGACTCCCCATGGTCCTTGCGCTTCAGCTGTTGAACCCGTGCGATTGCCACTGCACGATCGTAAACAGCCTGCAGAGTTGTGTGCTGTCCGCCGACTATAATCTCTCTGATGCTGAGGTTCAGCCCCATCTCAAATTTCTGGGCTTTGTCGGCATTAGTCGGTACCAATCTTGGAGCGAAACGGACGAGTTCCTTGAATCTCGCGTAGTACTCCTGTACTGTCTGAGTACCCTGACGAAGGTTGATAAACTCTTCGTACTTAGCCGTCTTCGTGCTAAGAGGGTAAAATCTCTCTCTCATCATCTCCTTGAATTCTTCCCAAAAATAAACTTGCTCGCCATCCGCTAGTCCCCCTTGGTGGTTCTGCCACCATTCATCCTCCTCCCCACTTAAATAGTACGTAGCTACTCTCACCTTCTCATTCTCGGGACATCTGACGGCGTTCAAAAGCTTGTCAAATGTCCTCATCCAGTCTTCTAGCTTTGCGGGATCCTCTTGTCCCTCGTAATGGGGCGGTTGGTATGGGTTTACCATTGCCAGATAGTTAATACGGGCTGCCGGCGGAGGTACCGCCGCTTGGGCCCTATTAACTTCGGCGTTGCCCAGTGCTATGAGGACTTGCTCTACTGTCCTCAGCAGTGCGTCTACAACATTGGGTACAGCGCCCACCTGACCTCCAACGTTAGGTGGGTTTGCACCCACTGGTCCATTTGCCCCGTCCGGGTTCAGTGGTGCCCCACCTTCGACTGGTACATTAGGGTTGGCGTTGTTAGCAGCAGGGTTTTCCCTTCGCGGTCTTCCCCTTGGCGGCATTCTGTTAGATAAGCACGCAAGGGTAAGAATCAAATTCTACGGTAGGTTAGTAGTCAAGTTAGTAAGTTCTAACATCTCTACGCAGAATTCTAAAAGAGACGACGCAACAAAGGAAAAGGAAAATGCTTCACTAGATCATTTAGGAAAAATTATAAAGCAGCTACAATGGAAGGAAAATCAAGGTAATATAAAATACGGAAAGCAATAGATAATCCCAACGATATGATGCGATCAATCTAGTAGATAATCGGGGAGAATAGCCGAGGAGTGCCCTGTCATGCTCATACTCCCCATCGGAGTCAAGAGGTATCGGTGGGTCCACTATCTCTGCCTCTGGTTCCTCCTCATCCACGCCCTCAATATCAATATACATGTCCGGGTCGTCCTCCTCTTCCTCTTCCTCCTCAGGTTCCGGTGCATTGAGTCGGTTTTGAAGGTCAATAATCTCATGCTCCAAAGTGAACACACGTCCCCTAAGCATGTGGTTGTTGTGTTGCTCCTCATGAAACAGAGTTTCAAGAGCAGCGATGCGGCCCAAATCCTCCTGTCGAGCATTCCTCAATTTCTCCAACTCTTTCTCGATACCTTTTACATGGTCCTTATATGCACTAACCTCATCACGGCTATGTCTTAACTCATGCATGATGCTAGTCATCGAACATAGCATATCGGTCATCATGTTAAAAAGCTTTGGGTCGGCCATCTAAAAATAAATTTTTAACAAATCAATATCTTGCACATTTCAAGCACATATGTTAATGCATATGCAACCCCCAAAAATAATATTTTGAGACTTGTCGAATTTTTGAGATATATTTTTCCATGGGTTTTAAAATAAACTTTCTTTCCATGGAAATAATAAAAAAAAGCTTAAAAATAATATTTAATATTTTGGGCCTCTATATTGGGCCGAAAAATAATAGCTTTTTAAAAATAAATATTTCGGGCTCTGATACCACTTTGTAACACCCCGGATTTGGTCACCCAGGCCGGGACGCTACCGCCACACCCTTCCAAACAAGACCCGATTAAATCGAGCTTATTTAAAAGGATGCTAAGGCTTAAGTTGCATCATTGACTTAAAAATATTTAAAAACCATTCAAATAAGCCCGAAGTTTAATCAGAGTATAACACCCATAATAATAATAAGCAGTGCGGAAGCAAAAATAAACAGGGCCAAAACATGCGGCCAAAACCAGAGTCTAAGTCCAATGCATAAATTAAAAATAAATAAAATGCGACAAGTCTTCTTTTAAAAATGGAAATCCCATCCCTCCATGCGATGCTTACTCTGCGAAATCTGAAAGAAAAATAAAACAACAATTTATCAGTACAAAGGTACTGCGTAAGTTAATATATAGCACAACGAATTTTAAAAGTTTTTTTTTTAGGAGAATATACAAAATAATATATTTATTTAAAAGACGAGTAAGTAAAATTTATTTAAAATCTCTTACACATATTCCACGAACACTTTACCAATGTTAGTTATGATCGAGGACACCCCATTAGCATATCCTAGGGACGAACCCACAGGACCAACCTTTGGGACTTTATACCCACAAGGACTCAAACATATCCTAGGGACGAACCCTTGGGATCAACCTCTGGGACTCGTACCCACGAGGTAAGTGCATGCAGCGGACCCTATACAGACACACTCCGGAGCCCTAGATAACCCATACGGATACATCTAGGAGTATAGACTCATACATCACAATAAATAAATGCCGTTTTGGCTACAAGAGGGGGCGACATAATTTTCACCACATTGGGCATCCCACTCGATCAAAACTTACAAAGTTTTAAAACCACATTTTATCATTTCATAATATCTCTACATTTCCAGATTTCATATTCTTCAAAAATGAGTAACACTCGACTCATAGCTCATCGAATATACCAAATAGCCTTTACCGACTAAAAGTAACACTGTGGCAGTTTTCGAAATCGCATTTAAAAATGCAACAAATGATTTTTAAAAATTCTGGAAAAATTACAGTAGCTAGAAAACATCAAAATAAGCATTTTTCATAGAAATAGCCATCTCAAAATTTGGACTCTAAGTAGGTCATTTTATCCCATTTCAGAAAGCTATTGAATTACCATTCCTCATGCTTCAGTAAATCCGACCACAGTGAGTTCAAAAATTCATAACAATTTCATATGTGCTCCAAAAATCATGAAATTTTACAGGGATGTTCTAGACACATATTAGAACAAGTTTCATGAAGGCATCAAGCACTAAAAACGATCATAGGCAAGAGTGAATCGAACAACAAAACTGACTACATACATACATTAAATCTGTCAACTCATGTGCAGAAAATACCAGATCAAATTTGGGTGACCAAAACATGTCCAAAAATTATAAAAATTTACAGAGAGCATCTTTAGGACATTAGGAACAAGTTTCATTTTGGAAGGTTCTCCTAAAAATGTACGGATCATGGTCGAATTCACAGAACAATAAAATTGGTCATAGGAAAACCCTATTTGGCAGATTTTGTCAAATGAAAAGATAAGCCTATATCTCGAGTTATACTCAACCAAAACTCCTAAAAATCGACGTGCACAATACTAACTTACTTGAGATGAGTTTAGAACCGAATATCCCCTTGGTGGAATCCTGGAAATCGTCCAACTCGACCCCAACAATCAACACTTCTACCGAATGCACCTATTATGGAGTTGTCGGAGGAAATTCTCAATTCTAGGACAAGGGATTCGAATCTAAGACCAAGGAAATAAAGTAGAACTCTTACCTACACGTAGGAGAAAGGTTTGGACCACTTGAACACATCCACACTCCCTGGAAGGATGATGAACAACTCACAAAACTCTCACTACTCTCTCTTGAACTCAAATTTCGGATGGGATGCAAATGAGTGCAATGGAGGCTGAGTAGGGGCTATTTATAGAGGGGTAATTGCTCCAAAAGCTGCCATGGGGTAGTGGGAATGTGAAGGAACAATTTCTAACCCATAACCCCCGAATTAACACCCCCAAACCTCATCCATTTCCCCCACTCCTCTCATAGCTCCATAGGATCCTCCAAGGTGTGTTGTGTGAGCTTAAAGACTAAGTTTGTGGGGTGTTAATGCTTCTCAACCCAATCATAACCCCCCCCACAACGTCCACAATGTCTGATGATTGAATTCAAATCGATTGGAGACGTGCAAAACGAAAATCAATGCAAGAATCCACTTGTAACGCCTGCATAGCAGGTCTGCTGCTGGTGGCGCGCACCGCGCGGCCACCAGGCAGCGTTTTTTTTTTTTTTTTTTTTTAATATTATGATTTTTAATCTCTTAAAAATCATAATATGAATTATTCGAGATTTTTGGGATAATTCGATACATCTATCCCGAGTCGCGATTATCCGAAATATTTAATTCCGTTCTCTCGGAATTAATTCGATTTCGATAAATAAATCCAAATTTCTTAACTTTCGGATTTTACAACTTGATGTCGATTTCTCGGGTATTACACACGGTCCGCGACACACTCCTTGATTAGCGACAGAGGACCCAAATACTTGTAATTTTATTCTGGAAGGGCTCTGTCGCGAAACCCCTGTCGCGCGGACCCATGGTCCGCGACACACTTCTTGTTCCGCAACAGGAATTATGCCCTTGTTGGATTTTCAAACCTTGTGTCGCTAGACCCCTGTCGCGGGGCCACGCCTAGCGACACGGATTTTTGTTTAGCGACACAACAAACCCTAATTTTCAAAACATCCCATTTCTCTTATTTCCCACCTCTCTGTCGTGATCCCCCTGTCGCGGATCCACGGTCCGCGACACAAATTCTGCTTCATGACATGCGCGGCACCTTTTTGCCAAATTTTTATTCTCCATCTCACCCCATTAATTAATTGAACCTTTATATTAATATTTTGAGGTTGAAATCCAATCCATGATTAATTTGATATAAAGAACTTTGTTCAATTTTCATTAAAAGATTTTTCTACACAAAAATTAAACTCTAATGATCTAAGTATATAATCCGGACTGTAATTAATTAATTATGGAATGAGTGATTATTTAGACCATGATGAGTAATTATGGATTCAATTCCATACCCTTGTATGAGATACCAATGTCTTTCATGCAAGATGACCCAAAAATATTTTTTCTTTTATTTATTTGTCTTTACCCGTTTTGTGTGAAATGGCTAGTAAGAAATATATCAGATTAATGTTGGCGGGTATTCCCACACGGATAAACTAGCTCGTGGTCTGTATATTAATTACTAGATGTTATTTTGCATGGTCCGGGCAGTGGTCAGTGGAAACCTTGGCGGTTCGTCCATCCGGGATTATAATAGCTGCTCAGCTGACTCCTATCCGGATACAGTTTTCTTTTCTGATCTTAATTTCAAACCCGAATCTCAAACTGTGCCAACACTAGACGACATAGGTCAATGTTGTCTAGTAACTAAGACAGCGAAAGAACATGTAGGTTTTTCTCCGATTCACAGATAGTAAGGGACTGAATGATAGCGACCACTGTCATTTAAGATTATTCTGCTGTCTAAAATCATTCCACCTTAATCATTAGGGAACTGGACCACAGATAACTGCAATCCAATTAACCCTAATTATTTTGTCATCTCTTTAGCCAAAATTCTTTTCATCTCCGGCTATTTCATCTTTGTGTTCCAACTTCTGTCTAAACCCACATTATATTTTGGATTATTTAATTTTACACTTCTCTATAAATTTATGCATGATACTATTATGTAAATATTGTGGTCATAATTATTTTGGGATCCTTCCCTTGGACATAGAAGTCGTGATTTAAATCAGATGTCTCATAATAAATTTCCAACAAAAATTCATTTATAAAATCCGGATCTGAGTAAGGGATAAATTCCACAGTTATGACTAATTCATATCCGACTGGGGATTGATTTTGGGAAATTAGAAGCAGAGTCAGCGATTAGGTCTCACCTAGACTGAAAGGATCTGTGTTTTAATTGAGATTCTAGTACCTGTTTAGGGAATGGTTTTCAAATATCAATTATTTTCCAAAATTGCTTTGTGTTGGAAATCTGGTACTCCCTCCGTCCCATTCCAAATGTCCTACTTACTATTTTTGGATGTCCCATTACAAATGTCTTCTTTCTATAAATAGAAATAATTTTCCCCTCCAACAACTATGTGGACCCCACCATATACTCACAAACCAACTCTACCTTAATTCCCGTGCCCAACAGTAACAAGACACTTGGAGTGGGACGGAGGGAGTATTAAATATCACACTGAGATGGGGTCCACTTGGATTCAAATACGGTGTGATAGATAATTCTAGAGGAACAATACATAGGCCTTGGTTATTTTCTAAGATAGGGTTGAGTTCATTTCAACTGCTATCCTCTTCTGCCAATGCCTATTTTTGAGTCCTGAGTGAGTGCATCCGGAACGAACTAATCTATTAGTTCGTTTCATTAGTTTGTATCTCATAACCACCCGACGGGAAGTGAACACTGCGAGCGGTTCACCGAGAATAGGGAATTCTTGATCCACACCCAGTCATTCTGACTGGGGGCTTTTTTTTACTACCAGGGTCAGACTTTCAAAAACCTCCGAGTGATAGGATTTTAAATGCTTTCTTTATCGCTTTCTTTTAAATGCTTTCGTTAGAGGTCACTCGGTTGTATTGAGAGTTGCGTAACTGCTACTAGGACTGATAGTTAAGGGATAGTTCAGGGCTTGATTAGAATCTTTGGGTGTGACATGGGAGAATGATAGCAGTACTTGGCATTTCAACTAATGATTTGTCGGGTGTTGCTTATCCAACACAGATAAATGACATACCTCTGCGCAGGGGCAGTTATATATCTGTGGTATCTTAGATTTTGTTGTCTTAAGGCATGTAAATCCTTACTGTAAGTACCTGTCTGTTAAAGGGAACATAGTATAGGAAGCATGAGAGTTAGCTAACTGATGGATTATCCCAAGCTAAGATCTGCGTAACAAAATGGAAGTTTAACTGTGTTTCATCTGAATCTTGTCCAATCTTTATTATTTTCTTCCTGTCCATTCTGTCTCATTTAAATATGCTTTCTTAGAATAAACTTTATCGCTTTCTTAGAATAATTTTATTGCTTTCTTAGATTAAATATTAATTCGCTTTCTAGAATAATTTTATCTGCTTTATTTTAATTGCTTTCATAGCTTAGTTTAAATTATGTCAAGTAGTTGATAGTTAAAAACACAAACTTGAATCGAGTAACCGAGTGGAAAATCTTAGTAAATGAGGTGGGCCCTGCTTCTATCGCACATCCTCTAGTGAACGATCCGGTACTTACTATAAATACTGCAATTTTTTACTCCGTGCGCTTTCGGGGGCACAGTTTCTTAACACGAGTAAATAAAAACGTGACAACCTATAAATATATCCCTAATCCCAACTCCGCCTTCAAAAAGTGGTTTCATTAAATAAAATTGAAAACCAGGATTATGATTTTTCAGAAAATACTCATGTAGTGGGAACTTGTCAAAAGTTTCATGGCAAGATCTTCAAGGCAGGAAATTGTCAAAAGTTTCATGCCGGGGAGGTCCACAGCATCGTTTGAAATCAAAGTTTCCCAGATGAGTAATAAAAAGTGAAATATATCCTTAAACCCCTTTCCCGCGAATCATAACTCTTTTCTTTTAATAAATTCGAACTTGGGATATTTTAGAAATACTCGTGTTGATGAAATTTGTCAAAAGTTTCATGTACCTATGTGTTGTTTTATGTATTAGCTTCACCTGTTAATTGGATTATTCAGATTGTCACTATATAGTTTGTACTAAGCCTTGTACTAGATGTTCCAAGTTAGTTCTCCAATAGTTTAGGGTAGTTGGTACAACTGTAATGCTTGCCAAATCAAGTTTAAATTTTCAGCGTGTTACAGGTTGGATAACCAATATAAAGTCTACCTAAATTGTGCACATAGGATAGGAAATTTATTTTTCAACCCAAATAGGGATACAAATTTTGTACTATGTAAGACCTTGTAAACTAAGAAATAAAATAGTTCTGCCATAAAGGTCAGGCAATGGAAACCCTTAGATATGTTTTATGTCGGTAATCTTCAAGTTGAAGAAAACGAACTGGACAAGATTCCATTATTTTGAGAATACCCTAACGTTTTTCCGACGAGATACCTAGAATGCCCCCAGAACGTGACGTTGAGTTCCCCATGTAACTAACACTCGATATTAGACCTATTTCTAGTGCTCCATATTAAATGGTCCCTGTAGAGATGAAAGAGCTAATGGAATAACTCGAAGGCTTTCTGAAGAAAGGATACATTAGGTCCAACACAACTTTTTAGGGAGCACTCATACTGTTCATCAAGAAGAAAGTCGGGGCTTCAGACTTTGTATAGATTAATATAGACTCAACCAAGAAAGAATCAAGAATTACCCTTTGCCAATGATTGAAGATTTGTTCGATCAGCTGAAATGAGCCAAAGTTTCCTCGAAAAATGATTTAAGGACGGGTATCACCAGCCCCTAATCACTAAAAAGGACATCCTTAAAACAATATTCCAAACTTGTATGGACAAACAACAAGTTCACAATCAAGTCATTTAGCCTAACCAATGACCTAATTGTCTTCATGAGCCTTAAAAATGACATTCCGAAAGTTGCTAGACACCGGAAATCTAGTATTCATTGATGGAATCGCAGCCTACTCCAAGGATCAAGATGAACATGCATGACATCTATGAATCGTATAAGATACGTTGATACAATAATAACTCAACACACAAATTTTGAAATTTGAATTATGGCCATACAAGGTTGCATTTCTTGGCCATATCATTATTCTAGAAGACGTTCCATTTATCCAGCGGAGATTCATGCCATGACCGACTGGCCAGCCCCGACTAGTCAAACTAAGGTTTGCAACTTTATGTGTAATGCCCAAAAGTTTAAAAGTATTCTCATGATGTCACTATCATATCACTTTACCTAAACTATTGACCAATCAAGTTAGGATCCATTATACAAACCATGGTAATCAGATCAACATCTCCCGAGAGAGAGAGAGAGAGAGAGAACGACCAAAAGATTTAAACACCGGTAGATAATGTCATCAATTAAAACATATCTAGATTACAAGTCCTGTCTCCGTATATAGCAATACTGAACGATAAACAATCCCATAACTCCTATGTTATCACGTAAGTTAAGGTACTTATCTAATATCATAATATGTGACTCACATGCCACTCATAACATAAAGGAACATGAGAATAATATCCACAATTCACTAAACAAGTATCAAAATAACGGCATAGGATATCCCTTTATTTAGAAAAATCTAAATCATTAAAACAGAACTCCACGGAGACAAATAAAAGTGATCGCTCATCCCCATAATCCCTGTCGTGCCTTGTGCCATCCTCAAGAGTATTTGTAAGAGAAAAAAGATACAAGGTGTCAGTACAAAGTGGGAAGCAAGGAATAGAATTGCAAGGAATATGAGATATACGATACACAAGCATTAAGAATAAATAAGAATTAAATGCGGAAAGTAAATATTACGCCATTCCATACCAGTGCTTCAACCACGCCATACACTACAAACATAAATGTTAGATGAACGATATGATAGGCAATGACTTAATATGTCTATCTTTCTTAAATGTAACATGAAGTATGCCTAGAGCGCATCATATAAACAATGGCCAATATCATATAAGGCAAGGGTCCACTGCCCTTCCAAATCGGATAATATATTATCAATATAGCCCCCGCCGAGGGATGATCAATACACTCGATACCAATTAAGTGGATAGAGTTGGATAATAACTAAATCAGAGCAGTCTCGAGTATATCATGGCCAGAGACATCTCGGTACATATGGTCGTGGCTAGAGACATCATCAAATTAGGCCGATACCAGAGACGTCATGTCATGTCGGCACCACAAATACACATACGCGCTTGCCAAGCCTCACATACTGGCATTCGATTGAACACATAGGAATCGGCATATATCAACATTCTTAAAGTTCTAAGACAATTTCATCAAAGATTTAGATACAAGCTAGCAAATTCAACCAACATGGTATTTCTAGCAATCTAAGGCAACAAAATTTGGAAGATCAGCAATGTCAATACTTCTAGGTTATCATCACCTTTTTCCAAACATCATTCATCAATGGATAACATATATATGAGGATTGTGAAGGCGTAAAAACGTGAAATAAACAAAAGAAACGAAGAAAACGGCAAAACAAGGGGTTATGGCGCGCTCCAGCGAAGGAACGCGCAGTGAACAACGTCGTTTGCTTCATGGGCACGCGTAAGTAACATGTTCTTTCCCAGGAACGCGCTCTTAGCACAAGAAGCCTCTGGACAATGCGAAAATATCAATTTTTCAGCCATTTCCAAGCTAATCCTTCTAACAAGCTATGCCGCTCTTTACCTTTATTTAATGATGTCCAAACTTTAATTTATTCACTTCTTGCTTCCTCAAACTCCAATTCAGTCTACATTGCACAATTCCAAACCACATTCACCATGTCCTCCTCATTCCCAAAATCAAGCAAAGTGTAATACCCGAGAATTTTATCACATAAATAAATAAATAAATACATAAAAAAATAATTAAAATGAAGATGAAAAGAGAAGGGGCAATTTAATTCAAAGCTTAAAAGGGAATTTAATTCACAAGAACCCGTGAAGACGAAGGTAATTTAATTTAATTAAGTTATCGCACGGGAGCCAAATACTAGTGGACTTAATATTTCGAATCCAAAATTAATTTGAGATCCCAAATGAATTTAAAATAGGATTTAAAGTCCAAGAGATAGCCCAAGAAAATATAAGGAGAAAGGCCCAAAAGAGAAGGACAAATGCCCAATAGAGAGGAGGAAAAGAAAAGGCCCAAAAGGATAGCACGGCCCGGCCCAGACCGCGGCCCAGCTTGGGTCCGCGCGGTCTAGGGAAAGAGCGCGCCAAGACCGTGCCACTACAGAGGCAGCTGTCAACTTGTGCGATTTCGGCGATTTCTTGCCAAAATTTGCAACCCCGACTATGGAAACTCGATTTCAGTCGATGGAAGGGCTTTTAGGTCGAGATTGGATGATCCCTAACCCCATTTTTCTCAGTCATCAACAGCCTCTCTTCATCCGAAAACTCTCCCAAAACCGAAAACACAAAGCTTTACCTTCCGACGACTTTCCGACGAATTTCCGGCGACCAAAACCGACCGTGAAGGCGTGTAGATCGAAGGATATAGACTTTGGATTGTTGGTAAGGACTAGATTAGTTTCCTTTTATCGTTTACAATCACAATCATCATTCTAACTTACGGATTTTTACTTGGAAACACAAATCGGAGCCAAAGGAAGAGGAAATCGGGTTTAGGAGATCCGTTCGTAGCCATCCGTCGATTCCGGACGACCCGGAAACATCCTTTATCACACTCACTGTAAGATAATATCTTACATATCAACATCGGTGGTTTTGAACCATTAGAAACATTAGATTTTAACTAAACACTAAAATCGGACATAAAAGATTCGATCTTTACGCGTTTCATGAGATTGGCCGAAAAACCCTATTTCGAGAATCAGGAATGAAAAACTCCGAACTAGAGATTTGTTTCCAACATCTTAATCTAGCTTGTGTTAAAATTCCATGCATTTTAATTAAGATTTGATATCCCAAATCGTGTCAAACAGTTTCTGTAATAAACAAACTTTTCAAAAATCTGGATAGATTATGTAGTCGAACGCGTTGTGTGTTTTTCTATCACTTGTGGTCAAAAATAATCTTTGGTGAAAATATAAAAATTGTAGATAAATTTCTTAAGAATATTCATGTAAAATTTCTTGCATTTTCATTAAGGTTTGGATAGTCAAAACCCATTTTGAATACACTGTGTCCGAGAAGAAAAAGTCGATAGATTTTGAGACTGGACTTGATGAATTATTCTGTTTTAATCCGAATTAGCATAATTTACCTCTAATAAAACTTTTTTATTTTGTTGTCTTTTAAGTGCCTGTAAAATTTCATAATTTTTGGAGTTCATTTGCTAGGTCGAAAATGAGATTTAAAAATAGTGCGTTGTTACCGGTAAACTGATAGATTTTGAGTTTTGAAAAGATTGTGAAATTCGACTCATTTCCTCACATAATTTCGGAAAACTTAAAACATGAAAGTTGTTTGTAAAGATGTTTATAAGCTTCTGATTATATTTCAGAATTTTTGACTTTGAAATGAATTTTTAAATTAAAAAGGCGTAACCTTGACGAATTGGATTTTTTGAACTTGAGAAAAACTCGATCTATGAAATGTGATATCGAATCTCTTGTATATGACGAAACATAAATTTTCAAAAAATCCTGTTCACTAGGCTGAGCTGATCTTCATACAATTATCTTTGAGACTGCCTCGTTAATGGTCTCCCTACCATATGAGATTGCCTCGTTAGTGATCTCGTGCGTTGTGCTTTATTGAGAATGCCTCATTAGTGGTCTTCCTACTATCTGAGATTGCCTCGTTAGTGATCTCGCGCGCTGTGTTTTATTTGGACTGCCTCGTTAGTAGTCCTACGCTTACTGAGACTGCCTCGTTAGTGGTCTCTTTCTTATTTGGAATGCCTTGTTAGTGGTCCTACGATTACTGAGATTGCCTCGTTAGTGATCTCCTTACTATGCCAAAACGGCAGTCGATATACATGCCTGTCAAATTGACAGTAGATACACACGGCTTGCCAAAATGGCAATCGATACACACGGCTTGCCGGAATGGCAATCGAGATACATGGCTAGCCAAAACGGCAGTCAATACTGATATGGCTGCGGCCGCCGGTTTACCGGCTAAATGATTATGACTATTGAGATTGCCTCGTTAGTAATCTCCCTTGTGTGGTGTCCTCTTCTTAGTTGACGGGATAATTATAAAAGACTCGTGTGCATTATTTATTTAAAGCTCTATTTACTTACCACACTTTAAATTACGCTTTTTAATTATGCCTTTAAATCTTGCATTCTAGTCTCATATAATTAATTATGTTTTTCCGCTGCAAGTTAAATTATGAATTTTTAATATTTTAAATTAAGCCTGAGTAAAAGTAAAATTTTTAAATTAATTAATAATTTTTAAAGCCCCTTTATTGTTACGTTAGGGATTAACTTACTCAATATTTTATATACTGATAAAACCCGTTGATTATTTTTCTATTACAGAGTGCGGAGCATGATCATGCATCGGGGGATCACTTTGGACATTTAGTTATTTATTTTACATGACTTGCATACGGGCTTGTTAACCCATGTTTTGGCCATGTCGGCTCTATATTTTAATTTCCGCTGCATCTTACTATTATTGTCATATATGGATGATAGTCCATTATTATTTTTATGTAATTCCGGACTTGCTTTTAAAACTCTTTTCATTACCCATAGCCTTGCACCTCTTTAGCAAGCTCGAAATTGTTCATGTCTTGCTAGGGAGGTGTGGCGGCGGTATCCCGACCTGTGTTATAAAATCCGGGGTGTTACAAAGTGGTATCAGAGCCCGGAATATTTTAAAGCTACTATTATTATTTTTAAACCATTATTTTAAAACTAGTATCATTTTTTTTAAACTTATTATTTTTAAAACTACTAGTATTATTTTTAGCCCAATTTTTTTTTATTTACTTAGTGCAATATTTTAAGCACTAAGATTTATTATTTTTGGCCCAATATAGATGCCCAACATTTTTATTACTATTATCCATGGTATGAATTTATTTTTAGAACCACATGGATAAAATTTAATCTATTGGGGGATTGCGTATGCATACATACATAATTGCACTAACTCTTTTTATGTGAATTATCGGCGTTAAGAAACACTCCTATATTAGAATGCGACATGACCTTGACTTAGGAGCGCTTGCTAAAGACAAATTTTGCCTTAGTCCTAGATCTTGATCACTTACACTAAGCATGCGCATGACTACTCTCTGCCTTTCCATAGAACTTCACCTAGACGATATTTTATGACTGTCGAGAAACCCAACGATGAAAACGATGAATGCATACATTGACTCCCAACAGAATATAGGATACTCTAAGCACCGCACCATATAAACAACTCTAAATACCACATTACATAATACATTCTAAACAACTCTTATTAATACTATTTGATTCAACAAATTATTATTTTTCCAACACTCTATGAAATCCTTAGAATCAAATCCTTGTATGTTGTGATAGAATGGCACCAAGAGGAAGACCTAGAATTCCACCCATCCCACCCAACACCAACGAAGAGTCACGACAACCCAACGTACCAGTACAAGACGTTAGTGCACCCAATCAAGGGGGAAAAGTAGCCTCCATACCCAAGAACTTAAGTGACTGCTTGAGAACTATAGAAGAAGCTTTGGTTGCCGTGGGAAATGCACTAATCAACCAAGGGAAGGGCAAGAGGAAACGGGACCAAGGAACCGATAATTACTCAGGGAGGAACCATATTCACGGAGGCCCGAATAAACCACCTCAAGGCAACAATGGGGGAAAGAACGGGATAGTCTTCAATCATCGTGACTATGTACCATGCTGCCCAAGGTGTAACAAACCACACCTGGCGAGGGGATGCCCTCAACCTGGCGCGTACTATCGATGCGGTCGACAGGGTCACCGACTGCGTGACTGCCGGACACGGATAGAGAACATCAACAAGAGAGAGGATGTGACCACTCGACCTAAGCAGCCACAGAACCCAGACAATCGAAGTGGCAACAACCAAGGGCATCGATCCCCTCAGAATCAAGACCAAAATCCGAACCTTCTTGAGAATAATGAATAGGCATTTATGGGGACATAACTGTAATCTTAAGGGGGGAGGATGTAACGACCCGAATATTTTTGTCCGAATATTTTTGTATCCCAAATAAACAAATTCAAATTGTT
This sequence comes from Hygrophila difformis, assembly GCA_030278955.1. NCBI lineage: Eukaryota > Viridiplantae > Streptophyta > Magnoliopsida > Lamiales > Acanthaceae > Hygrophila > Hygrophila difformis. Next base: position 28,994,486 of record JAOANR010000011.1, on the reverse strand, counting down.
TTGAACTACCTAATGACTTGATCCCTTCACAGGGTACGTATGCAACTTGGAAATTTCAATTCTGGGTTCATCAAACAATCACAAACAAACAAACGACCAATAATCAAACAACAAACAATCAACAATCAATCAATAATACACAATAACACAATATCACAAGAACATAATGAACGAAAGGACCCTAGTTCCTAGCTCACGAAAGACTAACGCGCAACTTCGACGACGAAGTTGATTCTTAAGGGGGGTAGACTGTAATACCCGAGAATTTTATCACATAAATAAATAAATAAATACATAAAAAATAAATAAATAAATAATTAAAATGAAGATGAAAAGAGAAGGGGGAATTTAATTCAAAGGTTAAAAGGGAATTTAATTTACAAGAACCCGTGAAGACGAAGGTAATTTAATTTAATTAAATTATCGCACGGGAGCCAAATACTAATGGACTTAATATTTCGAATCCGAAATTAATTTGAGATCCCAAATGAATTTAAAATAGTATTTAAAGTCCAAGAGATAGCCCAAGAAAATAGAAGGAGAAAGGCTCAAAAGAGAAGGACAAATGCCAAATAGAGAGGAGGAAAAGAAAAGGCCCAAAGGGATAGCACGACCCGGCCCAGACCGCGGCCCAGCTTAGGTCTGCGCGGTCTCCGTGCAGTCTAGGGGAAAGAGCGCTCCAAGACCGTGCCACTGGAGGCAGCTGTCAACTTGCGCGATTTCGGCGATTTCTTGCCGAAATTTGCGACCCCGACTATGGAAACTCGATTTCAGTCGATGGAAGGGCTTTTAGGTCGAGATTGGATGATCCCTAACCCCATTTTTCTCAGTCATCAACAGCCTCTCTTCATCCGAAAACTCTCCCAAAATCGAAAACACAATGGTTTACCTTCCGACGACTTTCCGACGAATTTTCGGTGACCAAAACCGTCCGTGAAGGCGTGTAGATCGAAGGATACAGACTTTGGATTGTTGGTAAGGCTAGATTAGGTTCCTTTTGTCGTTTACAATCACAATCATCATTCTAACTTACGGATTTTTACTTGGAAACACAAATCGGAGCCAAAGGATGAGGAAATCGGGTTGAGGAGATCCGTTCGTAGCCATCCGTCGATTCCGGACGACCCGAAAACATCCTTTATCACACTCACTGTAAGATAATCTCTTACATATCAACATCGGTGGTTTTGAACCGTTAGAAACATTAGATTTTAACTAAACACTAAAATCGGACATAAAAGATTCGATCTTTACGCGTTTCCTGAGATTGGCCGAAAAACCCTATTTCGAGAATCCGAAACGAAAAACTCCGAACTAGAGATTTGCTTCTATCATCTTAATCTAGCTTGTATTAAAACTTCATGCATTTTCATTAAGATTTGCTATCCCAAATCGTGTCGAACAGTTTCTGTAATAAACAAACTTTTCGAAAATCTGGACAGATTATGTAGTCGAACTTGTTGTGCATTTTTCTATCACTTGTGGTCAAAACTAATCTTTGGTGAAAACATAAAAGTTGTTGATAAATTTCTTAAGAATATTCCTGTAAACGTTCGTGCATTTTCATTAAGATTTGGATAGTCAAAACCCGTTTTGAATACACTGCGTCCGAGAAGAAAAAGTCGATAGATTTTGAGACTGAACTTGATGAATTATTCTGTTTTAATCCGTAAGGAATTAGCATAATATACCTCTAATAAAAAATTGTTTATTTTGGTGTCTTTTATGTACCTGTAAAATTTCATAAAATTTTGGAGTTTATTTGCTAGGTCAAAAATGAGATTTAAAAATAGTGCGCTGTTACCGGTAAACTGATAGATTTTGAGTTTTGAAAAGATTGTGAAATTCGACTCGTTTCCTCACATAATTTCGGAAAACTTAAAACATGAAAGTTGTTCGTAAAGATGTTTTTAAGCTTCTGATTAAATTTCAGAATTTTTGACTTTGAAATGAATTTTTAAATTAAAAAGGCGTAACCTGTGATGACTTGGATTTTTCGAACTTGAGAAAAACTCGATCTATGAAATGCGATATCCAATCTCTTGTATACGACGAAACATAAATTTTCGAAAAATCCCGTTCACTAGGGTGAGCTGATCTTCATACAATTATCTTTGAGACTGCCTCGTTAATGGTCTTCCTACTATGTGAGATTGCCTCGTTAGTGATCTCGCGCGCTTTGCTTGATTGAGACTGCCTCGTTAGTGGTCTCCCTACTATCTGAGATTGCCTCGTTAGTGATCTCGCGCGCTGTGTTTTATTTGGACTGCCTTGTTAGTGGTCCTACGCTTATTGAGACTGCCTCGTTAGTGGTCTCCCTCTTATTTGGACTGCCTCATTAGTGGTCCTACGATTATTGAGATTGCCTCGTTATTGATCTCCATACTATGCCAAAACGGCAGTCGATATACACGTCTGTCAACTTGACAGTAGATACACACGGCCAAAATGGCAATCGATACACACGGCTTGCCGGAATGGCAATCGAGATACATGGCTAGCCAAAACGGCAGTCAATACTGATATGGCTGCGGCCGCCGGTTCACCGACTAAATGATTATGACTATTGAGATTGCCTCGTTAGTGATCTCCCTTGTGTGGTGCCCTTTTCTTAGTTGACGGGATAATTATAAAAGACTCGTGTGCGTTATTTATTTAAAGCTCTATTTACTTACCACGCTTTAAATTACGCTTTTAATTATGCCTTTAAATCTTGCATTCTAGTCTCATATAATTAAATATTTTTTTTCGCTGTATGTTAAATTATGAATTTTTAATATTTTAAACTAAGCCTGAGTAAAAGTAAAATTTTTAGATTAATTAAATAATTTTTAAAGCCCCTTTATTGTTACGTTAGGGATTAACTTACTCAGTATTTTATATACTGATAAAACCCGTTGATTATTTTTGTATTACAGAGTGCGGAGCATGATCATGCATCGGGGGATCAATTTGGACATTTAGTTATTTATTTTATATGACTTGCATACGGGCTTGTTAACCCATGTTTTTGTCATGTAAGCACTATATTTTAATTTCCACTGCAACTTACTATTATTGTCATGTATGGATGATAGTACATTATTATTTTTAAGTAATTCCGGACTTGCTTTTAAAACTCTTTTCATTACCCATAGCCTTGCACCTCTTTAGCAAGCTCGAAATTGTTCGTGTCTTGCTAGGGATGTGTGGCGGTGGCATCCCGGCCTGAGTTATCAAATCCGGGTGTTACACAACGGGCACAAATTCAAGAGTTCGAACCCCCAATAAAACAATGGAAATCAAGAGATGTACTTACATCAGCACCCACAATCAGTAAAAAGCTCCAAATTTGAATTGTTAAACCAACACCAATTTTCACCACTTTCTTTAACCATTCAAAACTCACTCCAAAATTTACCAAAAACAAGCAGCAAAGTTAGAGAAATACTCATCAAAGGGTTATAAAAATCTCCCACTTGGTTTTAGACAAAACCCCCAAATTTCTTAAATGTACCAAGAACCCTAGTTTACCCCAAGATATTTGACGAGAATGGGGTGTGGATAATGAGAAAATGGGGTCTCTTACCAAAATCTTGAAATTAAGACAATGGGTTATGGATCAGGGTCAGATGAGTCGGGCGGTGGGTTGGATCTTAAGCCTTGTTCGATGTTGGGTTCTTCATACTATTTTTATTCTTATGGGTTGGACTTTCCCATTATTTTTTCCTCTAGTCTAATTTGGCTCAAGCACTATTATTCAATTCCTACAATGGCTTCAATTAATTGTACCAAAATAAAATACTTGTTAATCCATATCACTTTACTTAATCATAATTAATTTAATTAATTATGAAATAATTAATTGAGGTGTTACATTGAGGTAACATCCCTACTTGGTTGGACCTGCATATCATGCATCCCAACCCCTTCCTATGGATACATCCAGGTTTCCTGCCGAGTATCCATATTGGGTTGTTGGATGTGGGGCTTAAACTCTCAATCTCCCTTTAACAACTACCCATGGCGAGTAGGGGTGGGCATCGGGTTCGGGTTAGTCGGGTACCCACCCCGAACCTGAAAAAAATTGTATTCGGGGTCGGGTTTTTTTTAATGGGAAAGGTCGGGTTCGGGTACCCGAACCCGGACCCAAAGTTCGGGTCGGGTATCGGGTCCTAAGTTTGGACCCGAATTACCCGATCGGGTACCCGAATAACCCGAAGTTTTTTTTTTTTTACATTCCACAATTTTATAATTTTTTAAAAGTGCTTAAAACACTTAATAATTCCCCAAGCCATTATCATTTAGTCTATACTATCATAATTATCATATACAAATAGATATATACACAATCAAGTTTTATAATTAATTAGTTTATAACTATGAGAATTCTTCAGTATTTCTTCAAATATTTATTCAAATTCTTCACTTTTCATTATGTCTTTCTCAAATAAAAGAATTTATTAATTACTCTATTTGTCTAGATTTAGTAGTATTTGCTAAAAACCTCTTTATACGTGTTCGTAATTTTTTTAATGTGTAGTTAATTACATATATATTTGTTATGGATGAATTAAATATTTAATTCTAGATTTCTTTGTTATTGATTATCCTTTGTGTAGACTGTATATATAATACCCTTCGATGTTATTTATTTAATTCAATTTTTTTCATATATATTTTTTTAAAAAATTAAAAAAGAAAAAAAAAAGAAAAAAAAAAGAAGAAGTGGGGTAATTGGGTACCCGAAGTGGGTACCCGACCCGATCGGGTACCCGACATGTCGGGTACCCACCAATGTCGGGTTTTGGTCGGGTATTTTAATTTCATACCCGAACCCGACTAACCCGAACCCGAATTACCCGAACCCGACAAACCCGACCCGATGCCCACCCCTAATGGCGAGGAGGTTAACTAGTTGAGCTGATCTGCAGGTCCAACCCATAGTAGGATTGTCATCATGGATTTGGCACGATATTATAGATGTTTTATTAAGGATTTCTCCAAGATTATCAAACGTTTAATCGAGCTACTCAAGAAAATAATTAAGTTTAATTAGACTTGAGACTTCCAATAAAATGGACATTGCTGACATCACAAAACCGTGAGTAATTCAATCGATAATGTTAGTTACCGTTGTATTTATCGAAAATGCGAACACCATCGATAAAGCAATCCCAAGGATTTCGCCAGCATATTAACGAAGTATAATTAATTTTTACCAATGACATGCCCACGGGGCGAATGGGTTTCTATCCATACTCTGGATATCCAGAGATGATTTTGGAATGTTTGTGGAGTGCTATTTTATTGGATTGTGTAATATGGCAGTAGTTATTAGTATATCCTTTCCTTTTTTATGTTTTACTAATTGTGCGTTTATTAAGGGGGTTACATTTTCTTTTCCAGAAATCACGGGATTTTATTGGGATGGATTTAATTGAATTAGACATGGGGTCCGCATTAATGTTATCTGTTTTTTTTTTTAAGATTTGTCGTTGATTATTTTGTGTTTCCTTGCGTACTGGCAGGGTGTTGATTCAGGCATAATCTCATGGATTTGAAAGTTATGCTTCCTCATTAGATAGCAAGTGTTATCCATTCACCACATTTGTGTTATGCACGAGTTTAAACTGTGCTACAGAATACATTAAAGTATGTTTGTGCTCCTTGTTAGTGTTGGTTCTGTCCCTTCATTATGGTATGCAGGTAGTTGTATAGTGTTACTGAACATTGGTTATATTTGTAATGTAGCTTTTTTTCCAATGATTTACTAATGCTTGCAATTTATCTTTTCATTCCGCACCCACCAGAGATTTACAGTCTCTACATATGTGTTCTGCACCAGTTTAAATTGTGCTACGGAATACATTACAGTATGTTATGTTCTTTTCTCGGGGGTGTTTTAATGTCATGAATCTTAGAATATGTCTTCCCAGAATTGTCAATTCATTGTTTTAATCATTTTGGAGTTGTCAAAATTTAATTGGGAACTGTATAGTGGAGTATATGATATCATTTTAATTAAATGTATGAAAAACACCTTATGTGACAGTCCATGCTCGCCCGGTGCTACCATCCGGGACTGAATTTAGGTCTAGCATTTCGATTTTGATCTTTCCAGTCGCAATTGGATTGTGTTGTAATGGATTTGTTTTGGCCACACATAACCGTTCATCATGGAAGGCAATAATAATTCAGTCAATTACTCCATTAATTAGGGCTTTTGACAGATACACTTACCTTTTTCCTTTCATTACACAAAAATGGTAATATTGCACAACAATCAGACATGTATCACACCCTCTTCATAACTAGAACACGTATTGATATCCAGATTTCTCAGAATCTGGATAGTAACTCTATTGCCCACGGGGTATAGTTACCAATAGTATTACCAAAATTGTGTATAGTCCCTCCATGCCACTAAATATGTTTCATTTGACTTTTAACAATGTCATTATTCAACTTTCACTCAACTTTATTGCAAATGTATAATAGAAGAAGCCGGTTGGGTTTTATTATATTCGCCTAATCACATAGTTTCAAAATATAAAGTTTATAATATACTCCCTCCGTCCCATTTATTGTGTTTTATTTCTTTCGGGCATGGTATTTTATATGGGATAGTTAGTATTTAATGTAGAGGTAGATTAGTGTTTAAAGTGAGGGTAAATTAGGAATTTATGTGACGTGATTGTATTGAATTTGAATTTTTTTAAATGAATAATTTATGTGTGATGTGATGGTTGTGAGTTTGAATTTATTAATGATAGTGTCTTTGAAATTAAATATATTTATTTATTGATGTGATGTGATGGGAGTAGTTTGAGTGGTTTATGTTAATCATTTCCTGAAATGAAAATGAGACAAAAAAGTTGGGACAGACAGAAAAGGAAAGTGAGACAGAAATAATGGGACGGAGGGAGTAATTCTTTTACTTGTATATATTTTAAGATATTAAGTATTAAACAACTTCAGTGTTTGAATTGAAACGGGGGTTGTCTGGTTGAATGTTATTGATTGATGAGTGTGGGTGTATGACTGCCCATTTAATTCAGCCTTTTGTTGGGCTTGTTCTGGTTATAAAGGAAAATCTTCCCCAAAAAAAAAAAAAAAAAAAAAAAAACTTCAGGGAATTTCATGCCCAAATCAAAGTTGGATATTTATAGTGGGACAAAGGGAGAATTGTATTAATGACATGATAGGTTGCAATAATTTCGTTATTATTTATTGTCTAAACTAAAATACAGTAATATATTTGAAACTTTGTAAATAGAATCTACTTCCTCTTTTTTCATTTGTTTTTGACGAGCCTACCCGTCATGCTGTTCAATGCACATTTTTAATCATTAATAACTCAAGTTCGGTACATGTAAAAATTCTAAAAGTTTCATATTTAAAAATTACACGACGAGACGAATATAACAAGATCTCATTTAGCTATATTTTAACTTGTATAACCATGATAAAACTTTAAGTAAAAGTCTGTGTGTAAATAATGACACCTTATTAAATGTAAGAAACATTCCAGAACGGAGGTACTAATGTAAAAGCAACAAAACCCCAAGACTAAAACATACTAGGAACTACTTAACTAGTTTAAAATATATTAAATGTGCAACGTTCGTCATTGCTAATCGTATTGATCATATAAATCTATCCATATCTTAATTAATTTTAAATAACTATAATATATGTGAAAGATAGAAGAAATAAAGTAAATCAAGTGCAGGATCTATTGGCGGAATTGTAAAAGATCCTTCACATCGGTATATGCCAAGTGATTCTACATGGTGCTCCTAAACCTCTGTTCAAAGAGACACATCCTCTTAAATACGGTTGAGGTTGCAATCCACGTGATTCGTGGCCTTGATTTAAATATACTAGTCTGTATCGAAAAATATTTCCACAATAATTCCAAGCTAGTATTAAATAACGTGCATAAAATCCAATTATGTTTGAACATGCGTAAAATTCCAAGCTATCAAACAATTGTTTAAGAAAATTCAGAAAACTTCAAGAAACCTTTAAAACTCTAGTTTATTGTGATAAGTTTTTTAAAAAAATAAAAAAATAAAAAATAAAAAAAAGAAGGAAAGAACAGAAAAAGAAAAAGAGGAAAAAAAAATGAGAAATAAGAAAAAAGAGGAGAAGTTTTGATTTTAGATGGCTGGGGTTGGTTTCATGATGTTGGTGTTTATTATGGGATGTAGAGCAGTGGGAGTTTCACAGTTGGGTCCTTTAGTCATTTCAACGACCTCCATCCCTTACTACCTTTGACACTTAGCTTTGCCTTTGATATTTCTTTGCCTGTTTCGAATCAATGTATTGGTGTTGAGTGTTGTGCATGGAAGATTTGTTTGTGCAGCATGCTTATTGGTTTGGTTTTTTTGACTCACTAATCATGATTTTGCTGCTGTAATGGAGAGAATAAATCAAAAGCTACTCAAGAGGTTATATTGGTGCGGCATACTGGTCTTTTATAATTCCAAGAGTGCTGTTGAGTGTTGTGCATGGAAGATTTGTTTGTGCAGCATGCTTATTGGTTTGGTTTTTTGACTCACTAATCATGATTTTGCTGTTGTAATGGAGAGAATAAATCAAAAGCTACTCAAGAGGTTATAATGGTGCGGCATACTGGTCTTTCATAATTCCAAGAGTGCTGTTATTGGTGGTATAAAACCAGGTCTGCTGTTGTAGCTGCTGTTGTCTGACGCTTCTATGGCTACATCAGGTTACAAATGTTGATGCTTTTGGAAAGAAGAAGGAAGACATTACATGTAGTGGTTTGATTCCAGAGTGTCTACGTTTCAAGTCTTCCGTTCCTAGTTGTTAGGTATCGCTAGCTTGGAGTTTAGACAGAATGGAAGTAGTCAGGTTGGGATGATTCCTCTGTGAGATCAGGTTGTGAGTATGTGGATAATTGTTTATGTTGTGAACTCATACTTTGGTATTATAAATGAGAAATCCCTTTTCCTCAAAAAAAAAAATTGTTGAACGTCCCAACTTCAATACGAGCTACAATATGTAATTCGATTTCGCCCAAATCAAAATTCGTAATAAATTCTGCTGAGTACTAGATTGGAAGCCCAACATACCTAATAAGAAAAGAAGGCGGAGATATAAATATTTCCCAGTTGAATATGCTTTCAAACTTCCAAGTTATTACAGGTTACACCCAGTTTATAAAATCAAGATCCATAACTTATTATCCTAAAGTTTTTTTTTTTTTTCCACTATAGGATAATTATTACTCTGTTATCTTATTCATTTGTTTTAGTTGGAAATCAATATGCCCACTCCCTACAATTGTAACAACCCATAATTTATTCAACAAGTCTCTTTTTATTTTAAACGAGTTTTCATAAATAGGAAATGGATCTTTATAAAAAGAAAGTGTGATATTTTTCTAGATAGAATCTCACAACAATTAGAATTAAATATTATAAAATCTAAGATTTGTTGGACACAAATTCTAGGCAAATCGGTATCCATCGAAATCTTCCTCAAATCACTCTAAATTCTCCCGAATTAGATCAAATGATGTTACAAAAGATTTGAAAGTAATCTTGGAAGATTTCGTCCATATCCCTATTATAACACACTGTAAGATTTCGAATAAATTTTTTAAAAACAAGCCCAATATATAATAGTTGAATAATGTAAGAGATGCAAGGCTAATGTATTTCGGAAAATAATTTAAAAACAAGCCCAATATATAATAGTAGAATAATATAGTCTATCACATGCAATATTTAAAGTAAACTAGTATTTCCCCGCCTAATGGGCGGAAATTATGGACAATATAAATAAAATTATCCAATTTAATAAATAAACTTGTTCAATTTTATTATGTCGATTACATTCCCCAACCTCCTTAAACTATTTAAAGCATTATATGAGTACATCTATACATTGCATAAAAATCGACCAACATATGTCATTACCAATATTTATATATTACAATTTAGTATCTTAAAAAATACTTATACTACAAACAATAGTTGAAAGGACAAAAAAAATATGAAAAAAACAAAGATAAAAATATTTCTACTCACGACTCTAATGTCATACATTGACAAAGAAAGTACGTGAAATCATATTGTATTTGATAATTGATTATTGATTCACCCTAAAGCGTTGAGATATTAGAAATTTCATCAAGATGTAGATATTTCCAAATTAAATTAGAAAAATATAAGTAATCTCGTATTGCAATTTATCTAATTTAGTTAATTTATCTAATACAGATATTTTTGTTATTCATTAATGAATATAATATCAATCTATAAAGTACTTATTAATTTATAATATTTTTATCTATAATTTCAATTAATAGAGTATTGGTTAAGAATAAATTAATAATAACAAATATTGAAATTATATTTAAAGAATAAATATAATATCAACCCATTAAGTTTTTGATACATCATCTATTTGGTAGTATACTTTATCTATAATAATTAATGAAATTAAATTATTTAATGTGAGTTTTGCTCGAATTTGGTTCTCCTATATTTTGAAAGTGTATTATATTTTTCTTTAATTTATAATTTGTAACACCCCGGTTTTTGGTCACCCAGGTCGGGATGTCACCGCCACACCTCCCTAGTAAGACACGGTTTCTCCGGCTTACTAAAGAGATGCAAGGCTAGGTATTTCAGTATTTAAAAGCTTTGAAAACATTTGCAAACAGCCCATTCAATATAATCTCGAAAATAATAATATCATAGCGCAGCGGAAAAAGTATTTAAGTATAATATTGCAGCGGAAATATAAATACGACCAACATGGTCAAAACACGGGTTAAACAGGCCCGTTTATTCTAATGTCTAATGCAAGAATTTAAATAATAAAGTTGCAAAAAATACGGTTCCCCCAAAATGAACGTGCTCATGATCATTCCACATACTCTGTAAGGGAAAAGGAAATAGAATGGTTTGGTCAGCACAACTTGCTGAGTAAGTTAACACATGCATGATCGTAGGGTTTAAAAGCCATTAATTTAATATTACATAAAGCATGATAATATCCATAAATAATTTTAGTAACGCCATAATTAATTTAAATAAAGCATTTAATAATTTAAAGAACGACAATTATTAAGATTTAATTATCCCCATTGCTAGCCGGAAACCGGCGGCCGCAGCCGTATCTGCCATACCCAGTACCACTCCGGAGCCTCGAGAAACCCATAAGGATATTCACAAGAGTGTAGGTCATATATCTCATGCCGTTTTGGCAACATATCTCAAATATTTCGCGCGGGGTCACCATCGTCCATATAGGCACGAAGTGAATCGTTAGGAGGGCACCCTACAGAGCACTCACCCCCTAATTTTAACGATCAAGTTTGTAAAGGGGATTTCCTAATTTTCCAAATTTCATATAACTATTTCAAAGAGTCTTCTACTCGTTTAAACCTTTAAGGCTAGTTTCACCGTTTCAACAATATTTCAAGATTTCACTCGGTCAACCACAGTTTACTCAAAAATTCAGTAAAAATCGAATTTTATTCTAAAAATTCTGAAATTTCACCACTGACTCAGAAACATCGAGATGAACAACTTTCATATTTTAACTTTTTCAATCCGAGATACCGGAATAGATCAAAATCATCAATTTTCGTCATAACCTAAATCTGTCCGAAATTCGTATACAGTAGTTCAAGATTATCAAGATCTACCATAGCAAATCAACTCCAAAATTAATGAAATTTTACAGAGACCTTCTTAAGACCTTTATCTACAACTTTCATGTTCGGCCAAAGATCTAAATCGGTCTAGAACTAATGTAAAAAACGTGATCAAGATCGGACCTAAGTTCTGTCAAGAATTTCAAGATCCAATTTCAGGCAGTTCGGTTTTGGTTGGGTTTCACATATCAAATCGTCTCTAAAAATTCTGAATATTTTACAGTGGATAAATCCGAGCGTTAGGAACGTTTTTCATGTTTTAAGTTTTTCCGTTTGGAGTCGTTTTAAGGTTCAGAAAAATTCATCAAAACTGTTGCGCCGGTAGAAAACATTCAATGACAGATTTACGAAGGATTCGATTAAGCTTTTAGGTTTCGTGTTATAATTACTCCCAAAACCATGTAAGTATTAACTTACAGAGTTGTGAATGTCCGGGATCATCTATTTTGAAGGCGTGGCTTCCAGTCCACCGTTCTCCTCTCCGTTCGTCGGGTTCTACGCTCTAGATCCAATTCGAGGTGTAGAAGAGAAAAGGAGAAGATTAGGATTCGTTTTCGAATCGTATATTGAACAAGGATTGGATCGAAACTTACCACGATGCTGGAGATCTCAGAATTTTCGTCCAACCAGTATTCGCCTTGGTTTCGTGCCTCCGACGACTCCGGAATTAGGGTTTCGAATGTATAGAGAGAGTTGTTGGTTTTGTAAAAGTGTTCGGGGCTTCCAAGGGGATTTATTTATAGATAGCTAAGACCTAGGGCATCCAAGATCTGACCCTAAGGGTCTTGAGTCGAAAGATGTTCAACGGAAGTCGAAAAATCCGCGTTCGGGCGAGAGATTCACGCAACGGGCGAATCTGTCTGCTGGCGCGGGGTTGGCGCGCCTTTTCCCCCTTTACCGCGCGGCTAGCGCGCGGCTCACGCCTGGACTTCGGTCCGGGCGGGTCGTGCGATCCGTCGTGCTTTTCCTCCTCTCTTTCGGGTTTCTATCCCTCTATGCTCTCGGATTCCGATTTCCGGGCTCTCTTCGGGTTCCTATCTCGTGTCGTCATTTCCTTCGGATCTAACATTACGTATTTCCTTCGGATCTAACATTACGTTTTGGCTCGAATTCCCGAGTTCATTAATATCGGGTTCCCGTGTAACGACTTTATTTAACTTTATTTAATTTCTTTTGTTTAAATTAATCTCTTTAATTACTTTCATTTCTCATTTCGTCTATATTTATTTATTTAATGTATTTACTTATTTATTTATTTATTGTATTTATTGAATTTATTCGTTATATTTATTTATTTATGGTATTTATTTTATTTATTGTTTATTTATTTAATTATTGTTGTGTTTTATGTTGGAAAATTCTCGGGTATTACATAATTTCTTCATTTTTATAATGAAAATGGATTGATTTTTGCTACTATTTATTATTCAACTATCAACCCATAAAGTTTTTGTTACATCTTTTTTTTTGTAGTATTTTTTTTATCTATAATAATTAATGAAATTAAATTATCTAACATGAATTTCGCTCAAATTTGGTTCTCCTATATTTTGAAAATGCACTATTTTTTTTAATAATTCCTTAATTTTTATAGTTAAAATGAATTGAGTTTTGCTACTATTTATTATTCAACTTTGACATATGCTTATACAACATCTATATAAGAAAAAAAAATATATAGTCAAGTGGGATCTCGTTAGATTCGTCTCATCATGTAGTTTTAGAATATCAAATTTTTATAATTTCTTTTGCACACATTTTGAGTTATTGATCATTATAATTGTGTATTAGATTGCGTGCAGAAAGTGACTGTTAACGAAATAGGTAGGTTACTGTTCATAAGAGGATTTTTGTAAGAGAAAATTGATAGGTTACTGTAATACCCGGAAATTTTCCAACATAAAATAAATATAATAAATAAAATAAATACAATAAATAAAGAAATAAATGTAGAGGAAATGAGAAATGGAAATTAAATTGAAAAGGAATCAAAGTTTCGAGAACCCGGGAAGCCGAAGACAATCCAATCGAATAAATGGTTACACGGGGACCCGACACCCATGCACTCAATAACTCGAGTCCAAATATAAATTTAGGTCCGAATAAAATTAAGATAGGAAATCGGAGCCCGAAGATACCCCGGAAATCCGAATCCGGGAACATAGGGGGATAGAAGTCCGAAAGAGAGGAGGAAACGCCCGGCGGATTGCACGACCCCGCCCGGACCGAAGTCCAGGCGAAGCCGGCGCGGTGGCCGCGCGGTCGAAGAGGGTGGAGCGCGCCACGGCCGCGCCAAGCGACAGATTTGCCCGTTGCGTGAATCTCTCGCCCGAACGCGGATTTTTCGACTTTCGATTGAACATCTCTCGACCCAAGACCCTTAGGTCAGATGTTGGACGCCCTAGGACCTGGTAATCTATAAATATGACCTCCTAGGAGCTCCGAATACTTTTACGAAACCCTACAACTTTCTACACATTCGAACCCTAAATCCGGAGTCGTCGGAGGCACGAAACCAAGACGAACGCTGTTGGACAAAAATTCTGAGATCTCCATAGTCGTGGTAAGTCTCGATCCAATCCTTGTTCAATAAACGATTCGAAAACGAATCCTAATCTTCTTCTTTTTCTCTTCTACACCTCGTATTGGATCTAGATCGTAGAACCCGACGAACGGAGAGGAGAAACGGTGGACTGGAAGCCACGCCTTCGAATAGACGATCACGGACGTTCATAAACTCTGTAAGTTAACTCTTACATGGTTTTGGGATGAATTAAAACATTCAAAACTAAAAGATTAACAAGAAATCGAAAATCTGTCAATTTACACTTTCTACCGACGCAACAGATTTGATGAATTTTTCCGAACCTTAAAACGAATTCAAATGGAAAAACTTAAAACACAAAAAACGTTCCTAAGGCTTAGATCTATCTGTAAATTTTTGAAAATTTTTAGAGACGATTTGATATGTGAAAACCATCCGAAAACGAACTGCTTGAATCTAGATCTTGAAATCTTGGACAGAACTTAGGAATGATCTTGATCACGTTTTTGACATAGGATCTAGACTGTTTTAGATCTTTGACCGAACATGAAAGTCGTAGATAATTGTCTTAAGATGATCTCTGTAAAATTTCATCAAATTTGGAGTTGAATTTCTATGGTAGAATTGGAAATCTTTAAACTGTGATACTTTAAATTCGGACAGAATTGTTCTTATGCGAAAATTGGTGATTTTGACCTATTTAGATATCTCGGATTGAAAAAGTTAAAACACGAAAGTTGTAGATCTCGACGTTTCTGAGTCAGTCGTGACATTTTGGAATTTTTGGAATTAAATCTGATTTTAGACGAATTTTAAAGTAAACTGTGGTTTACCGAAAACGAAATCTTGAAATCTTGTTGAAACATGAAATTAGCCTTTACGGTTTAAATGATTGGGAATTCCTTTGAAATAAAATACACACGAAATACGATGCTTGCCGAAAGGCAATTGAAATATCCTGCTTGCCGAAAGGCAATTGAAATATACTGCTTGCCGAAAGGCAATTGAAATATCCTGCTTGCCAAAAGGCAATTGAAATATACTGCTTGCCGAAAGGCAATTGAAATATCCTGTTTGCCGAAAGGCAATTGAAATATATTGCTTGCCGAAAGACAATTGAAATATAATGCTTGCCGAATGGCAATTGAAATATAAACTTGAAACATGAGACATGAGATATGAAACTAGGAGACTCGAAAATTGTTCCTTTGGGATTATGCTTTTAAATTATGTCCTACAATTATATTGATTTGTAAATTATATTTATGATCTTATGAAGTCTCTGGCGTTTGAATTATTGTTAGCGAAATAAATTAAATTATGTGGTGTTGTGCACATGTTTTCTTTAAGTATTAAATAATGGCTTTGAAACCCCATAGTTATGTATGTGTTAACTTACTCAGCACGTAGTGCTGACCAAAACCGTATTTTTTCCCCCTGTTTCTTTCAGAGCTGAAGAATATGCATCATCATATTCATTCATGGGAATTTTGGGGAATGCTTTATTTTTAAATGTTACGTTAGACTAGAAATTGCATGAACGGGCCTGTTTAACCCGTATTCTGGCCGTGTTGGCTATATTTAAATTCCGCTGCATTATACTTATGTAAATATTATTTTCCGCTGCAACTGTAATGACATTATTTTTAATATAAATGGGATGTTTGAATGTTTAAATTCTGAAAAACCATAGCCTTGCATCTCTTTAGCAAGCTCGGAGAAACCGTGTCTTGCTAGGGAGGTGTGGCGGTGACATCCCGACCTGGGTGACCAAAAACCGGGGTGTTACAAAGTGGTATCAGAGCCCGGCTATTTTTAAACCATTATTATTTTTAAACTACTATTAATATTTTGACTATTATTTTAAATTTTAAAGTATTATTTCCATGGAGAAATTTTTATTTTAAAACCCATGGGAAAAAAAAATATATTGCATTAAATTTTTCTTGGGGGGAAATCATCATTCGCATTTGCGTATTGCATCTCTTTTATGTAGAGAACTTAGAATCTTTGCGAATTTTAACTTAAAATCTTTGCGAATTTGAACTTAGAATCTTGGCGAAGTTGAACCTAGAATCTTGGCGAAATTAACTTAGATCTCTTGTTACACCTATATAATCTTGAGGCATGACATCGAATTAGAAGCAATAACTAGATACTGATCCTGCCTTAGTTCTAGATCGAGTTCATCTAAGCGCACGCCTAAGCATAACAAATCTCGGATCTAGCCATTCCTATCATGGTACGAACTAGAAAACTTCCTCATGTGGAACAATAAGAAAATCAAGTTTTATTAAAACACTTTTTATTCCAAAAATCTTGTTTGGAGTTCCAACAACAAATCCGAAAATTTGAAATTTGAAATTTACGAAACGTCTTGTTCGAGCGATCTATCTAAACCAAGATAAGCTAATCTATACACGTTATAACAGAAAATGGCGCCTAGGAGGAAACCAAGGAAGGTGAGTCCAAATGGCACTGACGCTAACCTTTCCAACACGCCCAACAACAGTGAAAGTCCTCAGAACCTAGGAGAGCAAGTGCCTCAAGCACCCAATAATATGGAAGCACGTTTAAAAACGATAGAGGGATTCCTAGTTGCATTAGGAAATGCGGAGGTGCATAGGACACTTGCAGCAGTACCTCCGCCCGTAGCTCAAACCAACTACCTAGCGTTGGTGAATCCCTATCAACCACCACGTTATGATGGGCAGGAGGATCCCGCCAAACTAGAGGGGTGGATCCGTACATTTGATAAGCTCTTGGATGCTATCAAATGTCCTGACGAGGCAAGGACACGAGTAGCAACCTACTACTTAGGAGGCGAGGCCGATGAGTGGTGGCAAGACCTCCAGAGGAATTTAGAGGAAGCTGAAGAAGCTTATTCGTGGACTAAACTTAAGGAGGATCTAAGGGACCGCTTCTACCCCATGAGCACCAAGGCGGCAATGTACGAAGAGTTTTTATCACTGAAGCAAGAGGGACGGACGGTGCAGGAGTATTACACCCGGTTTAAGGAATTGGTACGATTTGCTACGAGGCTAGTGCCAACCGACTCTGACAAGGCTCAGAAATTCGAGATGGGTTTGAACCTTAGTATCCGGGAGATACTTGCAGTAGGACAATTCACGAACCTGCAGACGGTTTATGACCGTGCGGTAGCGGTTGCACGAGTCCAAGGACTGAAACGGAAACCGATAGATGAGGCTAACCAAGGACCACAAGGAGAGTACAAGGTGGATAAGGACCATTTCGATGGGAACTCGAAAGGACAACATCAAAATGACAATGGGGAGAAAAAGGGGATAGTCTTCAACCATTGTGACTATGCGTCACCATGTCCAAAGTGTGGTAAACCGCATTATGCGAGAGGATGCCCTCAGCCTGGAGCATGCTTTCGATGTGGTCGACATGGTCATTAGCTGCGTGATTGCCGGACACGGAAAGAGAACATCGACAAGAGAGAGGATGTGACTACTCGACTTAAGCAACCACGAAACCCAGACGGTCAAGGTGGCAACAACCAACGGCACCAGTACCATCAGAATAAAGACCAAGACCCGAACCCTCTTGAGAATAATGCATAGGCAGTTATGGGGACATAACTGAAGTCCTAAGGGGGAGAGGATGTGATACCCCGTAATAATTTGTTTTTGGAAGTTCGACTCGATATCATGTATCCCAAATCATAAATAAACATATTCAAATTGTTTTGAACTACGTTATGGCTTGATCCCTTCACCGGGTACGTAGGCAGCTTAGACGTTTTAATTCTAAGTTCAGTCACAAAATGATAAAACAAACAAAAAGACTTTAGCACGAGAAAAGCCGAAACACAACTTCGAGGACGAAGTTGATTCTTAAGGAGGGTAGACTGTAATACCCGGAAATTTTCCAACATAAAATAAATATAATAAATAAAATAAATACAATAAATAAAGAAATAAATGTAGAGGAAATGAGAAATGGAAATTAAATTGAAAAGGAATCAAAGTTTCGAGAACCCGGGAAGCCGAAGACAATCGAATCGAATAAATGGTTACACGGGGACCCGACACCCATGCACTCAATAACTCGAGTCCAAATATAAATTTAGGTCCGAATAAAATTAAGATAGGAAATCGGAGCCCGAAGATACCCCGGAAATCCGAATCCAGGAACATAGGGGGATAGAAGTCCGAAAGAGAGGAGGAAACGCCCGACGGATCGCACGACCCCGCCCGGACCGAAGTCCAGGCGAAGCCGGCGTGGTGGCCGCGCGGTCGAAGAGGGTGGAGCGCGCCACGGCCGCGCCAAGCGACAGATTTGCCCGTTGCGTGAATCTCTCGCCCGAACGCGGATTTTTCGACTTTCGGTTGAACATCTCTCGACCCAAGACCCTTAGGTCAGATGTTGGACGCCCTAGGACCTGGAAATCTATAAATACGACCTCCGAGGAGCTCCGAATACTTTTACGAAACCCTACAACTTTCTACACATTCGAAACCCTAAATCCGGAGTCGTCGGAGGCACGAAACCAAGACGAACGCTGTTGGACAAAAATTCTGAGATCTCCATAGTCGTGGTAAGTCTCGATCCAATCCTTGTTCAATAAACGATTCGAAAACGAATCCTAATCTTCTTCTTTTTCTCTTCTACACCTCGTATTGGATCTAGATCGTAGAACCCGACGAACGGAGAGGAGAAACGGTGGACTGGAAGCCACGCCTTCGAATAGATGATCACGGACGTTCATAAACTCTGTAAGTTAACTCTTACATGGTTTTGGGATGAATTAAAACATTCAAAACTAAAAGATTAACAAGAAATCGAAAATCTGTCAATTTACACTTTCTACCGACGCAACAGATTTGATGAATTTTTCCGAACCTTAAAACGAATTCAAACGGAAAAACTTAAAACACGAAAAACGTTCCTAGGGCTTAGATCTATCTACTGTAAATGTTTGAGAATTTTTAGAGACGATTTGATATGTGAAAACCATCTGCTTGAATCTAGATCTTGAAATCTTGGACATAACTTAGGAATGATCTTGATCACGTTTTTGACATAGGATCTAGACAGTTTTAGATCTTTGGCCGAACATGAAAGTCGTAGATAATTGTCTTAAGATGATCTCTGTAAAATTTCATTAAATTTGGAGTTGAATTTCTATGGTACAATACGAAATTTTTAAACTGTGATACTTTAAATTCGGACAGAATTGTTCTTATGCGAAAATTGGTGATTTTGACCTATTTAGGTATCTCGGATTGAAAAAGTTAAAACACGAAAGTTGTAGATCTCGACGTTTCTGAGTCAGTCGTGAAATTTTGGAATTTTTGGAATTAAATCTGATTTTAGACGAGTTTTAGAGTAAACTGTGGTTTACCAGAAATGAAATCTTGAAATCTTGTTGAAACATGAAATTAGCCTTTACGGTTTAAATGATTGGGAATTCCTTTGAAATAAAATACACACGAAATACGATGCTTGCCGAAAGGCAATTGAAATATCCTGCTTGCCGAAAGGCAATTGAAATATACTGCTTGCCAAAAGGCGAAAGGCAATTGAAATATACTGCTTGCCGAAAGGCAATTGAAATATCCTGCTTGCCAAAAGGCAATTGAAATATACTGCTTGCCGAAAGGCAATTGAAATATCATGCTTGCCGAAAGGCAATTGAAATATATTGCTTGCCGAAAGGCAATTGAAATATAATGCTTTCCGAATGGCAATTGAAATATAAACTTGAAACATGAGACATGAGATATGAAACTAGGAGACTCGAAAATTGTTCCTTTGGGATTATGCTTTTAAATTATGTCCTACAATTATATACATTTGCAAATTATATTTATGATCTTATGAAGTCTCTGGCGTTTGAATTATTGTTAGCGAAATAAATTAAATTATGTGGTGTTGTGCACATGTTTTCTTTAAGTATTAAATAATGGCTTTGAAACCCCATAGTTATGTATGTGTTAACTTACTCAGCACGTAGTGCTGACCAAAACCGTATTTTTTTGCCCTGTTTCTTTCAGAGCTGAAGAATATGCATCATCATATGCATTCATGGGAATTTTGGGGAATGCTTTATTTTTAAATGTTACGTTAGACTAGAAATTGCATGAACGGGCCTGTTTAACCCGTATTCTGGCCGTGTTGGCTATATTTAAATTCCGCTGCATTATACTTATGTAAATATTATTTTCCGCTGCAACTGTAATGACATTATTTTTAATATAAATGGGCTGTTTGAATGTTTAAATTCTGAAAAACCATAGCCTTGCATCTCTTTAGCAAGCTCGGAGAAACCGTGTCTTGCTAGGGAGGTGTGGCGGTGACATCCCGACCTGGGTGACCAAAAACCGGGGTGTTACAGTTACTGTTCATAAGGATATGTTATTGTTCATAAGGGATATTATTTTTACAGATTATATAAATAGATAGCAACGAAAATAAAATTTGGACCAACATGACCAAAACGTGTCGGATAAAACAAGTCCAAAATAATGCATTGTAAATGATGATGTTTTATTCCCCGAGCCCGATGCATGCATATGCTCATGCATATTCGCCATACTCTGAAAAAGAAAATACAACGGTTTTATCAATATATAAAATACTGAGTAAGCTTTTTTTTTGAGGAAATATAAATCTTTATTCCATAGAATCTCACATCGAGTACACCAAGTCTATAATCCGGACGGAGAATCGCCCTTCAAAATATGCGTCTAATCTAGATCCCAACATAAAGAACCAATCCCAGATACTGCCTGACAGAACATTCACCTACTTCTACTAATCCCCTTTTGAGATGATCTATCTGAGTCCCACGATGAGCAATCCATGCGGACAAGGTCAACGTCGAGATAACACCAGGCGTCCACGGCATCGAGGAATCATCAAGCCACAGAGAATGGCAGCAACTGCATTCATCCTGAACTAACAACAACAGCAGGTAGTTAACATCCGCAGCGGCCTCTCACGACAAAACTTGTTCTGCACTCGTGTACCATCCGAGCCATTTTTCCACTATCGCCCAAAACATCAGCTCCAATAACCCCCCATCAGTCTGTAGTCGATCCCCTGTGGCTTTCCAAAACTCGCCTTCTCAAGAGATGAGTTTCCTTGACATTCTTTACGCAAGTTACAATCAACACATTTCCCTTGCAAACAAGTTCATACCAATGCATCTGATGAGAAATCCAATCAGAAACTATATCCGTGACCTAGGCAATGAGAGGGCGATAAGGTAAGAAAGGTGGGCTGCAACGGGGAAATTGAAGAACTGTCTGTACATGTACACAGTAGAATCGAATCATGTTACACCGAAATGAAACTCAATGAAGAGCTAATCGATCCATTCTTCATAGACCAAATCGGCCATGATTTTTGGAAATCTTTTCTTTCCAGGAATTCTTAGCAGACATACTGCTCCTTGGCAATGCTTACTTCGGCAGCCCCTCTATTCTTCAAAATCCCACAACTTCTCTTTTTGATATCTTACTACTTTTCTTTTTTTTTTCTTTTTTTTTAAATTATAACCAACTAATCTAATTGTCTTCCAGTAGTTGTCCAGCTGCCCATATCTAATACCATGAAGCTCTAGATATCATTGATACTATTTTTCAAAACCACTCATGCTAACTCCCTTTTGCCTTGTTGTGGAATCGCATCCTTCCCTTTTTGCATAGTTTCCAGTAACCCATTTTGTAACAACGAAAGGATTCTCCAAATGTACATTTACAGACAATTCCTAAATCCCCAAGGGTTCAAGTCTCTGTGCGGTAATGGCATGATATAGGCTTTTAGTTCAGGTTTCTTGAATCGCTTAGGACGGAGGGGAATATAACAGTTAGGCACGAAACTGGGTATGGTAGGCTAGGGAGAAGAAGAAAAGAGAAAGGTTCCAAAGGAGGTCCATCCTAATAATCTTGTCTGATTCAATGCATTGGAATGACCATGTGCAAGTTCAACGTGTATGATAGAAACTAGTTCTAGAATGCCAAGAAGACCCCCATTTATTCACATCTTGAAGGAAGTAAAATTTGTCAGGTCTCACCAGTTTAGCTTGATGGAGACTATGTATGCTTCAAACACGAACTCTCTTCATGTCAATTGATTTATGCGCCATTTGTAGTATGTGGCCTGGGCTTCATCTCCCTATTAGTTTTCCGGGTGTCACACTCGCATCCACTCCTCTTCATGAGCACAGGACCATCTGTAACATTTTCTCGTACATCATCAGCATCAATCTCCGCAAATTGCCAATGTCAGCATCGCCTCTACTTTGTCGATTGAGTTTTTGGATCAGCAGCATCCTCCAGGATATTTGAGTGATGGAAAAATAGCTTTTGTATTTCGACGCCTTCATAAAGCTTAGATACCAATCCTTGCACAGCACCCGCCGCAACAGCTTCCTTACAAACGTGCACCTGAAAAAACAAAACCAGTCTAAACTTTCACATTAGAAGCCTGCATCCAATTCCAATATACTTGACCACAGCAAACGACAAGCCAGACTCGTTGTATGAATTCCTCTGAACTGTCTGTATTCCTCTGAAACGTACTGACAACTCCCTCGCCCATCAACGTTATAACCCCACCCCATTCCATTTCTGTCTGTGCCGTTTGCCCCCAAGCAAGTTCACTGGAGTCGGTTGGCATATCCCTGCTACTTATTCCTCAATTGCAAACACCACTCTAAAGCCATGTCTCCACCGTCTCTTCTCCTTCAGCACCCCTTTTCGCCCAATGATCCGCCACTTCATTCCGTTCCCTCCAAATATGATTAATTGAAACAGATCCTGCATGATTAAATACATTCAAAATCGGCCCCATTAACTTATAAAATCTGTAAGGTATTGTTCCCGGATCTTGCATCCATTTGACTACATTTGAGGAGTCACATTCGAAGCTCAACCGTTGTAAGGGGAATCCCTGGTCTCTAATTAGCGCTGTGCAGATCCGAAAGATGGCTGTTATCTCGGCCTCTGTGGAGTCCGTCCATCCTATGAAATCTGAAATAATGAATATTATTTTGCCCGAGTCGTCTCTAATTACTCCTCCAATACCAGCTGGACCGGGGTTTCCAAACGAGGCACCGTCCGTATTGATCTTCCACCATCCCCTTTCCGGCCGAATCCACACAAGACCACGGCGTGGCACTCTCATCCTTGCCTCCCTCAGTTTCATTAGGCCTTCCGGAAAGTTATAAGCACATCCAATAGGGCCTTCTACTTCATCTTCTCTAGCCGCTTTATACCACATACTGACCCGCCATTTAATTTCTTCTATAGCGGCTTCGATCCCCTTTCTTTGTCCTTGGAAAATGAGCTCGTTCCGATATTTCCAAATGGTCCAAAAAATAGCAAAACCTGTGCACCACCACCAGTCCCTTCTGTCGTGTCTAACTTGGGCACTTATCCACCAGGCCACCAGACTTTCAACCCTGCCCGGACTTGCCCCTTCCACTCCAAACCAAGTCATCCCTTTATGCCAAAGTGAGCTTCCAACCTCGCACTGACAGAAAAGATGATCTATCGTCTCTGTCGCATTTTCACAAAAAGCGCATAACGTGTTGTTCCCTTGTATGCACCCCCTTTGAGCTAATACCTCCCTAACTGGTAATGCTTTATGCATGATCTTCCATACCAACATCCTTACTTTCTGTGGGCACTTCACTTTCCACACTTGCTTCCAGGTCTTGTCCCATTATGCATCCTCTCCATTCTGCTCCCGATCCAAACATGATCGAATAGAGAAGCGTCCAGTACCATCCCTCACCCACACAGCCCTATCTTCCGAGTATCTATTCAGGTTCCTTTCGCTGAGCACCGACAAAAATTCGTTCCAAACCTCCAACTCCCAATCAAAAAGCTCCCTTCTCAATTTGATCGTCCACTCCCAATTGAATCCATTCTATTTCTCGAATTTTGCTATAACCCCCGCCTTATTAACAGCTAGTGAAAATATTCTTGGGAACATTACTTTTAATGGCGTACCCTCCTCAACCCACGCGTCAAGCCAAAACCGAACCTTGGATCCATTACCCGCTTGAATGATGAGGTCTCTTTGATTCCCAGCCGACACTACCTCATCCCAAGAGCTACTTATGCGTGACCACAGTGACCTGCCACCTGTTGCTTTCGGAATGATCGGGTTTGTGCCCTCGTAGTACTTAGCATCTATCACTTCCTTCCATAGCAAATTATCCTTACCAAACCTCCACCTCCATCTTTGAAGGAGCGCAGCATTTATTCTCTGAGAATCCCAGATATTCAATCCGCCCTTCTCTTTATGACTGCATATTCTATCCCACTTAATATAATGCAACCGTCTCTCCCCATTCCATTCGTTCCAAAAAAATCTTTTTTTAAGTTTCTCAAGTCGATCCGCCACTGTTTTTGGGATTTTGAATAACGAAAGGAAGTAAACCGGGAGGCTGCTTAGCACCGAATTGATAAGGCATAATCTACCCGCTTGAGATAGTAGCCTACCCTTCCATCCCGCTAATCGTTTTTCAATCTTATCCAAGATTGGCTTCCATATCTCAGTGCTATTCAATCTGCCACCTATGGGGATCCCCAAATACTTTAATGGCCAAGTTCCAATTTCACATCCCAGCACCAAGGCAGCCTCCTCTTCCATCTCTCTAGAGCACTTTATCCCCAAGATGTTGCTTTTACCAAAATTAATGCGTAGTCCAGTGGCTAAGGTCAAGCAAATCAGTATGCGTTTCAGCGTTAATACCTGTTGAATCTCTCCTTCACAAAAGATTATAATGTCATCCGCATACTGTAAATGAGTAATCACCGGGCCATCCTCACTTGATTTTAGTCCCTTGAAATCCCCCTGGTCTGCCGCCTTGCAAATCATCTTGTTGAATACCTCCGCCACCAAAACAAATAATTAAGGGGATAACGGATCGCCCTGTCTAATACCTTTCTGCAACTTAAAAAACTTTGTGGGGGAGCCATTTACAAGCACGGCTACGGTTGCTGTGGTAATGCACTCTTTCATCCATTTAATCCATTTGTCGCCAAATCCCATAATTTTCATTACCCTAAACAGATTCGCCCAAGAAACGTTGCGTATGCTTTGGCCAAATCCAATTTAATAACAAACCCCTTACGACCTGATTTATTGGTTGAATATATTACTTCGGATGCGATAAGAACACCATCCAAAATTTGCCTTCCTTTGATAAACGCCATTTGAGAATTGCCTACCAATCCATCCAACACCCCCTGCAACCGTCTAGCCAGAACTTTTGCAATTATTTTGTAAATACTACCAATCAGCGAGATAGGCCGGAACTCATTAAATCCCATCGGATTATTCACTTTCGGAATCAGAACGATAAACGACCCAGTTACTTCTCTAGGTAGTCGGCCGCTGCTTGCAAACTTCCTACAAACCTGCATGACGTCATCTTTGATTTCTGCCCAGTGCCTTTTAAAAAACCCCAAATTGAATCCGTCTGGTCCCGGGGCCCTGTTCCCGTCGCAGCACCATAGGGCTTCTTTAACTTCTTCCTCAGAAAAATCCAGCTCCAACCTTTGTTTTTTATCCTCTTCCAGCCTGCAAAGCCCCACTCCATCAATGTGGAACACTTCATCCTGCTGCTTGGTGAATGCATTCTTAAAAAATTCAAATGCCATCTCCTTAATCTCTTTCGGGTCGTCCACCAGTATCCCATCCCTACTCAATTCTCCTATTCGGCTCTTCTTCCTGTTTAGCGCTGTAACAAGATGGAAAAATTTAGAGTTTTGATCCCCATCCTTCGCCCACCGGATTCTAGATTTTTGAAGCCATCGTCTTTCTTCATCTAAATATAATTTCGTCAAAGCATTTTTCTTCTCATACCACATAATTCTATACTCCTCGTTTGATATATTATCCTGGAACCCGTCCTCCAGTTCTTTTAATTCGGACTGCAGAGTTGAAATCTTCTTTTCCAACTTACCTGCTCCGTACCCGTCCCACGCTCGTAACTTGCTCTTCATCAATCTGAGTTTGGCCCACAGCCCCCCATTTTGAGATCATGTGTTGGTGTTACCATTCTCCCCCCAAATTTCTCTCACTATGTCCTTGAATCCCTTATCCTCCATCCAGTAATTGTATAGGCGGAATGGCTTGGGACCCCAAGATCTCTCCCCATTCTCTAGAATCACCGGATAATGATCCGACAATATTGATTCACCGCGACGTTGCACCAGTTCTCCCCCCAAATTTAGCAGCTCTGGCGAGACAAGAAAACGGTCCAACCTGCTATATGCTCTACCTCCCCTCCCTATCCATGTAAAAAGTCCTCCGTTCATTGTTAAATCTATAAGGCCTAATTGATCGATGAATCCCCTGAAATCCCTCGAAGATCCCCCATCCGCACTCTCCCCCATTCTCTCACCCTCGTCCAGTACCGCATTAAAGTCTCCCGAGAAACACCACACTTCTCCATTTGCTGTATCGCACGATCCTATTAACTGATTCCACATCTCAACTCTTTCTCTCCGGTTATTTGGAGCGTGAATGCAAAGTAGATTAACCAGTCCATTTACTCCTTCTATATTTCCTTTCATCCAAATAAAATGGTGTTCTTTTCCAATTAATCCGAGATTGCACAGGCTCTCATCCCACACCACCATAAGTCCGCCCGAATTCCCTCTAGCCGGTTGAAATTCGAACTTGCAACCTCTCGACCCCCACAGCCGCATCACCAGCCTCTCGTTTACCACTTCCATTTTTGTCTCTTGGAAACAAAGAATGTAAGGTTTCAATTTTTTGCACATCCTCATAACCGCTCTTTTCCTTACTCCACCATTTAAACCCCGGAGATTGCATGTTACTATTCGCATATCGCTATTTTACCCACACTCCTACCCCCTTTCCCACTACCAATCACTGTCCTCTTCCAAGTTCCTCCAGCACTCGACCACTCACCACTCCCCTGTTCGCCAACCATCCCAGTCCTAAACTATTAGCCAACTTGATTATTGCATTAACTTCCGAGAAATCTATAACCCTAACTCCATTCTTAATTCGCATTGTCGCGAATTGGAGTTGCGCAAATTCCTTTCTTGGCGTCTCAATTATGCTCTTTTCCGTATTACCCGCTCCTTTCCCTTTGGTTTCTTGTTTGCGCATTCTTCTCCGCCCTTTGCGTTTGGAGTTGAGCCTTCCCTGTATAACTTTACCCATCGCCTGCTCTACGGCCCTCAGTTTTTCCAGGCCCAATTCCGGAGATTCCCCTTCCTCCGGCCTCTGCTCGTGATTGTCCCCTAACCCCTCCGAATAGCTACAACCGGCTCTGGTATCCGATGTATCACTGATCTCTGTGCCCCCCTTTTTTGCCCCATCACCAGCCTTCTCCCTTCCTACCTCGAGCTCCGATCTACCCTCTCCGAAATCATTCCAGCCCGAGCCCTTGAATAAGTCGATCTCGCCCTCAGCGCTCGGAATTGACATTTGAGACGCGATCCTCCCCTCAATCTTCTTGTTTCCTGCTCTTGGCGATCCCTTCTCATCAGATCTCCCGTCCACCGTCTTAGTCCCTTCATTCTCCTTATTTCCTTCCCCGATTTGTTCATCCATTGAGTTATTGTTAGGCCCAATCTCACTATTTGCTCTCTCGCTCAAAGCCTGTAAACCCTCTACCCCAATTGCCACACCCGCTCCCTCATGTTTGGACGAATTGTCCAAGCCCATCTCACCAGCTCTACCCTCGTCTCCGCCAGCCCTTATTTCCACCCCTTTTGGCCCACCATCAAACCCCATCTCTTCCTCCAGCCCAATATCATGATCCCAATGCCCCAGCCCATATTCATGGTCCTGCCTTTCTACCCCTACCGTCCCAGTCTGATATTTCCCATTATTCCCTTCAGTAAATACCCCATTTCCATCATTATTATTTCTTTCCTCGATGTCCGAACCTACGCGTGTCATCATAATTCCAGCCACCTCTCCATTACCTCCCGCCTTCCTAATTAAATTTTCCTCCTCCCCATGTATAACCAACAGAGACTGTTCCTCTTCTCCACCATCTGTAGTCCTGGACTTTGCATGCTTTTCCTCTGCCCGAAACTCATCGGAATTTTCCTTTCGATTAGTAAGCCCTCCCTGAGCCGGTGGCCTGCCCGCCCCATATTCATCCGCCACCACCACCTCTTCATGGAAATTCACCATGATTCGGATGGGCGTAACAAAGCTACCGACTTGGACATTCATGTTCATTGGAATATGGGAATTCTGATCTATTGCCACCAAAATTCTAGCTCGATCTAATCTCTTTTTCTCCCTTGTCTCCCTGTCGATGGAGATAACCTTTTCCCATCCCTTTGTTATTTGGGAGAAGTTGTCCTCGTGCCATGCTTCAAACGGGATACCAAATACATACGTCCATGCAAGCTGTTTCTTGATAATTTTTCCAGCCGTCCACTTCCTTTTCCATTCAACTAACTGTGCATCACTACCATCTTCAAGGAATTTCTCCATCGCTTTCTGGCTGCTGAATACTACCACTAGCATATGTCCCCCACCGTACGACACATCCACACATTCTTGATACCCTCCGTACAACCAGTCCTGGAATTTCACCAGATCATCAAGACCCCTTAACTCGACTAGCGCGGATCGTTGTAATCGTTCGAGATCCCTGGTTTCACTGCTTAAGTGAACTATTTTTGTCCTACTCCCCGGCGACCATTCTCTGCCGCCCTTTACCACCTCTGCGAACGAGCGTTCATCCCTCCATGCTGTGAATCCATGCTCCTGTTTCCTTTCCCCCATCGCCATCTTTGAGGACACCCTATCATCCCCCGCAACTTTCTCAGTTCTACGATAAAAATTTCTGCTCGGAGTTGCCCAATTTGCTCTCAGTATTTTCCCCTTCCATTCTCGTCCATTTAACCTCCGAATTACCTCTATCGCATCGTACCGGCGTTCAAACCGAAAAAAACCGTACTTGGACCCGAGTTCTAACCATCTCCGAATGGGAAAATACCAATCCCTAACTTTTGCAACCCTTTCAACTTCATGAAAAATTTGGATGTTCGGAGTGTCGCATGGAAGGTTCCCAAGGAATACGCCAAATAACTCCTTGCGAAACATTCTGGTGCCTCCTAATGAACAACCATTTTCCGACCAACTCCAACCCCCTCGTCCACCCCTTGTCCCGTTATCCTCCCTGACCCGTTGCCACCGCTTCTCATGATCTCTGAAAGTCGCCTGATCCTTCCCCCCCTGGACGTCCTTGTCGCCGTCGTTCTCCACATTTCTGAAAGTCGCCATCGTAGAGTTGTCCCCTTTATGTTCGTTAATGTAGGATTTTAAAATACTGAGTAAGCTAACTCCTAATATAACAATAATGGGTTTTAAAAATTTAATTAATAAAAATTTATCTTTTTAATTTCATGCTCATTTTTTTACCATAATATAAAATTAGGATTTGTCTCAATAATTCATAAGAATTTATTAACAACGTATTTAGTTTAGAAAGGCAGCGAGATACTAAATGCATAAATTAGAAAAATTAAAATAAAAGCGTAGACAAAAAAACATGCGAATAATTTAAATAAACAAAATTGCATTTAAGTCTTTTAGTTCCCGTTAACTAAGAGGAAGACGCCACAATCATAATATCAAGTTTTTCAAGTATCAAGTATCAGAATTGCTGAAGCAATCCGGGTATCACGCCATACATAGTACCACTCCGGAGCCTCAGGTAACTCATATGGATGCACCTAAGAGTGTAGACTCATATTTCAACCGCCGTAATGGCAGACAATGTATATCAACTGCTGTTTTGGCAGGCCATGTATTTCAACTACCGATTTGGCATGCAATCACCATCGCTTATCTAGGCACGATGTGAACAGTTAGAGGGGCACCCTGCCGAGTACTCACCCCTATATCGCAACTGGAGATCTAGCTCAACCTAGTGTAACGGGTTTTTGAAATCGTTTTTATTATTTTTAACAAGTATTCCAATCCGTAGGTTTAGAAAATTTCATCTCAATATATATATATATATATATATATATCAAGTATTCACGTCACAGTTTACGCCTTTCTTCTTTAAAAATCCATTTCTAAGGCGATTGCTACGCAATTTACACAGTAAATCAATGACATCCTGACGAACAACTTTCCTTCTTTATGTTTTTCGAAATAAGGAGAGGGGTCAAGTCAGAAATCGAAATTTCTACATAAAGCGCATGCTGTCAGAATTCAGAATTGGCAACCTGTTTTAAATCGAGTTTTCGACATATCAAATGACTTTCAATTATGAAAATTTACGGGCAACATCTAGACATAATTATCCACAACTTTTATTTACATTACGAAATTTAGTTCCGACTGAGTCCAATAGAAAAACACGGATCTAGTTTGAATTTCAAAGCTGTCAGGTTTTTCAAATTTAACAGACAATGCAGCAGTAACCAGATCCGTTTTGGAGGTCCAAACGTCCATGAAAATTGGTGAAATTTTAACACAGTCTATTTTAGAGTCTTTGTAATACCCCGTAAGAATGCATAAGCATTTATTTTTGAAACCCGAATAGTTTGTATCCCAAATAAATTTTTGAACTACGTAATGACTTGATCCCTTCACAGGGTACGTAGGCAACTTGGAAATTTCAATTCTGGGTTCAGTCAAACAATAATCAAACAACAAATAATCAACAATCGAACAATAATTCAATAACACAATATCGCAAATAGTAAACAAAAGGACCCTAACTCTTAGCGTGAGAAAAGCCGAAACACAACTTCGAGGACGAAGTTGATTCTTAAGGGGGGTAGACTGTAATACCTCAGATTTTTATAAACGTCCAAAGGAATAAAATTTATTCCGATCAATGTCGAAATATCTCCGAGAAGAGAAAAATAATTTATCACAATAAATTATTGCTCGGAAATAAAACGCCGATAGATTCAAATTCAAAATGGAATAAAAGAGGGAAAGGAAGCCCGAAGACATTCCATGAATTGAGTCAAGATAATTGGAATTAAATTCAAGAAGGAAAAGAATTTTAATTCCAAGAACCCGTGAAGTCGGAAGAAATTTAATGATACAATCGCAATCAATCAATCGATCAATAAGTCGCGCAACTTCGGGGACGAAGTTGATTTTTAAGGAGGGTAGATTGTAATACCCGAGAAATTGCCATCGAAAAATTTAAATCCAAAAATAAAGAATTGGATTTAAATTATTAAAACCGAAATAATTCCGAGAGAGCGGAATTTATTATTTACCGGAAGATAGCAACTCGAAACGAGTTTATCGAATTGTCCCACCAACAATCACGGATAATTCCCACATTATGATTTTTATTTTTGTAAAGAAGGAATCTTAATATTAAAAAAAAAAAAAAAAAAATAAAAGTTACTGTAGCATGTGCGGCTACTGTAGCACTACTGTAGCACTACTGTAGCAGCCGCACTATTGTCGGATTTTGTCCCTTTTATGGCCAAAATTCATCCCCCAACACCCATTTATCAGCCATCCACACCCTTTATTCATCCCAAAACTCTCCCAAACTCTCCCAAAGCAAAAACACCCTTCCGACGAACTTCCGGCGACTTTCTGGCGACTTTCCGGCAACCAAATCCGACCAAGGAAGTGTGTAGATCAAGGATTGCAAGCTTTGGATTGTTGGTAAGATGTAAATCAAGTTTCCTTATTGTTTTAAGATCATAACCATTATCCTAAACTTACGAATCTTCGTATTCAAACACAAATCGGAGCCAAGGGAAGAATAAATCGGGTGGAAGAGATTCGTTCGTGACATCCCGTGGATTCCGGACGACCCCGTGACCTCCTAGACATTATCCCCACTGTAAGTTAACCTTACTATGGTTTTGGGTGACTTAAAATGCAACCAAACATATAGATTTAATAACTCTAAAATCTGTCATCAAGAAAAACCCCCGGCGCAGCGTTTTCGTATGAATTTTTCGATCCCTTAAAAGTCTTCAAACGAGAAAACTCAAAACATGAAAAACGTTTCTAAGACATAGATCTAGCTTCTGTAAAATTTTCATAATTTTTCATTGTGTTTTGATATCCGAAAACGGCCTCCAACAAACCTGCCCTAAAAGTCAAATTTGAAACTGTGACAGATTTGAAATTGGACCAAAACCCCTACTTGAAGAGTTCAAACCGAAAAACTCAAAACTAAGATTTTGATCCTAAGATCTTAAGCTATACTGTGTAAAAATTTCAGAAATTTTCATCGAGTTTTGATACCCCAAATCGAGTCGGACATATTCTGCGTTTTAAAGAAATTTCAAAAGATGACAGATTTCTTAACCGAACTTGATGAGAATATTTCTATCATTTCTAGTCCGAATTAATCTTTGTGATCTAAACAAAAGTTGTAGATAATCATGTCTAGTATGTGTCTGTAAATTTTCAGAATTTTTGGAGTTCATTTGATATGTTAAAAAGTCAAATCTTTGACAGGTGTCAAACCTGAATCCTGACAGCTTTTTGTTTGTGTAGAAAACTTGATTTTTGACATGCTTCCCATCATTTTTCCGAAAAACTTAAAACATGAAAGTTGTTCATTGGGATGTTTTTGAATTACTGTGAAAATTTCAGATCAATCGCCTAAGAAATGGATTTTTAAACTGAAAAGGCGCAAACTGTGACATCGATCGGTTTTAAACTTGAGAGATCTTGAAATCTTGTCGAAACATGAAATTAGCCTTTAAGGTTTAAATGATTGGGAATCCCTTTGAGATAAAATACAATTGAAATATCTTGCTTGCCGAAAGGCAATTGAAATATCTTGCTTGCCGAAAGGCAATTGAAATATCTTGCTTGCCGAAAGGCAATTGAAATATCTTACTTGCCGAAAGGCAATTGAAATACCTTGCTTGCCGAAAGGCAATTGAAATACTTTGCTTGCCGAAAGGCAATTGAAATACTTTGCTTGCCGAAAGGCAATTGAAATACCTTGCTTGCCGAAAGGCAATTGAAATACCTTGCTTGCCGAAAGGCAATTGAAATATAATGCTTGCCGAAAGGCAATTGAAATATAATGCTTGCCGAATGGAGATTGAAATATAAACTTGAAACATGAAACATGATAAACTGTGCCAAGACGGCCAATGAAGTACTTGAAATGCGATACGGCTGCGGCCGCCGGATTGCCGGCTAAATTGAATATTGAGGAATGGTTACTTAACGGGAAGATAAAAGATTTAATATTTTTAAGTATTTATGCCTTGCAAATCATTTTACTATACAAATTGAATTATGATCACGTGGAAATTCTTGTTTTAAATCATGCCATTTATATATTAGTGGATGATTAAATTAAATTGTGTATTACCTACAAGCATCTTTTCATTAAATTTTAATTAAAGGCTTTGAAACCCCTAAATCATGCTATGTGTTAACTTACTCAGCGCGTTTTTGCTGACCCAAACCATTTATCCTCTTTTTCTTACAGAGTATGAAGATTATGCATCGTCATATGCATACATGGGAATATTTGGGGAAATCCCTATTTTAAATCCCTGCATTTAATTACGACTTGCATGAACGGGACTGTTTAACCCGTGTTTTGGCCATGTCGGCCCTTATGCTTTATTTCCGCTGCAACTTTGATGTATTATTTTTAAATTATTTATGAATGGGCTGTTTGAATGTTTTAAATTCTGAAAACCATAGCCTTGCATCTCTTTAGTGAGCTTGGAGAAACCGTGTCTTGCTAGGGAGGTGTGGCGGTGGCATCCCGGCCTGGGTTACCAAAACCGGGGTGTTACAAGTTGGTATCAGAGCCCGGAATATTTTTAAACTATTATTTTTAAGTATTATTATTTTTAAAGTTATTATTTCTAAACTAGTAATATATTTTAAAGAGCCCAATTATTATTTTGAAGTTAAAGCCCAAATTTTTAGCCCAAAATTTTTTTTTTGAAGCCCAAGAAATTATTTTGGCCCAATAGCCTTGTTTTTATTTAAAGCCCAAATAATTTATTTCTTTCGGCCCAATATAGTGGCCCAAACCTTTTATCCTTATTTTAATCTATCCATGGAATAAATTTATTTTTAAAACCCATGGATAAATAAATGCATGCATAAAATTTTTTTTTTGGGGGGACACATATGCATATGCATACATAAATATTTACACTAACTCTTTTTATGTGAATTATCGGTGATAAGAAACACTCCTACCTTAGAACTCGACATGACTTTGGCTTAGAAGCGCTAACTTAAGACTAACGTTGCCTTAGTCCTAGATCTTGATCACTTAGGAACTCATCTTCGCGTGCTTAATAACAGAATGGCACCTAGGAGAAAGCCGAGGAAAGTTAGTCCAAATGGCACTGACGCTACCCTCCCCAACACGTCCAACAACAGTGGAAGTCCTCAGAACCTAGAAGAACAAGTGCCTCCTACACCCAACAACATGGAAGAACGTCTAAGGACTATGGAGGAAGTCCTAGTAGCATTAGGAAATGCCGAGGTGCATAGGACACAAACAGTACCTCCACCCGTAGCTCAACCCAACTATCTAGCGTTGGTGAATCCCTATCAACCACCACGCTACGATGGGCAAGAGGATCCCGCCAAACTAGAGGGGTGGATCCGTACATTTGATAAGCTCTTGGATGCTATCAAATGTCCTGATGAGGCAAGGATACGAGTAGCAACCTACTACTTAGGAGGCGAAGCCGATGAGTGGTGGCAAAACCTCCAGAGGAATTTAGAGGAAGCTGAAGAAACTTATTCGTGGAATGAACTTAAGGAGGGCCTAAGGGACCGATTCTACCCCATGAGCACCAAGGCGGCAATGTACGAAGAGTTCTTATCACTGAAGCAAGAGGGACGAACGGTGCAGGAGTATTACACCCGGTTTAAGGAATTGGTACGATTTGCTACGAGGATAGTACCAACCGACTCTGACAAGGCTCAGAAATTTGAGATGGGTCTGAACCTTAGTATCCGGGAGATACTTGCAGTAGGACAATTCACGAACCTGCAGACGGTTTATGATCGTGCGGTAGCGGTTGCACGAGTCCAAGGACTGAAACGGAAACCGGTAGATGAGGCTAACCAAGGACCACAAGGAGAATACAAGGTGGATAAGGACCATTTCGATGGAAACACGAAAGGACAACATCAAAATGACAATGGGGAGAAAAAGGGGATAGTCTTCAACCATGGTGACTATGCGCCACCATGTCCAAAGTGTGGTAAACTGCATTATGCGAGAGGATGCCCTCAACCTGGAGCATGCCTTCGATGTGGTCGACATGGTCATCAGCTGCGTGATTGCCGGACACGGAGAGAGAACATCGACAAGAGAGAGGATGTGACTACTCGACCTAAGCAACCACGAAACCCAGACGGTCAAGGTGGCAACAACCAAAGGCACCAACACCCTCAGAATAAAGACCAAAACCCGAAACCTCTTGAGAGTACTGAATAGGCAGTTATGGGGACATAACTGGAGTCCTAAGGGGGAGAGGATGTAATACCCCGTAAGAATGCATAAGCATTTATTTTTGAAACCCGAATAGTTTGTATCCCAAATAAATTTTTGAACTACGTAATGACTTGATCCCTTCACAGGGTACGTAGGCAACTTGGAAATTTCAATTCTGGGTTCAGTCAAACAATAATCAAACAACAAATAATCAACAATCGAACAATAATTCAATAACACAATATCGCAAATAGTAAACAAAAGGACCCTAACTCTTAGCGTGAGAAAAGCCGAAACACAACTTCGAGGACGAAGTTGATTCTTAAGGGGGGTAGACTGTAATACCTCAGATTTTTATAAACGTCCAAAGGAATAAAATTTATTCCGATCAATGTCGAAATATCTCCGAGAAGAGAAAAATAATTTATCACAATAAATTATTGCTCGGAAATAAAACGCCGATAGATTCAAATTCAAAATGGAATAAAAGAGGGAAAGGAAGCCCGAAGACATTCCATGAATTGAGTCAAGATAATTGGAATTAAATTCAAGAAGGAAAAGAATTTTAATTCCAAGAACCCGTGAAGTCGGAAGAAATTTAATGATACAATCGCAATCAATCAATCGATCAATAAGTCGCGCAACTTCGGGGACGAAGTTGATTTTTAAGGAGGGTAGATTGTAATACCCGAGAAATTGCCATCGAAAAATTTAAATCCAAAAATAAAGAATTGGATTTAAATTATTAAAACCGAAATAATTCCGAGAGAGCGGAATTTATTATTTACCGGAAGATAGCAACTCGAAACGAGTTTATCGAATTGTCCCACCAACAATCACGGATAATTCCCACATTATGATTTTTATTTTTGTAAAGAAGGAATCTTAATATTAAAAAAAAAAAAAAAAAAAAATAAAAGTTACTGTAGCATGTGCGGCTACTGTAGCACTACTGTAGCACTACTGTAGCAGCCGCACTATTGTCGGATTTTGTCCCTTTTATGGCCAAAATTCATCCCCCAACACCCATTTATCAGCCATCCACACCCTTTATTCATCCCAAAACTCTCCCAAACTCTCCCAAAGCAAAAACACCCTTCCGACGAACTTCCGGCGACTTTCTGGCGACTTTCCGGCAACCAAATCCGACCAAGGAAGTGTGTAGATCAAGGATTGCAAGCTTTGGATTGTTGGTAAGATGTAAATCAAGTTTCCTTATTGTTTTAAGATCATAACCATTATCCTAAACTTACGAATCTTCGTATTCAAACACAAATCGGAGCCAAGGGAAGAATAAATCGGGTGGAAGAGATTCGTTCGTGACATCCCGTGGATTCCGGACGACCCCGTGACCTCCTAGACATTATCCCCACTGTAAGTTAACCTTACTATGGTTTTGGGTGACTTAAAATGCAACCAAACATATAGATTTAATAACTCTAAAATCTGTCATCAAGAAAAACCCCCGGCGCAGCGTTTTCGTATGAATTTTTCGATCCCTTAAAAGTCTTCAAACGAGAAAACTCAAAACATGAAAAACGTTTCTAAGACATAGATCTAGCTTCTGTAAAAT
Organism: Hygrophila difformis; assembly: GCA_030278955.1. Lineage (NCBI taxonomy): Eukaryota > Viridiplantae > Streptophyta > Magnoliopsida > Lamiales > Acanthaceae > Hygrophila > Hygrophila difformis. The sequence continues at coordinate 28,957,261 of JAOANR010000011.1, read as the reverse complement.
TTTCATAATTTTTCATTGTGTTTTGATATCCGAAAACGGCCTCCAACAAACCTGCCCTAAAAGTCAAATTTGAAACTGTGACAGATTTGAAATTGGACCAAAACCCCTACTTGAAGAGTTCAAACCGAAAAACTCAAAACTAAGATTTTGATCCTAAGATCTTAAGCTATACTGTGTAAAAATTTCAGAAATTTTCATCGAGTTTTGATACCCCAAATCGAGTCGGACATATTCTGCGTTTTAAAGAAATTTCAAAAGATGACAGATTTCTTAACCGAACTTGATGATAATATTTCTATCATTTCTAGTCCGAATTAATCTTTGTGATCTAAACAAAAGTTGTAGATAATCATGTCTAGTATGTGTCTGTAAATTTTCAGAATTTTTGGAGTTCATTTGATATGTTAAAAAGTCAAATCTTTGACAGGTGTCAAACCTGAATCCTGACAGCTTTTTGTTTGTGTAGAAAACTTGATTTTTGACATGCTTCCCATCATTTTTCCGAAAAACTTAAAACATGAAAGTTGTTCATTGGGATGTTTTTGAATTACTGTGAAAATTTCAGATCAATCGCCTAAGAAATGGATTTTTAAACTGAAAAGGCGCAAACTGTGACATCGATCGGTTTTAAACTTGAGAGATCTTGAAATCTTGTCGAAACATGAAATTAGCCTTTAAGGTTTAAATGATTGGGAATCCCTTTGAGATAAAATACAATTGAAATATCTTACTTGCCGAAAGGCAATTGAAATATCTTGCTTGCCGAAAGGCAATTGAAATATCTTGCTTGCCGAAAGGCAATTGAAATATCTTGCTTGCCGAAAGGCAATTGAAATACCTTGCTTGCCGAAAGGCAATTGAAATACTTTGCTTGCCGAAAGGCAATTGAAATACTTTGCTTGCCGAAAGGCAATTGAAATACCTTGCTTGCCGAAAGGCAATTGAAATACCTTGCTTGCCGAAAGGCAATTGAAATATAATGCTTGCCGAAAGGCAATTGAAATATAATGCTTGCCGAATGGAGATTGAAATATAAACTTGAAACATGAAACATGATAAACTGTGCCAAGACGGCCAATGAAGTACTTGAAATGCGATACGGCTGCGGCCGCCGGATTGCCGGCTAAATTGAATATTGAGGAATGGTTACTTAACGGGAAGATAAAAGATTTAATATTTTTAAGTATTTATGCCTTGCAAATCATTTTACTATACAAATTGAATTATGATCACGTGGAAATTCTTGTTTTAAATCATGCCATTTATATATTAGTGGATGATTAAATTAAATTGTGTATTACCTACAAGCATCTTTTCATTAAATTTTAATTAAAGGCTTTGAAACCCCTAAATCATGCTATGTGTTAACTTACTCAGCGCGTTTTTGCTGACCCAAACCATTTATCCTCTTTTTCTTACAGAGTATGAAGATTATGCATCGTCATATGCATACATGGGAATATTTGGGGAAATCCCTATTTTAAATCCCTGCATTTAATTACGACTTGCATGAACGGGACTGTTTAACCCGTGTTTTGGCCATGTCGGCCCTTATGCTTTATTTCCGCTGCAACTTTGATGTATTATTTTTAAATTATTTATGAATGGGCTGTTTGAATGTTTTAAATTCTGAAAACCATAGCCTTGCATCTCTTTAGTGAGCTCGGAGAAACCGTGTCTTGCTAGGGAGGTGTGGCGGTGGCATCCCGGCCTGGGTTACCAAAACCGGGGTGTTACAGTCTTAGGAAAAACTTTGTTGTTATAACTTTTTCGTTTTGAACACTCTAAAGGAGCCTTACAGTCATATTACAGAAACTGCGCTCATGCTGTAATTTCGGGGCAAATTTATGTTCGTTGACTATAACTCACAAACTACTCGACCCTAGGGCTCCTTGATATGAGAGGAAGTTAAATTAGTGTGTATTGGTTCTAGGGCTTTAGATCTCATCGGGTTGGCCTCCGGATCAACGAGCAAGTCCAATTCGCTACCCATTCTCTTCTGCGGGTCCAATTCGTGGTCATAAGGTAGAAAAACTTAATATCAATCACTATGGTCGACCAAAATCATGAAATAAAAACTAAATGTATCCCTTAGCAACAACCTATAATTTTGGTGTGTCAAAATCCGCCCAAGGTGCCTTGTTCTCCGTCGGAAACGTTCTCAAGGCTTACGAACTAGGGTTTTCTTTGAATTTTTAAGGTGGAGGAAGATGTGGGTGGTTAAAGGATATCTAGGAGCTAGATATGGGGTATAAATAACCCCTAACCACTCCCACACATCTAGGGGTCAGTTAGGGAAGACTTGGGGCACAAGAAGTGGAACAAACGGCGAAAAATCCGGAGTCGGCGAGTGAATCTCGCAATTTGGCCGCAACATCTGGTGTGGCGCGCCCATGGGGCGTTTTTCGCCCAATCCCGCGCGACGGCCGCCCGGGCTCGGCCTGGGCTTTGGCCTGGTCGGGCCATGCTATCTCCTTGGGCATTTTCTCCTCTCTTGTGTGCCTTTCTCCTTCTATTTTCTTAGGCTTATTCATTAGGCTATATCTTGGACTAAAAATTCCTATTTTAAAATTTATTTCGAACTCGAGTTAATTTCGTATTCGAAATCTTGAATATTTCGACTCCACGGAATTATTGGAATTTAAATTCTTTTCCATCTTGAATTTAATTCTATTCATTTAAAATTTGTGTGGTATGGGCCCCACCACCATTTCTTAGCATGTATAGGTTGTTTAGGGAAAAAAAAAAGACTATCAGCTATGACCCTTTACAATAACTAGGGTAATAACATTATTACTTTTGAAAACTTTAAGTTACCTACCAAATTTTTTACAATATACTTCTATGTATTTACTACTATGTATTATATTTTTATTTACTTACCAATGTTATTATTCTATTTATTAATTTTTATTAGCGAGGAATAACTTCTACCTATCCTCCACAATAAATAGGGCAATAATAATTAATATTAGTATAGCTTTTTAACACTTACTAATACATATCATATTTTCCACCATAAAGTTATTTCTTGCTACCTACCACATTTTAATTATTTTATATAACAATTCTAATTATTTTATTACTTATATTAGCTGGAAATAACTATAACTTACCCTCTACAATCACTCGGGTAATAATAATAAATAAAATTATATTTTAAAAAAAAATGATTCTACCTACTACCTACCACTTTTTATTTTATATAACAATTTTTAACATTTTATTACTTCCAGATTGAAATAACTACAATCTATCCGCTACAATCACTTGGGTAATAACAATAAATAAAATCATATCTTTTTAAAAAACTTAATTCTACCTACTACCTTTCTAATTGAGCATTTAATAATTATTAATGAAATAATTAGCATGCTCCATACCAAGATTATAGTAATAATATTTATTAGCCAAGTTATTCTTAATTCATTGTTATTTTCACGCTTTATTTAAAGTATAATTATTGTTATCTTTCTTTCTGTTATTGATTAAATCTGACCATTATTTGGTCTCTGCAATAACTACAATAATAATATTATACTCCCTCCATCCGATTAAGAATGTCCCATTTGATTTTTGCACAGAGTTCAATACACTTATTTAACAGTTAAAAACATACAATGCGATGGCGGATACAAATTTTTTTTTTTCAGTGGTGTCACAGAAAATGATGGACACTCGGTTGAAATTGAAGATGGTAGTCAAAATACAAAAACCAACGAGGGAAACTATATGTTAGAATTAATAATAGTGGTGCTACCACGGAAATTAAGTGGTGGTACCAAGCCAAATCAAGCTAAACCTGAAAACCTTTTTAGTTTAATAAGTAGTTTTATCAATTTGGCTGGTGACTTGTGATCTCCTCATGTCAAAATGGATAGTAGAAACTATATAAATATACTACATTTTAAAATATGCAATTAGACAATGTAACAAGATCCACATTTACTAATGTCTTTTATTATATACTTGGAATAAATCGAACAAATTTAAATAATAAACAGTAAAAAAAATCAAATGGGACATGGCAAGTTTAATTAACACCCCGAATGCCCGAATGCCTAAAAGTTTGTAAGTCCGACAACATAGCACTAAACAATGCCCGAATGCCTACTGCTATTACATATCAATACCTGAAAAGAGAGAGCGCACATGGGTAAGCACCATATTGATAACACAAAAATTTTATAAAATAACGATAAAAATGAGATGGAATAAGACTGTTGACTAACCACCTGTCCCAACCAGGTGCTCAGTTAACAATTGCAACATAAATATGCAAATGATTCAAAATTTCATAGCATATACCAATTTATCCTAAATGCAGCACACAATTCTACTGCATTGGGTTGGCCTCATAGGGCATTGGCAAACCAACCATCTATCCCAACCAGTGGCGGATCCAGAACATTTTATTTGGTAGGTCAAATATCATAAAGAGTAAGCAGCTAAATTTAGGAAGATATATTTAATTAAAATTTTGTTATATTTTTTGAGACTTTAAAAATCGGTATATTTTAGAAAGAGTTGGCATGTTGTACAGAATGCGTAGAAACCTTTTTTGAAAATAAAGACTTGTATAATTATATTTTTCGAAGAGAATCCATTAAAAAATTGATGGAGTCTAAGTCATAAGGTTGGATTGAATACCTAAAGATTTTTAAAACTTTTTAAAATTCCAATTGCAATTAAAACATTCAAATTTTAAGAGGCTAATTAAAGAAATGCTATAGGTTTTTTATTGAATAAATTCCCATTAGAATTATGAATCCCTTAAAATATATACACATTTATAATAAAATAATCAATATGTTAATAAACTCCTATTCAAATTATTCAACACTTAGTCCTAAAATTATCACCTAATTTCTAATTATATCAAAGTATTAGTACTAATATTTTATTTTTTATTTTTTTTGGTGGGTCAATTGACCCACCTTGTCCCTATGTACATTCGCCAGTGATCCCAACATACATGGGGAATAGTAACCAGAAAATAAAAACCGTGTCACTGTTAGGGACCCAGCACATCCCAGAAACATATATACCTACCTACCTGGTGAAGTGAAAAACTAAAAGTGAACCAGGATTACAAAAGGGTACTAAAATTTGAAAACCTAATTAAGTCCCAAGTGTGTTGTGTGCCATCAATCTTTGAAAAACAACATGTTGACCAATCCCTTATACCTCCTGCATGCGATCTCAAAGAATACCAATAAATCCAAAGGATATTTCAACATCTTACTGTAGTCTGCGGCTCATAAGGCATTACAGCTAGCAACATAGAAGACTTTACTCCATCGATTAGTACCCAACCGGCCAACCCAACATTTTAAAATAAATTTTCCTTCTTAAAAAGACATTAACAACAATACCAAAAAACAAGAATCTCAGTTTATTACTGAGCGATTTCGATAATCAAATTGGCAAGCAATGCCCTGCATCTGATTGATTTTTCTTTCACAACATGTCAGTTTATTTTGTACCATCCAACTACAGAAAACAATGATGTTACATGCCAATTGTTACAATGGTATTAACCCTTTGGGTTGTCTATATTTGTTTTTTCTATCTATCTTTTCATTTCTTTATTTTTTTATTTTTTAATAAATAAAGGAAAAAAGAATATATATCGACTAGTTAGCTGCAAAACAGCAAGATCCAGAGATTAACACTATCCAGTAAATGAAGGTCGACAAGCAACTTCATGTTGGCTGATTTTGCGCACAACAATCAACAGCAGCCGACGGCCTTCAGACTTTTCTAGGCTTCCTCTTTCTCCTGCGAGAAAAATGGTTTTAGAGATTTTCGATTTAGCGAAATTAAGTATAAACTAGAAAATAATTATAACCAATCATTAATCGACGAAAAGAAACTAAAAATACAAAAATCAGAGTTTGATGCAGTTATATTTCCAAATTTAACTAGTTATTGCTCACCCTAATATAATGAATGATAAACAAAAAACAAATGAAACCAGCACTACGTTGTTTTGCAGCATTGACATTATGAGCACAAAAAAAAGTTGGCAAAGGTTCTGAAATTTACCTCCGTTTCTTTACAGAACTGGCGTGACTCTCAACGACCTCTTTTTCTTTAGCATCAAGAAGTGACAACTTCTCGTTGAAGGTTTTAGTGATATTCCCTTGTCCAATTTCTATTAGTCGAAGAAGAAATAAGATTACTTATCCAAAACTGCAAGAAAAATAATGATGCAGCGGCTCACTTACCTTGTGCCAGAATCTCTTGTTTGCCTAAGCAGTTTAGACTCCAGTATGCACAACCACGTGGATCCACAAAGACAGGAGCTGTTCTCATAGCATCACATGTTGTATTACCTGAAAAAAATTGAATCAACAATGTAAGACATGCACAATTAAATACTTCATATCTGTAATAATAATAGAGAAATCACAGGTCCATAGGAACCATTTTGTCAACATCACAGAAAATAGTCACTTCAAAAACTCCAGGCGCAAGTTATCCAAATAAATAAAATTCATAAGCTTGGATTAGTGTACGACTGTATGTCTCAACTTACCCTTCAAAAGCATTTCGTCATTTGGGTCAGCCACGTTAACATTCACCTGTCCAGCCACGGATGTATCAGTGGATGCCTGGGCCTGCATATTAACAGAATCACCGTCCTCATGAGCAACTGTTTCATCAGTTGCATTTTTCATTTCCTCCGTGACGGTTTTCACTTTCTTCTTCAATTCTCTCTTCTGCATCAAGTAATATCAAAACAAGGAGAACATCAATACTTTCAGTGCAAGCCTAGTATATAGTTTGTTGTTTCACTGGCAAACCTTTTTTCTAGCTTCCTTGACCTTTCCAAGGAACTTTGTCTTTTCATTCTCTATAAAATTTCTAAATTTCCTGCCCATGTGAAGGAGAAAAAAGATGGTCAGAGATATGAAAAGATTGTTGTGTATAGCTGAACAATGAAAAGATTACTTACGCAGTTCCCAGAAGCTCATCACAAAGTATATTTAAGATCAATAATTTTTCTGAAGCATTTAACTCCTCATAATCAGTTGCCTTGTCTATGGAATCCAACACCGGCAAGTTCAACATCTTATGAATTTCAGAAACACAGTCTTTCAACTTCTGAAACCAGGGGCTTCTCTCATTATTGGGGCTTTCTGCTCCACTGGATAGGAAAAGTCGAAACAAAATATTCAGTGAAAGAAAATTCACTTGCTAATTCACTAGGTAGAAGATACCATACATCTCCCTGTCTCCAGGCTGTAACTCAGATAGTAGTTGGACATGGAGCTGGACAGTTATAGAATATCTTCTTCGTCCTGCACTTCGCCCATGGAATAAGTCGTGCAACACTTGTTCAGCTACTCCTTGTCTCACTACTAGGAGCTGTTGATCATTACCAAAAGAGACAGGCTAAGAATGATAAAATCGAAGATGATTACAGATGGCAACCATTCTCAGATCCATGAAAAAGAAGGAAAAAAAAAAGAGAAAGAAAACAAAAAGAGATCACTTGCCTGTCCAAAAGTAGAAAAGAATTCCAAGAGCTGCAAAGCATTGCCAACGTCTTTTGTAGGCAACTCAACCCCACCGACAATTGTCAACTCTTTTCCGGTTGGAAGTATAATTTCAGGGGCTCCTTCTGAATCTGACTCATTTGCATCCACTGTACCATCAGAAGAATTTTCCCCCTCTCTCTTTATGGGCGAATTGTCACCCTCCTATCAAATCAAGAACCAGACCACATCCAAATTCATGAAGAATTAAAATAAAGAGTATGTTATATGTAATGCATATGAGAATATGGCAAAACATCAAGCATTACAAAATTTATTTTAACTTGCCTCATTTTGGGGAGAATCAAAGGCAGATTTCCCCGGCTTTTCATGATCGAAACACTCAGGCTCATTGACTGGCATTTCAGAAGCAACAGAGTGTCTTTTATCCATGGATTTATTGATAAGGGGTCCTGTTGGCTGATAACCCTTTCTTTTCCTAAATTAAACATAACTATCAATCCCACAAAATATATAAAAGCATCTATTGGAAAATAATTTAGAAGACTTACATGCACACACTGCAATTACAATTGCCCTTACACTTCGGGCACGTCCAATTCTCTGTACTTGAGGCAGCTTCTACTGTCTGTCCGTATCTGGATTCAAAGAAATGACATAATAAAAACTTAGAAGCATTCAGAAAACAATGTACTAAAAGAATTAAAGAACACTCTAACTTGTTCCAAAGACAGCTCTTGCACAATTTGATGGCACAAGGTTTACTGTTTCTTGTATTCTTGCATCTTACACCAGAAGTAGTGATTTTGTGGCGACACTGAAAGGAAAGGTTGAGTTTAAATGAGAAAGCTAATTTTTGCAACTTGACAAACCAATTAACAATGACATTTGTGGCAATTGTTTACACCATGATTAGCAGAATTAACATCACATATGTAAATGGAAATTGGACGGATGGCGTAAATGCGCTGTAAATCCACAGCACATCACACAGAAATTGTTTACAACCCTCATTTCGGTTGACAGTTTTCAGATTTGGAAGATAGATTCAGTGGAATGGCTTAAATCCATTCCTTAAATCAAAAAACCAATCAAAACAAACAAAGCCTCCGATCGGTTAAGAGTTATAGTTACATTCAGAACTTCATGATCATTATAAATAAAACATAAATAACTTCAATTATTTCCTAAAATGAACTCAAAGGAGCAAAAAAAAGGAAAAAAAATACTAAAAATTGTAAATCACCAACAGGAAGACAAGACAGGGATGGTAAACCCTAACCAAGGATCGTGACTAAAGGCAGATGAAATCAACTGCCCAGATCACTAGATGTCAGAGCAGACACCGGCAGCGGAGATGTTACAAAGAAAGAAAATAGTCTGGAGCCCAAGCCCTACTATATTCCCAAAAGAATGAATACAAAGGGATGCCAAAACCATTATTTATAGACATCCCCAAAGGACTACAGAAGACAAAACCAAAGAAACACAAATGGAACTCCCAGTAAAAGAACCTGACCCGACCCGAACACCACAACAGATATTAAAGGAAGGAAACTAAATAGACAGGGTTTTTTCCAAAGGATTTCAAAAGAAAGAAAGTTTTCCCCCTTAATTGTTTTGAAAATTTTTCGTGTGTCCCATAAATTGGACGAAGGGCATTTCTGTCCACATTTTTCTACAAGAGAAAGGCTTCTTTCCTTTTCACTCCTTGGTGATGAAAAGAAAGCCTTTCCTCTGCATGTGTCTGACCATAGCAATGGCACTAAACTCGTGTTTGCGCCACCTGACTACATTAAATGTAGCAAAGTCGTGCTTTCATCTCATTATTGCACACGCCAACAAAGTCGCGTGCATCTGACTAAAGTAAATAGTATCATGAAATCATGCTTGCTTCTATATATAACAATCAAAGTCGTGCTACACTGGTAAATTCATATAATAATAAATGGATCGTTTGGCGCCATCAATCATATCAAGACATCAAATTAAACACACCATCCAGGTTAGTTTTACGTCAACACATCAAGAAAACTTGCAGCCAATTCTTCCACCACTAAACACAGGCATGGAACTCTGCAAGAATCGAAATCCATACGCGCCCTAGACATCGAAACTAATTTACTTTACCAACAAAGCGTCATAAACACCACAGAAAAAAAAAACAATCTTCAGAGAAATAAAAATCATTAAAAAAAACGATGAAATACCAACTTTCCTCTCATCACTGTATTAAAATCATAAAACACTTGTTCAACAGGTATGAATCGGGAGTACCTGATGACACGCTTTTCCAACAAGAGAATCAACAGCCCCCTCGCGTACTTCATCATTCACAGCCGTGGAAGCCTGAATGTTCTGAGAAGATGACGCCATCGCCATTTTTTGAAATATATTGTAAAATATTCGGACAATCGGATCAGTGAAATGCTTGAACAACGTTCAAATTTGCTCAAGTAGAAATGGACGTAAACGAGAATGGAGATGAACGGGTGGGTGGGTTCAGCAAATTGGGTATGCTTGGTTTCAACAATTGCTCTTCCCGCTAATAAAATCGCCAATTCTGCGCAGAGAACGAAGGAGTGTTTGTGTCACCCTTTTGCGTTGTCAGGTGTAGTATGTTGTGTTTCTGTTCAGTCAAACGTGAGTCATGTCCGTACCTTCCATTTAAAGGATTTTGAGTGGGCCCGTCCAAAGGGATAAGCGCATTGATTTTGGGCTTAATCATAGTTACCTGGAACTGAATTCCATTCGAATTGGAAACATTAGTACTCTCACTTTTCACTTAATTATGTCTATTTTATTTTGGGCACGGTAAATTTAGAATTTATACAATGATATTTTGTATTAATTTCTGTATTTCACGCAATTCAAGACATATATTTAAGTAGTAATAACTCAAAATGTATATAAGTAAAAATAATAAAAACTTGATATTTTAAAACTACGCTATTAGACGAATCTAACAAGATCTCACTAGACTATGTTTTATCTTATATAACTACGTTAAATTTTTCTTATCAAAGTTACTCAATATAGTTTAAAATATATATTTTATATAATTTTAATTTGTATTCATGTTTAGATTTTAACGGTTCAATATGGTTCCTGTGCTGGCCAGTATGTGTTGGAAGCTCATTGAATTATATTTAGCCATTAAAGACCTGACAAAGGGCTAGTGGGAGCCCATTCCACACAATATAAAGGGAACAAAGGGGAGGGATGGGGGGCTGGGAAGGGATTCGAACCCCCAATCTATAGGTTGGGTGTTGGTGACTTACCACTAGAGTAAGTCCCCAACCCCATATCAGAATTTTTATTAAATGAATGGTTTAGATCATATAAGGTTAATTATGTAATTTACCTTTTTATTATTTTATTTTTCTATTTAACATTTAAATCACCACCACCGCTTCCGCAAAACTTGCTGCAACTTTTTCAGTCGATGTTTACACTTTTTATCTTTTATCAATACACATTATATTTTAATACATTCTGTCTCGCTTATTTAAGCATTCTGTTTGGCTTTTTTATCCATTTTGTCTTCCATCAATACTTATTAATAATCAAAACACATTTTGTTCTAAAATGTTTAGACATTCGGTTCTGTTATAATAAACATTATATTATACATATTTGGAATATATTGAACATACATTCTGTTCCATTTGTCTAGACATTCTATTCTGATAAAATTAACATTCTATTATACACATTCTGAATAAATTGAACAAACATTTTGTTTCAATTGTTTAGACATTATGTTTTAAAGGAATGCTCATGCCCTTTAGTTTATATTATCATTGTGTTATATATATATATCTAATATATATATATATGTCACACAAGATGTGAACAGTACTTTTCCGTTACTATTCATTGAACAGTGAATGGGGGAACGACGTCGTCGTGCTGGTACTGTTCAATGAACACGCTTTCTGCTTCCTATCTCCAATAACATTCTCAACCCGCCTTCCATTCTCCTCCACTCATCTCCGTTCGACCCTCCCCCGTTTCTGCAATTCCAGAATTCCACCTGCCGTTGCCGCACCCAGGTTGCTCGACGCACCACCACACTACCGCCTCGCGGTTTGGGGTTGTATTTAGCTTCATCTCTATCGATCTTTTTAGGGTTCCCTTCCCGCGCCCAACCACATCGCCCCTGTCATGCAAGCTGCGCCGTGCCGCCGCTCTTCTACTTTGCTACGAAATGTGGCCGCCGTCGAGGGCTACCCGGAGTCGCGACGTTAGCGGAGAGCGAAGAGAGAAAGGTGCCGGACTCACGTGGGCAACGTCGCCGTTGGCGATTGGAGACCAGAGGCTGGAGGGTCGCGTGCAAGCAGAGGCGAGCGGCCTGCGCAGGTGGCCGTCTGTGAGGATGACGGCGGTGGAGGACTTCCGGTCAAAGAGAATGAGAGGCCTCTAGCATGAGAGATCGACTATGGTGGTGCGGGCTGTTGTTTGATTTCACACTTCAGATGCTCCAACTTCTCATAAATTGGCATAGGGGATGGGGAATGGGTCTTGCAAGGGTGGACTTAGAGACGGAGGGAGGCGCGCTGGTGGAGGACCGTCGTGCGAACGATGCTTAATGTATGAAATACTATGGTGGATGTAGAATTGCTCTGGAGCTAGGGTTAAATTAATCGTCGGAATTGAAGATGGCTCAGCAAATGCCGTCTTCCGCCTTACACAAATCAAAAACCCTTGACAACAAATATGTAGGCATTGCTGTCTCTGTCAAGAACTCGAGATATATTTTTTTTGGTAGTGTATGTGTGCTTGGTGGTGATTTTGTGAGCCATTGTTTGTTTGCAGATGCTCGGAGATGAAATAGGCAAAGGGGCTTCTGGCAGAGTGTACAAGGGTTTGGACTTGGAGAATGGTGATTTCGTTGCAATTAAGCAAGTGTCTCTCGAGAATATTGCTCAGGAGGATCTCAACATTATTATGTTATGAAAAGCTTGTTCTGGTTTTACTGAATGCGGTCTAGATGTGGGCTAAATGGTTCTTGATTACTTACTTTCTTCAATTTTACTTGTGATTTATCTTAATTCTGATTCCCTGCTTGGTGCTTTCGCTTTCGGTGGCACAATTCCATTCGTCTGGCCCTGACTGATGCAAATATCACAGCAAGAAATAGATTTGCTTAAGGTAAATTTGGTGTTTTACTTCTAATACTCGTTAAATAGCTGAACCCGCACGAATTATCATCCATCATAAGACATTTGACATAATTTGACAAGATGTGGTTTTTATTTGTTCAATATTTCTTCCTTAACATCCCATAGTTATCGAGGTGTCAGTGTGCGAGATATTTTAAAAATTTCTTGACCTAATTTACATTTTCAGGGTCTTGTAAAACTTGCTGACTTTGGGGTTGCAACAAAACTTAATGAAGCAGATGTTAATACACATTCTTGTTGTTGGGACTCCTTATTGGATGACCCTGGAGGTATATTTCTCCTTTATGTTGGCTTGTATCTTACTTTTAAATATATCATTGTTATGATGTGAACTGATGGTTGTTTTAATTGTTAATGAACCATTGGTGGATAGGTTTGCCCAACCTTTCGATTTATGCATGCTAATAGGACTTAGAGATTTGGCAGGCTGAGTTCAGATGTTACATATTGGTTGCCACAACATAAAATTCATTGGTTAGGATGTGGTTTTTATATATTTTTGTTTCTTATTAGGAGGTTTTGGTATCCGAGGGACAAAATTAATGTACCATCACATGCAACAGTAGAATGTTGCATAGAGCTTGAAGTGGAATCACGTGAGAGAGGATGAACATGTATTGGTTATTTGTTAATTAACTGTTGATAAGAAATGGGATTTTCAATATAGCATAGTGTAGCTAGGCTCCCAATTATGTAGTGTGAAAAATACCAGATACATCCCAAAACATTTGATCCCCTACTAGGAATGAAATATAAAATATATAGGAATAGATGTGTCCTGGTGAGGTGGCATTCACTCTATTCTTTCTTTGGTGGCAACTCATTCTCATGCATACGCCTCCATGGTGGTGATAATGGCCAAAATTGTCCATTATTTCCAATCCATTTCCGTGTCTAAGACGGACATTTTGATCATATTTCCATCTTATTTTAATAAGAAAGCAGTTGAATTCGACAGATTAATGCAAGTTTGTGAGAATAATAAGCTGGTAATGAAAAACACAAAAATATGCAATTTTAATTGTATTTGTGATAGAAAAATCCAAAAACATGAAAAAGGAAAAAGATAAGAAAAAGGAATGGAAGATGGGCAAAAGAATAAAATAGCCCACAAAAATCAAGAAGATGCGAAAAAGAATGAAAATCCCACAAACTGAATTTTTGGCTAAGTGTTGAAACTCAATTCGATCTAAGCAATTCGGTCTAGACCGAATTGCTCCCTAGACCGAATTTCTGAAGAGGAGAAAGAAGAAAAATGGACAAGTGATGAAAAAGAGAAGCAGATTAACCAATTCGGTCTATGCAATTCGGTCTAAACCGAATTGACCCCTAGACCGAATTACACTTTGGAAAGAAGAAGACCCTGAACACAAAGAAGAGAGGGGATTCGATCTAAGCGAATTCGGTCTAGACCGAATTGCTCGCATAGATCGAATTGCCTCAAAAGAAAGCCAAGCAGGAGCCATCATCAATTCGAAAAGGCCAATTCGGTTTACACATAGACCGAATTGATGAGTGAAGACCATTTCCCAGCTAAAGATCAAGAAGGAAAACCTCATGCAATTCGAAATGCACCAAATCGGTCTAAACCGAATTGCTTGAGGAGACCGAATCACATTCAAAATTGCATCCAATTGAAGTTGTGAGCACGCGGGAAATGCATGGCACTGTTGATGGGCCCTGATGGGCCTAGGGTTTCGAGCAAGAAGTATAAAAGCTGACCTTCTTCACCACTTGGAAAAAAAATCTGGGGGGGGGGGGGGGGGGGGGAACCCCTCACACATCTAGATATTGGCTGAAGAAAAAGGAGGAGGCAGAACTCTCCACCCCTTAGGGGGTTAGTTTAGTTTAGTTAGTTAGTTTATTTATCCATGCAAATAGGTTAGTTTGTAATGTTTTCTTCTTAGTCTAGTTTGTGGAAGCGGTTACCATCCTTAGTGTAGCCATTTCCATATTATTTACATGCTTTGTAGTTAGAATAAGCCTTATCATCAAGCTAATGATGGTTTTGGGTCATTTACTTGCTTTGAAGTGTTAATACAAGAAAAATTCTAGAAATGGGTGTTTTTATTTTCATGTGTTTGGCACTCTTTTAATGCTTTCCCTAGAAATAAATGTTAGAATGCTTGTTTGTTTCAACTAGGTTACATTTATTATGTTCTAGTTGACTTACATTCTCAATAAATGCATGTTTAGTGGGTTTTGGTATGTTTTTATGCCTTAGAGTTTCAAATAAGTGTTCTTAGGTTTTAGATAATTTTAGGGTTTGTTAGAATTAGTTTTAATATTTTATTTTTCTATTCTTGTTCTGCTTATTTTAGTTTATTGTTGCCTTAGATAATGTGGGTGTTCTTGTTGTTATGCATTTTATTCTTAGACTTTTAAGTGCTTTAGGATCTTTGATCTTTGAAATTTATTGTTTGTAGTTTTAGGGTGTAATTCATGCTATTACCCATTGCACGTGCATATTTCTTGATAACCACAAAATGTTCATAAGTGTGACTGCGAGATGACACTGATGCGAAATGATTGATGTGGTCAATCCCATCTGTCATAAACCGCATCAGCTTAGAAACCGCATGAACACTTGTGAGCAAAAATATAACTTATGTAAAAATTGTATGCAATTCGGTCTAAACCGAATTGCCCATGAGACCGAATTACATAGCAAAAAGTGTTCTCTTCATGTGGTTTCCACGCAATTTGGTCTATGCAATTCGGTTTAGACCGAATTGCTCATATCGACCGAATTGACTTTAGAAACCACATTGTATGCATACCATCCCCTCATGCCTTAGTTTATTTTCTGTGTCTTACCAATTCGAATTGCCAATTCGGTTTATACCGAATTGACTTGGCAATTCGAATTACCCTCATTTTTGAAGCAATTGCCTTAGCCAAATTTGAGTGAGGGAATGACTTCATCAATTCGGTTTGTCCAATTCGGTTTAAACCGAATTGCTTGACAAATCGAATTTGATGATGCTTCACATCCTTGCAAGGATTAATTAGGTAAGGAAATACTTCATACCTCATGCATTCTCAATTCGGTCTATATTGCACTCAACCTAATAGACCGAATTGATTTCTTCCCTTTATTTTAAAACACCAACATATTTTTATTTTCCTGAGTTGTGTAAGTTGCATGGGTGTATTGGGCTTAGGTCCATTACATCTAATTTTATCCATTACACTTCTCAACCATTAGTGTCTTAATTATTATGTGATTAACACTCACAAAATACAAAAATATTCTTTTAATTTTATCTTTTTTTTTATTGTGTGTATGAATGAGTAATAAGGAATATCACAGATCAGTGTTGGCAAAAAGGTCCCTTCACCGGGATAACGATTAGCTCGTCTTCTGTGTATGAATTATTACTCGTTATTTTGCATGGTCTGATTAGTGGTTGGTGGAAGCTTCGGCAAAAAGTCCCTTCACAGGGATAACGATTAGCCACTCAGCCAATTCCTAATTAGATACAATTTTCTTTTCCTTATCTTAATTTCAAACCTGAATTCAAGTTGTAGTATTATTAAATGATGTCGACCAACATTATTTGAGAATTATTACAGCAAGAAAATGTGTGGGTTTTTCTTCCATTCACAGACAAAAGGAAGCTGAATGACGGCGGTCACCGTCACTTGGAATTCTTTTCTGTTTAAAAATCATACCATCTGGAGTAATTGGGAACTGGATAGCAGATGTTTGCAGTCCAGATCTCCCCAGTTATTTCTGGCACTCTTTTTAGCCAAATTTTTCTTATCTCAAGGCTAATTCATCTTTGTGTATCAAATTCTGTCTATCCCCACCATATATTTTGGGGTATTTTATTTTACTTCTCTTATACATGTATGCATGATATTATTATGTAGATGTTGTGGTCATTATTATTTTGGGGATCCTTCCCCTTGGTCATAGAAGTCTTGATCTAAATCAGATGTTGCATAATAAATTTCCAACAAAAATTCCTTTATAAAATCCGGATCTGAGTAAGGGATAAATTCGACAGTTATGACTAACTCATATTCTACTGGGGGTTGATTTTGAGAACTTAGAAACAGAGTCAGCGATTAGGTCTTATCTAGACTGAAAGGATCTGTGTTTTAATTGAGAGTTTAGTAACTGTGTAGGGATGATTTTCAAATATCAATTAGTTTCTCAAAATTGCTGTGTGTTGGAAATCTTATATTAAATATCGCATCAAATCAATGTCTTCTTGGGTATAGATGAGATGTGATAAATAATACTAGAGGAACAACATGTAGGCCTTGGTTAATTTCTAAGGTAGGGTTGAGTATTCTTTCAACTACCATCTTCTTCTGCCAAAGCCAAGAATTGAGTCTTGAGTGAGTACATCCGGAGCAGATTTATTTATGGATCTGTTTCATTCAGTTTGTATCTCATAACTACCCAAATGTTGTGAGCCCCGTGGCTTATTGATATCTGGGGCTCTTTTATACTAACGGAATGAGATAACTTTTAAAGCTATAAAGTGATAGGATTTTAAATGTTTTCTTTACTGCTTTCTTTACTGCTTTCTTTTAAATGCTTTTATAGAGGTCACTCGGAAGAATTAGAGGTTTGCCGCCGGTTGTAAGGTTTAAGAGTTATGGAATGGTTTAGGACTTGATTTGAAACTTTGGGTGTGACATGGGGGAATGATAGGAGTACTTGGCACTTCAACTAATGATGTTTTAGGTGTTGCTTGTCCACCACAGATAAATGACACGCTCTGACGGGAGCAGTTATAAGTCTGTGGTATCGTAGATTTTGTTGTCTTAAGAGCATGTAAATTCTCGCTGTAAGTACCTGTCTATTAAAGGGAACATAGTGTGGAAAGCATGAGAGTTAGCTAACTGACGAACTATCCCAAGCAAAGATTTGCGTAATTAAAATGGAAGTTTAATTGTGTTTCATCTGAACTTGTCCAATTTTTATTATTTTCTTCCTGTCCCTTCTGTCTCATTTTAAATCTGCTTTCTTAGAATAATTTTAATTGCTTTCTTAGAATAATTTTAATTGCTTTCTTAGATATAACTTAATCCGTTTTGTAGTGTAATTTTAATTGCTTTCATAATCTAGTTTAAATTATGTCAAGTAGCTGGTAATTTAAAACACAAACTTGAAATGAGTAACCGAGTGGAGAATCTTAGTAAACGACGTGGGCCCTTCTTCTATCGCACATCCTCCAGTGAACGATCCGGTCTTACTATAAATACTGCAATTTTTGACTCCGTGCGCTTTCGGGGGCACAGTTTCTTAACACGAGTAATAAAAACGTGACAACCTATACATATATCTCTAATCCCAAATCGATCTTCATAATTGGTTTCATTTAATAAAATTAAACCGGGATTGGATTATACTATTTTCTTGAAAATACTCGTGTGGGAAAATTGTCAAAAGTCTCTTTATTTTTTGGTTTTCTAATGAAACTTTCCTGTGTAATACATAGAGTTTAACTACTAGAACACTGGATTCCAGTCTTAACCTGAGTATAATAAATACTAGCTGAAGATATGAGGACATTCCGGCTGAAAAGCTTGCTATCAAGCTTTTGAAATTTGATGACATTGTTATACATAAATTTTTATTTCTAGCATGGCTGCATCAAACTTTTTCACCACTCTGTATAGCAGTTACTGAATGCTATGCGGTCAATACATGTCTGTCTTATGCTTAGCAGCATTTTGTTGGAAATAAAAAGAGAATATTGGGACTATTATGTGGGAGTATTCGTCAGGAATGTATATTTCCACAATATATCTTGAGTATGCATTGTGGTTTTCTTGGCAATAAATTGCAGATGGATAACTGTTAGTTGAGAAATCCTCACAATTAGTAACGTTGAATCAAAAATCTTATTGACAAAGTGGATTACTTCTGTTTGTAGTAAGTTCTCATTGTTCTCAGCTACAATTAACTTTAAAATGATTACATATCTTATTGCCAAAAGTAGGGATTTAAATTGGAACACACAAAAAATGAGTTGATTGAATATTTTGTTTGCAATTATTTGTTGTTAGTTCTTTGGAGTTGATTCTTGAATTTTCTTTTTCAGGATGAGCACCCTCCAATTCCAGATGGTCTATCTCTAGATATTACTGATTTCCTGCGCCAGTGCTTTAAGAGGTTGGATGAAAATTAATTGTGATTTTGATTATAAGTGCTAAGAATATATTCTTTTGTCACTTGTTTGATTTTGGTTCCCAACAATACATGTTGTTGTATGCTTTTACCCTTCTTTATTTATTTATTTATTTATTTTAATTTTTTTTTTATTTTTTTATACCTCTCTTTAAATGTTGGCACTGAATTTAGGAAATATGTTGGAAGTTTCTTTGTGTTGCTAAAAGGTCACCATAATTTATATGTTGTTAGACTTAGAATTGTAGCCAATGGATTGGAAATTGCTAGGGTGTCAATTGTAGTGCAAATGTGCAATATTGCTGGTTTGTGTTTCCTGGTTTACTAACCTAGCATGATTCATTTTCTCATCTCTTAATGCAACATTTTAAGTTTTTGAAACCACCCATCAACCCAATTTAACTTTTTGAAATGCCTGAGCAAGTATTACGCTTACCTTATTATTGGGCTAGCTGTGTTGTGGTATGCTTTTACATGTATATTTGATTGTAGATTTCAATACATAGGTTTATTCATTGTTTCAGTACCCATGAAACATTTTCGCAAAAGCTATACCAGACATTTAAATCACCAACGCTTTGCCAAGGTAAAATTGTCCCACACAGATTTGGTCATTGCTCATTATGCAGGAGAGGTAACCAATATTCACTTCTCTGCAAAGTGAATAATATGTAATTCTAGTTTCAAATAATATGACCAATATGGCATTTTATATTGTACCCCTCCAGGTTTCAGTACCTATCTGATCACTTTCTGGATAAATGCAAAGATTATGTTGTTGCTGAACATCAACATTTTCTGAATGCTTCCAAATGTTCGTTTGTACCTGGAGTATTCCCTCCACTTCCTGAAGAGACAGACATTATCTTCAAACAAGTCTCCTAAGTATTCAGCCATAGGTTCTTGCTTTTATGTAAATGTCTGTTGGTTCCTATTTATAAATAACACAATTTTCCGACATTGAGATACCACTCATTTTCTTCCTCAACCGGCGCGCGCAGCGTAGGCGCGCGCCTCCGAGCGATTTCTAGTGTGTATATATATATATATATGTTCAATCTATTTTTTCTTTTTTCTCGCATTCTTTTTTGCTCTTTGTTTTATATTATCTTGATATTCTATTTTGACATAAGTAACATTCTATTTTACAAACAATGGCATACTACTTTCCTCTCATTGGCATACTATTTGTATATATTCATATCTCATGCAATATTTTTCTTACATTCAGTTTAGTCGTCTATAACTTCAAATTCGGAGGAAATGAATTAGAAAAGATTTATGAGAGATGAAGAAAATAATGATTAGGTGAGAAAAACAATAATATTTACCCCCACAATAAATATCAACCATTGATTTAACTTTAAATCCAATGGTTACAAAATCCTTCAATGCCCACCAGATCCTCGAGGGATTAGTCTTGGGCCCAATGTGGCCTGGGGATACCCGGTACACGCCAAAAAACCATTGATTTAACTTTAAATCCAATGGTTACAAAATCTTCCAGAACACACTGGAGAAAAAAGGTTCTAATATAGGAACCCAGTCGTTCATGGTTAAACTTGTGCATTGGACTTTGTGCAGAAAGTAATTACTTTTAATAAAATGTGGAGATCAATTAACATTCTAATCTTGTTTACTTTGATTTAACTAGTTACCTTGACTTTGTGCAGGATGTTAACCCTTTGACCTCCTTTGGACATAAGAGGGTCGACATCCTACCTCAACAACCCACTAATTGTGAATCGGGATGCCAGCTGAAGATGAATTGGCTGCATGGTCTGGATATTTCATGCGCAGGCCTTGGGTCCTGTGGATGAGGCCCCGGGTAGGGGTTGGCCATAGGTGGCAGCCTAAGGTCCACGTGGGCACAGGTCGGCCATGTCACTTGGGATGCTAGAATATACTATAGAGACTATACTGTAGAGTTAACTTTGAGCTTTTAAAGTATTTATTCATTTTCAATATTTACTGAAGTGGAAAGCCTTAACTGGATGTGTTGGCGACAGGTAAAGTCTTGATTGTATGTTTTACTTAAAATTTCTTGTATGTCCACTTATCTTATATCTTATATTTTTGACAAAATAATAAGTTGGGATCACATAAAAGTTCATGCCATCCGGAGTGGGGGTGCGATTGACCTAATTATCTGAAATGGTGGACCAAGGTGGCGTTGATTGATAGGATGAAGGAAAAAATATTACTCCACCTATATCTGAAATTTTGAGATAAATAAATTAACTATTAGCAAGATTATATCTGAATTTAATATATATATATATATATATCTCTGTAACACCCCGGTTTTGGTAACCCAGGCCGGGATGCCACCGCCACACCTCCCTAGCAAGACACGGTTTCTCCGAGCTCACTAAAGAGATGCAAGGCTATGGTTTTTCAGAATTTAAAATATTCAAACAGCCCATTCATATAATTTAAAGATAATACATCAAAGTTGCAGCGGAAATTTTATTTTGTGCAGCGGAAATAAAGTATAAGGGCCGACATGGCCAAAACACGGGTTAAACAGGCCCGTTCATGCAAGTCGTAATTAAATGCAGGGATTTAAAATAGAGATTTCCCCTAATGTTCCCATGTATGCATATGACGATGCATATTCTTCGACTCTGTAAGAAAAAGGGGATAAATGGTTTGGGTCAGCAAAAACGCGCTGAG
This sequence comes from Hygrophila difformis, assembly GCA_030278955.1. NCBI lineage: Eukaryota > Viridiplantae > Streptophyta > Magnoliopsida > Lamiales > Acanthaceae > Hygrophila > Hygrophila difformis. The sequence goes on along the minus strand of JAOANR010000011.1, from coordinate 28,935,743 downwards.
TAAGCTAACACATAGCATGGGTTAGGGGTTTCAAAGCCTTTAGTTAAATTTTATAAAAACATTTCTTGCTCAACAATGTTTAGTTTAGCCGGCAATCCGGCGGCCGCAGCCAATTTCATAAAATCTGAGCTTTTTAATATATTTCCCGTTACGCCATCATCTCAACAATATATCAGATAGCCGGTGATCCGGCGGCCGCAGCCAATATCAATAGTAACAGTTAGCCGGTGATCCGGCGGCCGCAGCCAATTTCAAAAGTATCACTTCTCAAAATATTTTTCGTTTCTTTTATAGTTCACCATTCACCAGGGCTCTTGTGACCGCAATCCTCATAACCAATATTTTTCGCAGGAAACATTCAATCGCCCTTGGGGAATCTAACCCGCAAGAACTCAATACATCCTGGGGAATCTAACCCGCAGGAAAACATACAATCGCCCTTGGGGAATCTAACCCGCAAGAACTCAAATACATCATTGGGAATCAAACCCGCATGAATCATATTGATAACGTCAAACTTGGTCACAAGTCCCCAATGTTTCAAAAGAATTCTTTTAAAGAAAATGTTTTTATTTGGTGTAACGGGATTTTTCAAAAATATAGCTTTATCGTAATTCCAACGTCTCGATCGTTGTTTAAAAGATTTCAAAAATCGATCGATGTCACAGTTTGCGCCTTTTTGGTTTAAAAATCCATTTCTTAGGCGATTGTTCTGAAATTTGTACAGCAACTCAAAAACATCCCAACGAACAACTTTTGTGTTTTAAGTTTTTCGGAAAAACGATGGGAAGCATGTCAAAAATCGAGTTTTCTACACAAATAGTATGCTGCCAGGATTCAGGTTTGACACCTCTCAAAGATTTGACTTTTTGACATATCAAATGGACTTCAAAAATTCTGAAATTTTACAGACACATACTAGACATGATTTCCAACAACTTTTGTTTAGATCACTAAGATTGGTTCGGACTATAAATGATAGGAATAAGCTCATCAAGATCGGCTATGAAATCTGTCAAGGTTCTTGACATCGGTTCTAACGCAGATCGGATCGGCTCGAGTTTGGAGGTTCAAATCTCAATGAAAAATTCTAAAAACTTACAGTAATGTTCTAAACTCATAGATCTACAATTCTTATGTTCAACTCCAATCCTAGATCGGCCTAGATCCAAGGTCAAAATAACCAACAAGATTGAGAGTGAAATCTGCCAAAGTTCTAAGATCCAGATTTAATACTCTTCGGTTTTGGGTTGGTTTCAGGTTTTAAATCATCATGAAAAATTATGAAATTTTTACAGAAGCTAGACCAAAGCCTTAGCAACACTTTTCATGTTTTGAGTTTTGTTGTTTGAGCAGCTTTAGAGGTTCGAAAAATTCATACAAAAACGCTGCGTTGAGGGTTTCTCTTGTTGACAGATTTTTATAAATTTTCTTGAGTTGAATCTCTATGTTTGGTTGCATTTTAAGTCACCCAAAACCATAGTAAGGTTAACTTACAGTGGGGATGTTGTCTAGGAAGTCACGGGGTCGTCCGGAATCCACGGGATGTCACGAACGAATCTCTTCCACCCGATTTATTCTTCCTTTGGCTCCGATTTGTGTTTGAATACGAAGATTCGTAAGTTAGGATGATGTTTATGATCTTAAAACCATATGGAAACTTGATTAACATCTTACCAACAATCCAAAGCTTGCAATCCTTGATCTACACACTTCCTTGGTTGGATTTGGTTGCCGGAAACTCGTCGGAAAGTCCGCCGGAAGGGTGTTTGGCTTTGGGAGAGTTTTGGGAGAGTTTTTGGGATAAACTTTGATGAGAATGGCTGATAATGGACATGGGATTGATTACAAATCGTCCAAAAAGATGCCCTCCCCGTGATAGATCAGATTCCCAACCTTGGGCCCCGAAAATTGGCGAGAAAGTCGCCAAAACGCGACAAAACGTCGCTGCTGTCAGGACGGCGCGGGGTTGGCGCGGTTTTTAGCCAAACCCAGCGCCAAGTGCGCGCCACACTCGCCTGGACTTCGGTCCGGGCGGGGTCGTGCGATCCGTCGTGCTTTTCCTCCTCTCTTTCGGACTTCTGTCCTCCTACGTTTTCGGGCTCGATTTTTCGGGTCATTCTCGGGTCATAAATGCTTATCTTAAGTTTATCTTGACTCAAATGAATTTCATGTTTGAGATCTTAAGTCCGTCGGTCTCGGTTTCGTCGGCTTCCAATTCGTCGTCTTTTGATTCCCGTGCAATGACTTGTATCATTAAATTTCTTCCGACTTCACGGGTTCTTTGGAATTAAAATTCTTTTCCTTATTGAATTTATTTCCAATTATCTTGACTCAATTCATGGAATGTCTTCGGGTTTCCTTTCCCTCTTTTATTCCATTTTGAATTTAAATCTATCGGCGTTTCATATCCGAGCAATAATTTATTGTGATAAATTATTTTTTTCTTCTCGGATATATTTCAACATTGATAGGAATAAATTTTATTCCCTAGGATGTTGATAAAAATTCGGGGTATTACATCCTCCCCCCCTTAAGAATCAACTTCGTCCCCGAAGTTGCGCCCTCACTTCCTTTTGGGCTCAATTTAATGTTGGGGTATCTCCATCTACTTTCCTTAAGGATAAACGTCTTTCACAAGAAATTAATTCCATTCCTTTGAATGTGAATTAAATTTCTCGGGTGTTACATCCTCTCCCCCTTAGAAATCAACTTCGTCCTCGAAGTTGTGCTTCGGCTTTTCTCGCGCTAATAGTTATGGTCCTTTTTGTTTACTTGGGATACAATCTATTCGGGTTTCAAAAATAAATGCTTATGCATCCTTACGGGGTATTACATCCTCCCCCCCTTAAGATTACAGTTATGTCCCCATAACTGCCTATGTATTATTCACAACCATGTTCGGGTATCATCGCATATGATCCTTCCTCAGTATTCTTCTAGGTGTCATTCTAGAAGCACGCGAAGATGAGTTTCTAAGTGATCAAGATCTAGGACTAAGGCAAAGTTAGTCTTTAGCAAGCGCTCCTAAGTCAAGATCATGTCGAGTTCTAAGGTAGGAGTGTTTCTTATTACCGATAATTCACATAAAAAGAGTTAGTGTAAATATTTATGTATGCATATGCATATGTGATCTCCCCCCAAAAAAATTTTATGCATGCATTTGTTTATCCATGGGTTTTAAAAATAAATTTATTCCATGGATAGGTTAAAATAAGGATAAAAGGTTTGGGCCACTATATTGGGCCGAAAGAAATAAATTATTTGGGCTTTAAAAAAAATTTTGGGCTAAAAATTTGGGCTTTAACTTCAAAATAATAATTGGGCTCTTTAAAATATATTACTAGTTTAGAAGTAATAACTTTAAAAATAATACTACTTCAAAATGATAGTTTAAAAATATTCCGGGCTCTTTAAAATAGTAGTTTTAAAATATTCCGGGCTCTTTAAAATAGTAGTTTTAAAATATTCCGGGCTCTGATACCACTCCGGTATCAGATATTTTCTTTAAAATAATTAGCTTTAAAATAGTCAGGGCTCTGATACCACATTGGTATCAGATATTTTCTTTAAAATAAATAGCTTTAAAATAGTCTGGGCTCTGATACCACTCTTGGTATCAGATATTTTCTTTAAAATAAATAGCTTTAAAATAGTCTGGGCTCTGATACCACTCTGTAACACCCCGGTTTTGGTAACCCAGGCCGGGATGCCACCGCCACACCTCCCTAGCAAGACACGGTTTCTCCGAGCTCACTAAAGAGATGCAAGGCTATGGTTTTTCAGAATTTAAAATATTCAAACAGCCCATTCATATAATTTAAAGATAATACATCAAAGTTGCAGCGGAAATTTTATTTTGTGCAGCGGAAATAAAGTATAAGGGCCGACATGGCCAAAACACGGGTTAAACAGGCCCGTTCATGCAAGTCGTAATTAAATGCAGGGATTTAAAATAGAGATTTCCCCTAATGTTCCCATGTATGCATATGACGATGCATATTCTTCGACTCTGTAAGAAAAAGGGGATAAATGATTTGGGTCAGCAAAAACGCGCTAAGTAAGCTAACACATAGCATGGGTTAGGGGTTTCAAAGCCTTTAGTTAAATTTTATAAAAACATTTCTTGCTCAACAATGTTTAGTTTAGCCGGCAATCCGGCGGCCGCAGCCAATTTCATAAAATCTGAGCTTTTTAATATATTTCCCGTTACGCCATCATCTCAACAATATATCAGATAGCCGGTGATCCGGCGGCCGCAGCCAATATCAATAGTAACAGTTAGCCGGTGATCCGGCGGCCGCAGCCAATTTCAAAAGTATCAAGTGTGGCGCGCACTTGGCGCTGGGTTTGGCTAAAAACCGCGCCAACCCCGCGCCGTCCTGACAGCAGCGACGTTTTGTCGCGTTTTGGCGACTTTCTCGCCAATTTTCGGGGCCCAAGGTTGGGAATCTGATCTATCACGGGGAGGGCATCTTTTTGGACGATTTTTAATCAATCCCATGTCCATTATCAGCCATTCTCATCAAAGTTTATCCCAAAAACTCTCCCAAAACTCTCCCAAAGCCAAACACCCTTCCGGCGGACTTTCCGACGAGTTTCCGGCAACCAAATCCAACCAAGGAAGTGTGTAGATCAAGGATTGCAAGCTTTGGATTGTTGGTAAGATGTTAATCAAGTTTCCATATGGTTTTAAGATCATAAACATCATCCTAACTTACGAATCTTCGTATTCAAACACAAATCGGAGCCAAAGGAAGAATAAATCGGGTGGAAGAGATTCGTTCGTGACATCCCGTGGATTCCAGACGACCCCGTGACTTCCTAGACAACATCCCCACTGTAAGTTAACCTTACTATGGTTTTGGGTGACTTAAAATGCAACCAAACATAGAAATTCAACTCAAGAAAATTTATAAAAATCTGTCAACAAGAGAAACCCTCAACGCAGCGTTTTTGTATGAATTTTTCGAACCTCTAAAGCTGCTCAAACAACAAAACTCAAAACATGAAAAGTGTTGCTAAGGCTTTGGTCTAGCTTCTGTAAAATTTTCATAATTTTTCATGATGATTTGAAACCTGAAACCAACCCAAAACCGAAGAGTATTAAATCTGGATCTTAGAACTTTGGCAGATTTCACTCTCAATCTTGTTGGTTATTTTGACCTTGGATCTAGGCCGATCTAGGATTGGAGTTGAACATAAGAATTGTAGATCTATGAGTTTAGAACATTACTGTAAGTTTTTAGAATTTTTCATTGAGATTTGAACCTCCAAACTCGAGCCGATCCGATCTGCGTTAGAACCGATGTCAAGAACCTTGACAGATTTCATAGCCGATCTTGATGAGCTTATTCCTATCATTTATAGTCCGAACCAATCTTAGTGATCTAAACAAAAGTTGTTGGAAATCATGTCTAGTATGTGTCTGTAAAATTTCAGAATTTTTGAAGTCCATTTGATATGTCAAAAAGTCAAATCTTTGAGAGGTGTCAAACCTGAATCCTGGCAGCATACTATTTGTGTAGAAAACTCGATTTTTGACATGCTTCCCATCGTTTTTTCCGAAAAACTTAAAACACAAAAGTTGTTCGTTGGGATGTTTTTGAGTTGCTATACAAATTTCAGAACAATCGCCTAAGAAATGGATTTTTAAACCAAAAAGGCGCAAACTGTGACATCGATCGATTTTTGAAATCTTTTAAACAACGATCGAGACGTTGGAATTACGATAAAGCTATATTTTTGAAAAATCCCGTTACACCAAATAAAAACATTTTCTTTAAAAGAATTCTTTTGAAACATTGGGGACTTGTGACCAAGTTTGACGTTATCAATATGATTCATGCGGGTTTGATTCCCAATGATGTATTTGATTCCCGCACGAATTATCATCCATCATAAGACATTTGACATAATTTGACAAGATGTGGTTTTTATTTGTTCAATATTTCTTCCTTAACATCCCATAGTTATCGAGGTGTCATGTGTGCGAGATATTTTAAAAATTTCTTGACCTAATTTACATTTTCAGGGTCTTGTAAAACTTGCTGACTTTGGGGTTGCAACAAAACTTAATGAAGCAGATGTTAATACACATTCTTGTTGTTGGGACTCCTTATTGGATGACCCTGGAGGTATATTTCTCCTTTATGTTGGCTTGTATCTTACTTTTAAATATATCATTGTTATGATGTGAACTGATGGTTGTTTTAATTGTTAATGAACCATTGGTGGATAGGTTTGCCCAACCTTTCGATTTATGCATGCTAATAGGACTTAGAGATTTGGCAGGCTGAGTTCAGATGTTACATATTGGTTGCCACAACATAAAATTCATTGGTTAGGATGTGGTTTTTATATATTTTTGTTTCTTATTAGGAGGTTTTGGTATCCGAGGGACAAAATTAATGTACCATCACATGCAACAGTAGAATGTTGCATAGAGCTTGAAGTGGAATCACGTGAGAGAGGATGAACATGTATTGGTTATTTGTTAATTAACTGTTGATAAGAAATGGGATTTTCAATATAGCATAGTGTAGCTAGGCTCCCAATTATGTAGTGTGAAAAATACCAGATACATCCCAAAACATTTGATCCCCTACTAGGAATGAAATATAAAATATATAGGAATAGATGTGTCCTGGTGAGGTGGCATTCACTCTATTCTTTCTTTGGTGGCAACTCATTCTCATGCATACGCCTCCATGGTGGTGATAATGGCCAAAATTGTCCATTATTTCCAATCCATTTCCGTGTCTAAGACGGACATTTTGATCATATTTCCATCTTATTTTAATAAGAAAGCAGTTGAATTCGACAGATTAATGCAAGTTTGTGAGAATAATAAGCTGGTAATGAAAAACACAAAAATATGCAATTTTAATTGTATTTGTGATAGAAAAATCCAAAAACATGAAAAAGGAAAAAGATAAGAAAAAGGAATGGAAGATGGGCAAAAGAATAAAATAGCCCACAAAAATCAAGAAGATGCGAAAAAGAATGAAAATCCCACAAACTGAATTTTTGGCTAAGTGTTGAAACTCAATTCGATCTAAGCAATTCGGTCTAGACCGAATTGCTCCCTAGACCGAATTTCTGAAGAGGAGAAAGAAGAAAAATGGACAAGTGATGAAAAAGAGAAGCAGATTAACCAATTCGGTCTATGCAATTCGGTCTAAACCGAATTGACCCCTAGACCGAATTACACTTTGGAAAGAAGAAGACCCTGAACACAAAGAAGAGAGGGGATTCGATCTAAGCGAATTCGGTCTAGACCGAATTGCTCGCATAGATCGAATTGCCTCAAAAGAAAGCCAAGCAGGAGCCATCATCAATTCGAAAAGGCCAATTCGGTTTACACATAGACCGAATTGATGAGTGAAGACCATTTCCCAGCTAAAGATCAAGAAGGAAAACCTCATGCAATTCGAAATGCACCAAATCGGTCTAAACCGAATTGCTTGAGGAGACCGAATCACATTCAAAATTGCATCCAATTGAAGTTGTGAGCACGCGGGAAATGCATGGCACTGTTGATGGGCCCTGATGGGCCTAGGGTTTCGAGCAAGAAGTATAAAAGCTGACCTTCTTCACCACTTGGAAAAAAAATCTGGGGGGGGGGGGGGGGGAACCCCTCACACATCTAGATATTGGCTGAAGAAAAAGGAGGAGGCAGAACTCTCCACCCCTTAGGGGGTTAGTTTAGTTTAGTTAGTTAGTTTATTTATCCATGCAAATAGGTTAGTTTGTAATGTTTTCTTCTTAGTCTAGTTTGTGGAAGCGGTTACCATCCTTAGTGTAGCCATTTCCATATTATTTACATGCTTTGTAGTTAGAATAAGCCTTATCATCAAGCTAATGATGGTTTTGGGTCATTTACTTGCTTTGAAGTGTTAATACAAGAAAAATTCTAGAAATGGGTGTTTTTATTTTCATGTGTTTGGCACTCTTTTAATGCTTTCCCTAGAAATAAATGTTAGAATGCTTGTTTGTTTCAACTAGGTTACATTTATTATGTTCTAGTTGACTTACATTCTCAATAAATGCATGTTTAGTGGGTTTTGGTATGTTTTTATGCCTTAGAGTTTCAAATAAGTGTTCTTAGGTTTTAGATAATTTTAGGGTTTGTTAGAATTAGTTTTAATATTTTATTTTTCTATTCTTGTTCTGCTTATTTTAGTTTATTGTTGCCTTAGATAATGTGGGTGTTCTTGTTGTTATGCATTTTATTCTTAGACTTTTAAGTGCTTTAGGATCTTTGATCTTTGAAATTTATTGTTTGTAGTTTTAGGGTGTAATTCATGCTATTACCCATTGCACGTGCATATTTCTTGATAACCACAAAATGTTCATAAGTGTGACTGCGAGATGACACTGATGCGAAATGATTGATGTGGTCAATCCCATCTGTCATAAACCGCATCAGCTTAGAAACCGCATGAACACTTGTGAGCAAAAATATAACTTATGTAAAAATTGTATGCAATTCGGTCTAAACCGAATTGCCCATGAGACCGAATTACATAGCAAAAAGTGTTCTCTTCATGTGGTTTCCACGCAATTTGGTCTATGCAATTCGGTTTAGACCGAATTGCTCATATCGACCGAATTGACTTTAGAAACCACATTGTATGCATACCATCCCCTCATGCCTTAGTTTATTTTTTGTGTCTTACCAATTCGAATTGCCAATTCGGTTTATACCGAATTGACTTGGCAATTCGAATTACCCTCATTTTTGAAGCAATTGCCTTAGCCAAATTTGAGTGAGGGAATGACTTCATCAATTCGGTTTGTCCAATTCGGTTTAAACCGAATTGCTTGACAAATCGAATTTGATGATGCTTCACATCCTTGCAAGGATTAATTAGGTAAGGAAATACTTCATACCTCATGCATTCTCAATTCGGTCTATATTGCACTCAACCTAATAGACCGAATTGATTTCTTCCCTTTATTTTAAAACACCAACATATTTTTATTTTCCTGAGTTGTGTAAGTTGCATGGGTGTATTGGGCTTAGGTCCATTACATCTAATTTTATCCATTACACTTCTCAACCATTAGTGTCTTAATTATTATGTGATTAACACTCACAAAATACAAAAATATTCTTTTAATTTTATCTTTTTTTTTATTGTGTGTATGAATGAGTAATAAGGAATATCACAGATCAGTGTTGGCAAAAAGGTCCCTTCACCGGGATAACGATTAGCTCGTCTTCTGTGTATGAATTATTACTCGTTATTTTGCATGGTCTGATTAGTGGTTGGTGGAAGCTTCGGCAAAAAGTCCCTTCACAGGGATAACGATTAGCCACTCAGCCAATTCCTAATTAGATACAATTTTCTTTTCCTTATCTTAATTTCAAACCTGAATTCAAGTTGTAGTATTATTAAATGATGTCGACCAACATTATTTGAGAATTATTACAGCAAGAAAATGTGTGGGTTTTTCTTCCATTCACAGACAAAAGGAAGCTGAATGACGGCGGTCACCGTCACTTGGAATTCTTTTCTGTTTAAAAATCATACCATCTGGAGTAATTGGGAACTGGATAGCAGATGTTTGCAGTCCAGATCTCCCCAGTTATTTCTCGCACTCATTTTAGCCAAATTTTTCTTATCTCAAGGCTAATTCATCTTTGTGTATCAAATTCTGTCTATCCCCACCATATATTTTGGGGTATTTTATTTTACTTCTCTTATACATGTATGCATGATATTATTATGTAGATGTTGTGGTCATTATTATTTTGGGGATCCTTCCCCTTGGTCATAGAAGTCTTGATCTAAATCAGATGTTGCATAATAAATTTCCAACAAAAATTCCTTTATAAAATCCGGATCTGAGTAAGGGATAAATTCGACAGTTATGACTAACTCATATTCTACTGGGGGTTGATTTTGAGAACTTAGAAATAGAGTCAGCGATTAGGTCTTATCTAGACTGAAAGGATCTGTGTTTTAATTGAGAGTTTAGTAACTGTGTAGGGATGATTTTCAAATATCAATTAGTTTCTCAAAATTGCTGTGTGTTGGAAATCTTATATTAAATATCGCATCAAATCAATGTTTTCTTGGGTATAGATGAGATGTGATAAATAATACTAGAGGAACAACATGTAGGCCTTGGTTAATTTCTAAGGTAGGGTTGAGTATTCTTTCAACTACCATCTTCTTCTGCCAAAGCCAAGAATTGAGTCTTGAGTGAGTACATCCGGAGCAGATTTATTTATGGATCTGTTTCATTCAGTTTGTATCTCATAACTACCCAAATGTTGTGAGCCCCGTGGCTTATTGATATCTGGGGCTCTTTTATACTAACGGAATGAGATAACTTTTAAAGCTATAAAGTGATAGGATTTTAAATGTTTTCTTTACTGCTTTCTTTACTGCTTTCTTTTAAATGCTTTTATAGAGGTCACTCGGAAGAATTAGAGGTTTGCCGCCGGTTGTAAGGTTTAAGAGTTATGGAATGGTTTAGGACTTGATTTGAAACTTTGGGTGTGACATGGGGGAATGATAGGAGTACTTGGCACTTCAACTAATGATGTTTTAGGTGTTGCTTGTCCACCACAGATAAATGACACGCTCTGACGGGAGCAGTTATAAGTCTGTGGTATCGTAGATTTTGTTGTCTTAAGAGCATGTAAATTCTCGCTGTAAGTACCTGTCTATTAAAGGGAACATAGTGTGGAAAGCATGAGAGTTAGCTAACTGACGAACTATCCCAAGCAAAGATTTGCGTAATTAAAATGGAAGTTTAATTGTGTTTCATCTGAACTTGTCCAATTTTTATTATTTTCTTCCTGTCCCTTCTGTCTCATTTTAAATCTGCTTTCTTAGAATAATTTTAATTGCTTTCTTAGAATAATTTTAATTGCTTTCTTAGATATAACTTAATCCGTTTTGTAGTGTAATTTTAATTGCTTTCATAATCTAGTTTAAATTATGTCAAGTAGCTGGTAATTTAAAACACAAACTTGAAATGAGTAACCGAGTGGAGAATCTTAGTAAACGACGTGGGCCCTTCTTCTATCGCACATCCTCCAGTGAACGATCCGGTCTTACTATAAATACTGCAATTTTTGACTCCGTGCGCTTTCGGGGGCACAGTTTCTTAACACGAGTAATAAAAACGTGACAACCTATACATATATCTCTAATCCCAAATCGATCTTCATAATTGGTTTCATTTAATAAAATTAAACCGGGATTGGATTATACTATTTTCTTGAAAATACTAGTGTGGGAAAATTGTCAAAAGTCTCTTTATTTTTTGGTTTTCTAATGAAACTTTCCTGTGTAATACATAGAGTTTAACTACTAGAACACTGGATTCCAGTCTTAACCTGAGTATAATAAATACTAGCTGAAGATATGAGGACATTCCGGCTGAAAAGCTTGCTATCAAGCTTTTGAAATTTGATGACATTGTTATACATAAATTTTTATTTCTAGCATGGCTGCATCAAACTTTTTCACCACTCTGTATAGCAGTTACTGAATGCTATGCGGTCAATACATGTCTGTCTTATGCTTAGCAGCATTTTGTTGGAAATAAAAAGAGAATATTGGGACTATTATGTGGGAGTATTCGTCAGGAATGTATATTTCCACAATATATCTTGAGTATGCATTGTGGTTTTCTTGGCAATAAATTGCAGATGGATAACTGTTAGTTGAGAAATCCTCACAATTAGTAACGTTGAATCAAAAATCTTATTGACAAAGTGGATTACTTCTGTTTGTAGTAAGTTCTCATTGTTCTCAGCTACAATTAACTTTAAAATGATTACATATCTTATTGCCAAAAGTAGGGATTTAAATTGGAACACACAAAAAATGAGTTGATTGAATATTTTGTTTGCAATTATTTGTTGTTAGTTCTTTGGAGTTGATTCTTGAATTTTCTTTTTCAGGATGAGCACCCTCCAATTCCAGATGGTCTATCTCTAGATATTACTGATTTCCTGCGCCAGTGCTTTAAGAGGTTGGATGAAAATTAATTGTGATTTTGATTATAAGTGCTAAGAATATATTCTTTTGTCACTTGTTTGATTTTGGTTCCCAACAATACATGTTGTTGTATGCTTTTACCCTTCTTTATTTATTTATTTATTTATTTTAATTTTTTTTTTATTTTTTTATACCTCTCTTTAAATGTTGGCACTGAATTTAGGAAATATGTTGGAAGTTTCTTTGTGTTGCTAAAAGGTCACCATAATTTATATGTTGTTAGACTTAGAATTGTAGCCAATGGATTGGAAATTGCTAGGGTGTCAATTGTAGTGCAAATGTGCAATATTGCTGGTTTGTGTTTCCTGGTTTACTAACCTAGCATGATTCATTTTCTCATCTCTTAATGCAACATTTTAAGTTTTTGAAACCACCCATCAACCCAATTTAACTTTTTGAAATGCCTGAGCAAGTATTACGCTTACCTTATTATTGGGCTAGCTGTGTTGTGGTATGCTTTTACATGTATATTTGATTGTAGATTTCAATACATAGGTTTATTCATTGTTTCAGTACCCATGAAACATTTTCGCAAAAGCTATACCAGACATTTAAATCACCAACGCTTTGTCAAGGTAAAATTGTCCCACACAGATTTGGTCATTGCTCATTATGCAGGAGAGGTAACCAATATTCACTTCTCTGCAAAGTGAATAATATGTAATTCTAGTTTCAAATAATATGACCAATATGGCATTTTATATTGTACCCCTCCAGGTTTCAGTACCTATCTGATCACTTTCTGGATAAATGCAAAGATTATGTTGTTGCTGAACATCAACATTTTCTGAATGCTTCCAAATGTTCGTTTGTACCTGGAGTATTCCCTCCACTTCCTGAAGAGACAGACATTATCTTCAAACAAGTCTCCTAAGTATTCAGCCATAGGTTCTTGCTTTTATGTAAATGTCTGTTGGTTCCTATTTATAAATAACACAATTTTCCGACATTGAGATACCACTCATTTTCTTCCTCAACCGGCGCGCGCAGCGTAGGCGCGCGCCTCCGAGCGATTTCTAGTGTGTATATATATATATGTTCAATCTATTTTTTCTTTTTTCTCGCATTCTTTTTTGCTCTTTGTTTTATATTATCTTGATATTCTATTTTGACATAAGTAACATTCTATTTTACAAACAATGGCATACTACTTTCCTCTCATTGGCATACTATTTGTATATATTCATATCTCATGCAATATTTTTCTTACATTCAGTTTAGTCTTCTATAACTTCAAATTCGGAGGAAATGAATTAGAAAAGATTTATGAGAGATGAAGAAAATAATGATTAGGTGAGAAAAACAATAATATTTACCCCCACAATAAATATCAACCATTGATTTAACTTTAAATCCAATGGTTACAAAATCCTTCAATGCCCACCAGATCCTCGAGGGATTAGTCTTGGGCCCAATGTGGCCTGGGGATACCCGGTACACGCCAAAAAACCATTGATTTAACTTTAAATCCAATGGTTACAAAATCTTCCAGAACACACTGGAGAAAAAAGGTTCTAATATAGGAACCCAGTCGTTCATGGTTAAACTTGTGCATTGGACTTTGTGCAGAAAGTAATTACTTTTAATAAAATATGGAGATCAATTAACATTCTAATCTTGTTTACTTTGATTTAACTAGTTACCTTGACTTTGTGCAGGATATTAACCCTTTGACCTCCTTTGGACATAAGAGGGTCGACATCCTACCTCAACAACCCACTAATTGTGAATCGGGATGCCAGCTGAAGATGAATTGGCTGCATGGTCTGGATATTTCATGCGCAGGCCTTGGGTCCTGTGGATGAGGCCCCGGGTAGGGGTTGGCCATAGGTGGCAGCCTAAGGTCCACGTGGGCACAGGTCGGCCATGTCACTTGGGATGCTAGAATATACTATAGAGACTATACTGTAGAGTTAACTTTGAGCTTTTAAAGTATTTATTCATTTTCAATATTTACTGAAGTGGAAAGCCTTAACTGGATGTGTTGGCGACAGGTAAAGTCTTGATTGTATGTTTTACTTAAAATTTCTTGTATGTCCACTTATCTTATATCTTATATTTTTGACAAAATAATAAGTTGGGATCACATAAAAGTTCATGCCATCCGGAGTGGGGGTGCGATTGACCTAATTATCTGAAATGGTGGACCAAGGTGGCGTTGATTGATAGGATGAAGGAAAAAATATTACTCCACCTATATCTGAAATTTTGAGATAAATAAATTAACTATTAGCAAGATTATATCTGAATTTAATATATATATATATATATATATCTCTGTAACACCCCGGTTTTGGTAACCCAGGCCGGGATGCCACCGCCACACCTCCCTAGCAAGACACGGTTTCTCCGAGCTCACTAAAGAGATGCAAGGCTATGGTTTTTCAGAATTTAAAATATTCAAACAGCCCATTCATATAATTTAAAGATAATACATCAAAGTTGCAGCGGAAATTTTATTTTGTGCAGCGGAAATAAAGTATAAGGGCCGACATGGCCAAAACACGGGTTAAACAGGCCCGTTCATGCAAGTCGTAATTAAATGCAGGGATTTAAAATAGAGATTTCCCCTAATGTTCCCATGTATGCATATGACGATGCATATTCTTCGACTCTGTAAGAAAAAGGGGATAAATGGTTTGGGTCAGCAAAAACGCGCTGAGTAAGCTAACACATAGCATGGGTTAGGGGTTTCAAAAGCCTTTAGTTAAATTTTATAAAAACATTTCTTGCTCAACAATGTTTAGTTTAGCCGGCAATCCGGCGGCCGCAGCCAATTTCATAAAATCTGAGCTTTTTAATATATTTCCCGTTACGCCATCATCTCAACAATATATCAGATAGCTGGTGATCCGGCGGCCGCAGCCAATATCAATAGTAACAGTTAGCCGGTGATCCGGCGGCCGCAGCCAATTTCAAAAGTATCACTTCTCAAAATATTTTTCGTTTCTTTTATAGTTCACCATTCACCAGGGCTCTTGTGACCGCAATCCTCATAACCAATATTTTTCGCAGGAAACATTCAATCGCCCTTGGGGAATCTAACCCGCAAGAACTCAATACATCCTGGGGAATCTAACCCGCAGGAAAACATACAATCGCCCTTGGGGAATCTAACCCGCAAGAACTCAAATACATCATTGGGAATCAAACCCGCATGAATCATATTGATAACGTCAAACTTGGTCACAAGTCCCCAATGTTTCAAAAGAATTCTTTTAAAGAAAATGTTTTTATTTGGTGTAACGGGATTTTTCAAAAATATAGCTTTATCGTAATTCCAACGTCTCGATCGTTGTTTAAAAGATTTCAAAAATCGATCGATGTCACAGTTTGCGCCTTTTTGGTTTAAAAATCCATTTCTTAGGCGATTGTTCTGAAATTTGTACAGCAACTCAAAAACATCCCAACGAACAACTTTTGTGTTTTAAGTTTTTCGGAAAAACGATGGGAAGCATGTCAAAAATCGAGTTTTCTACACAAACAGTATGCTGCCAGGATTCAGGTTTGACACCTCTCAAAGATTTGACTTTTTGACATATCAAATGGACTTCAAAAATTCTGAAATTTTACAGACACATACTAGACATGATTTCCAACAACTTTTGTTTAGATCACTAAGATTGGTTCGGACTATAAATGATAGGAATAAGCTCATCAAGATCGGCTATGAAATCTGTCAAGGTTCTTGACATCGGTTCTAACGCAGATCGGATCGGCTCGAGTTTGGAGGTTCAAATCTCAATGAAAAATTCTAAAAACTTACAGTAATGTTCTAAACTCATATATCTACAATTCTTATGTTCAACTCCAATCCTAGATCGGCCTAGATCCAAGGTCAAAATAACCAACAAGATTGAGAGTGAAATCTGCCAAAGTTCTAAGATCCAGATTTAATACTCTTCGGTTTTGGGTTAGTTTCAGGTTTTAAATCATCATGAAAAATTATGAAATTTTTACAGAAGCTAGACCAAAGCCTTAGCAACACTTTTCATGTTTTGAGTTTTGTTGTTTGAGCAGCTTTAGAGGTTCGAAAAATTCATACAAAAACGCTGCGTTGAGGGTTTCTCTTGTTGACAGATTTTTATAAATTTTCTTGAGTTGAATCTCTATGTTTGGTTGCATTTTAAGTCACCCAAAACCATAGTAAGGTTAACTTACAGTGGGGATGTTGTCTAGGAAGTCACGGGGTCGTCCGGAATCCACGGGATGTCACGAACGAATCTCTTCCACCCGATTTATTCTTCCTTTGGCTCCGATTTGTGTTTGAATACGAAGATTCGTAAGTTAGGATGATGTTTATGATCTTAAAACCATATGGAAACTTGATTAACATCTTACCAACAATCCAAAGCTTGCAATCCTTGATCTACACACTTCCTTGGTTGGATTTGGTTGCCGGAAACTCGTCGGAAAGTCCGCCGGAAGGGTGTTTGGCTTTGGGAGAGTTTTGGGAGAGTTTTTGGGATAAACTTTGATGAGAATGGCTGATAATGGACATGGGATTGATTACAAATCGTCCAAAAAGATGCCCTCCCCGTGATAGATCAGATTCCCAACCTTGGGCCCCGAAAATTGGCGAGAAAGTCGCCAAAACGCGACAAAACATCGCTGCTGTCAGGACGGCGCGGGGTTGGCGCGGTTTTTAGCCAAACCCAGCGCCAAGTGCGCGCCACACTCGCCTGGACTTCGGTCCGGGCGGGGGTCGTGCGATCCGTCGTGCTTTTCCTCCTCTCTTTCGGACTTCTGTCCTCCTACGTTTTCGGGCTCGATTTTTCGGGTCATTCTCGGGTCATAAATGCTTATCTTAAGTTTATCTTGACTCAAATGAATTTCATGTTTGAGATCTTAAGTCCGTCGGTCTCGGTTTCGTCGGCTTCCAATTCGTCGTCTTTTGATTCCCGTGCAATGACTTGTATCATTAAATTTCTTCCGACTTCACGGGTTTCTTTGGAATTAAAATTCTTTTCCTTATTGAATTTATTTCCAATTATCTTGACTCAATTCATGGAATGTCTTCGGGTTTCCTTTCCCTCTTTTATTCCATTTTGAATTTAAATCTATCGGCGTTTCATATCCGAGCAATAATTTATTGTGATAAATTATTTTTTTCTTCTCGGATATATTTCAACATTGATAGGAATAAATTTTATTCCCTTGGATGTTGATAAAAATTCGGGGTATTACATCCTCCCCCCCTTAAGAATCAACTTCGTCCCCGAAGTTGCGCCCTCACTTCCTTTTGGGCTCAATTTAATGTTGGGGTATCTCCATCTACTTTCCTTAAGGATAAACGTCTTTCACAAGAAATTAATTCCATTCCTTTGAATGTGAATTAAATTTCTCGGGTGTTACATCCTCTCCCCCTTAGAAATCAACTTCGTCCTCGAAGTTGTGCTTCGGCTTTTCTCGCGCTAATAGTTATGGTCCTTTTTGTTTACTTGGGATACAATCTATTCGGGTTTCAAAAATAAATGCTTATGCATCCTTACGGGGTATTACATCCTCCCCCCCTTAAGATTACAGTTATGTCCCCATAACTGCCTATGTATTATTCACAACCATGTTCGGGTATCATCGCATATGATCCTTCCTCAGTATTCTTCTAGGTGTCATTCTAGAAGCACGCGAAGATGAGTTTCTAAGTGATCAAGATCTAGGACTAAGGCAAAGTTAGTCTTTAGCAAGCGCTCCTAAGTCAAGATCATGTCGAGTTCTAAGGTAGGAGTGTTTCTTATTACCGATAATTCACATAAAAAGAGTTAGTGTAAATATTTATGTATGCATATGCATATGTGATCTCCCCCCAAAAAAATTTTATGCATGCATTTGTTTATCCATGGGTTTTAAAAATAAATTTATTCCATGGATAGGTTAAAATAAGGATAAAAGGTTTGGGCCACTATATTGGGCCGAAAGAAATAAATTATTTGGGCTTTAAAAAAAATTTTGGGCTAAAAATTTGGGCTTTAACTTCAAAATAATAATTGGGCTCTTTAAAATATATTACTAGTTTAGAAGTAATAACTTTAAAAATAATACTACTTCAAAATGATAGTTTAAAAATATTCCGGGCTCTTTAAAATAGTAGTTTTAAAATATTCCGGGCTCTTTAAAATAGTAGTTTTAAAATATTCCGGGCTCTGATACCACTCTGGTATCAGATATTTTCTTTAAAATAATTAGCTTTAAAATAGTCTGGGCTCTGATACCACATTGGTATCAGATATTTTCTTTAAAATAAATAGCTTTAAAATAGTCTGGGCTCTGATACCACTCTTGGTATCAGATATTTTCTTTAAAATAAATAGCTTTAAAATAGTCTGGGCTCTGATACCACTCTGTAACACCCCGGTTTTGGTAACCCAGGCCGGGATGCCACCGCCACACCTCCCTAGCAAGACACGGTTTCTCCGAGCTCACTAAAGAGATGCAAGGCTATGGTTTTTCAGAATTTAAAATATTCAAACAGCCCATTCATATAATTTAAAGATAATACATCAAAGTTGCAGCGGAAATTTTATTTTGTGCAGCGGAAATAAAGTATAAGGGCCGACATGGCCAAAACACGGGTTAAACAGGCCCGTTCATGCAAGTCGTAATTAAATGCAGGGATTTAAAATAGAGATTTCCCCTAATGTTCCCATGTATGCATATGACGATGCATATTCTTCGACTCTGTAAGAAAAAGGGGATAAATGGTTTGGGTCAGCAAAAACGCGCTGAGTAAGCTAACACATAGCATGGGTTAGGGGTTTCAAAGCCTTTAGTTAAATTTTATAAAAACATTTCTTGCTCAACAATGTTTAGTTTAGCCGGCAATCCGGCGGCCGCAGCCAATTTCATAAAATCTGAGCTTTTTAATATATTTCCCGTTACGCCATCATCTCAACAATATATCAGATAGCCGGTGATCCGGCGGCCGCAGCCAATATCAATAGTAACAGTTAGCCGGTGATCTGGCGGCCGCAGCCAATTTCAAAAGTATCAAGTGTGGCGCGCACTTGGCGCTGGGTTTGGCTAAAAACCGCGCCAACCCCGCGCCGTCCTGACAGCAGCGACGTTTTGTCGCGTTTTGGCGACTTTCTCGCCAATTTTCGGGGCCCAAGGTTGGGAATCTGATCTATCACGGGGAGGGCATCTTTTTGGACGATTTTTAATCAATCCCATGTCCATTATCAGCCATTCTCATCAAAGTTTATCCCAAAAACTCTCCCAAAACTCTCCCAAAGCCAAACACCCTTCCGGCGGACTTTCCGACGAGTTTCCGGCAACCAAATCCAACCAAGGAAGTGTGTAGATCAAGGATTGCAAGCTTTGGATTGTTGGTAAGATGTTAATCAAGTTTCCATATGGTTTTAAGATCATAAACATCATCCTAACTTACGAATCTTCGTATTCAAACACAAATCGGAGCCAAAGGAAGAATAAATCGGGTGGAAGAGATTCGTTCGTGACATCCCGTGGATTCCGGACGACCCCGTGACTTCCTAGACAACATCCCCACTGTAAGTTAACCTTACTATGGTTTTGGGTGACTTAAAATGCAACCAAACATAGAAATTCAACTCAAGAAAATTTATAAAAATCTGTCAACAAGAGAAACCCTCAACGCAGCGTTTTTGTATGAATTTTTCGAACCTCTAAAGCTGCTCAAACAACAAAACTCAAAACATGAAAAGTGTTGCTAAGGCTTTGTTCTAGCTTCTGTAAAAATTTCATAATTTGTCATGATGATTTGAAACCTGAAACCAACCCAAAACCGAAGAGTATTAAATCTGGATCTTAGAACTTTGGCAGATTTCACTCTCAATCTTGTTGGTTATTTTGACCTTGGATCTAGGCCGATCTAGGATTGGAGTTGAACATAAGAATTGTAGATCTATGAGTTTAGAACATTACTGTAAGTTTTTAGAATTTTTCATTGAGATTTGAACCTCCAAACTCGAGCCGATCCGATCTGCGTTAGAACCGATGTCAAGAACCTTGACAGATTTCATAGCCGATCTTGATGAGCTTATTCCTATCATTTATAGTCCGAACCAATCTTAGTGATCTAAACAAAAGTTGTTGGAAATCATGTCTAGTATGTGTCTGTAAAATTTCAGAATTTTTTAAGTCCATTTGATATGTCAAAAAGTCAAATCTTTGAGAGGTGTCAAACCTGAATCCTGGCAGCATACTATTTGTGTAGAAAACTCGATTTTTGACATGCTTCCCATCGTTTTTCCGGAAAACTTAAAACACAAAAGTTGTTCGTTGGGATGTTTTTGAGTTGCTGTACAAATTTCAGAACAATCGCCTAAGAAATGGATTTTTAAACCAAAAAGGCGCAAACTGTGACATCGATCGATTTTTGAAATCTTTTAAACAACGATCGAGACGTTGGAATTACGATAAAGCTATATTTTTGAAAAAATCCCGTTACACCAAATAAAAACATTTTCTTTAAAAGAATTCTTTTGAAACATTGGGGACTTGTGACCAAGTTTGACGTTATCAATATGATTCATGCGGGTTTGATTCCCAATGATGTATTTGAGTTCTTGCGGGTTAGATTCCCCAAGGGCGATTGTATGTTTTCCTGCGGGTTAGATTCCCCAGGATGTATTGAGTTCTTGCGGGTTAGATTCCCCAAGGGCGATTGAATGTTTCCTGCGAAAAATATTGGTTATGAGGATTGCGGTCACAAGAGCCCTGGTGAATGGTGAACTATAAAAGAAACGAAAAATATTTTGAGAAGTGATACTTTTGAAATTGGCTGCGGCCGCCGGATCACCGGCTAACTGTTACTATTGATATTGGCTGCGGCCGCCGGATCACCGGCTATCTGATATATTGTTGAGATGATGGCGTAACGGGAAATATATTAAAAAGCTCAGATTTTATGAAATTGGCTGCGGCCGCCGGATTGCCGGCTAAACTAAACATTGTTGAGCAAGAAATGTTTTTATAAAATTTAACTAAAGGCTTTGAAACCCCTAACCCATGCCCCTAAACCCCGCGCCAACCCCGCGTGGGGGTCCTGACAGCAACACCTTGTCGCGTTTTGGCGACTTTCTCGCCAATTTTCGGGGCCCAAGGTTGGGAATCTGATCTTTCACGAGAGAGGCATCTTTTTGGACGTTATGAAATCAATCCCATCCCCATTGTCAGCCATTTCCATCAATCAATCACCCCAAACTCTCCAAAAACTCTCCCTAAGCCAAACACTCTTCCGGCGACTTTCCGACGAGTTTCCGGCAACCAAATCCAACCAAGGAAGTGTGTAGATCAAGGATTGCAGGCTTTGGATTGTTGGTAAGATGTTAATCAAGTATCCTTATGATTTTAAGATCATAAACATCATCCTAACTTACGAATGTTCATATTCAAACACAAATCGAAGCCAAGGGAAGAATAAATCGGGTGGAAGAGATTCGTTCGTGACATCCCGTGGATTCCGGACGACCCCGTGACTTCCTAGACATCATCCCCACTGTAAGTTAACCTTACTATGGTTTTGGGTGACTTAAAATGCAACCAAACATAGAGATTCAACTCAAGAAAATTTATAAAAAATCTGTCAACAAGAGAAACCCTCAACGCAGCGTTTTCGTATGAATTTTTCGAACCTCTAAAGCTGCTCAAACAATAAAACTCAAAACATGAAAAGTGTTCCTAAGACTTTGGTCTAGCCTCTGTAAAAAATTTTAGAATTTTTCATGTTGTTTTGAAACCTGAAACCGACCCAAAACCGAAGAGTATCAAATCTGGATCTTAGAATCCTTGACAGAATTTTTATTCAAACTTGTTGGTTATTTTGACCTTGGATCTAGGCCGATCTAGGATTGATGTTGAACATAAGAATTGTAGATCTATGAGTCTTGAATACCTCTGTAAAATTTCATGCATTTTCCACAAGTTTTGATACCCCAAATCGAATCGGACATATTCTGCGTTTTAAAGAATTTTCAAAGGTTGACAGTTTTTCTTAACCGAACTTGATGAGCATATTTCTATCATTTCTAGTCCGATCCAATCTTTGAGTTCTAAACAAAAGTTGCATATAATCATGTCTAGTATATGCATATGAAATTTCAGAATTTTTGGAGATCATTTGATATGATAAAAAGTCAAATCTTTGAAAGTTGTCAAACCTGAATCCTAACAGCATACTATTTGAGTGGAAAACTTGATTTTTGACATGCTTCCTATCATTTTTCCAAAAAACTCAAAACATGAAAGTTGTTCATTGGGATGTTTTTGAGCTACTGTGAAAATTTCAGATCAATCGCCTAAGAAATGGATTTTTAAACTGAAAAGGCGTAAACTGTGACATCGATCGGTTTTAACTTGTGAAATTTTGAAACTTTTAAACAACGATCGAAATCTTGTGATACGATAAAGCTATATTTTTGAAAAATCCCGTTACACTAAAGTTGAAACAATATCGGTTACATAAAATCAGGGGGTGAGTGCTCTGCAGGGTGCCCTCCTAATTGTTCATTTTGTGCCAAAACGGCAATGATTATCACGCGCGAAAGATCGCCAAAACGGCATCTTATTATTTTGGGCCTATCCTCTCGGGTGTATCCGTATGGGTTACTCGAGGCTCGACGGAGCGGTACTGGATATGGCGTATTTGGTCACAAGAGACCAACTGCCTACCCTCTCGAGTGTATCCGTATGGGTTACTCGAGGCTCGACGGAGTGGTACTGGGTATGGCGTATCGGCTGCGGCCGCCGGATTACCGGCTAAAAAGTCAAATCTTTTAACGTTGTCAAACCTGAATCCTGACAGCTTTTTGTTTCTGTCGAAAACTTGATTTTTGACACTCTGTAACACCCCGGTTTTGGTAACCCAGGCCGGGATGCCACCGCCACACCTCCCTAGCAAGACACGGTTTCTCCGAGCTCACTAAAGAGATGCAAGGCTATGGTTTTTCAGAATTTAAAATATTCAAACAGCCCATTCATATAATTTAAAGATAATACATCAAAGTTGCAGCGGAAATTTTATTTTGTGCAGCGGAAATAAAGTATAAGGGCCGACATGGCCAAAACACGGGTTAAACAGGCCCGTTCATGCAAGTCGTAATTAAATGCAGGGATTTAAAATAGAGATTTCCCCTAATGTTCCCATGTATGCATATGACGATGCATATTCTTCGACTCTGTAAGAAAAAGGGGATAAATGGTTTGGGTCAGCAAAAACGCGCTGAGTAAGCTAACACATAGCATGGGTTAGGGGTTTCAAAGCCTTTAGTTAAATTTTATAAAAACATTTCTTGCTCAACAATGTTTAGTTTAGCCGGCAATCCGGCGGCCGCAGCCAATTTCATAAAATCTGAGCTTTTTAATATATTTCCCGTTACGCCATCATCTCAACAATATATCAGATAGCCGGTGATCCGGCGGCCGCAGCCAATATCAATAGTAACAGTTAGCCGGTGATCCGGCGGCCGCAGCCAATTTCAAAAGTATCACTTCTCAAAATATTTTTCGTTTCTTTTATAGTTCACCATTCACCAGGGCTCTTGTGACCGCAATCCTCATAACCAATATTTTTCGCAGGAAACATTCAATCGCCCTTGGGGAATCTAACCCGCAAGAACTCAATACATCCTGGGGAATCTAACCCGCAGGAAAACATACAATCGCCCTTGGGGAATCTAACCCGCAAGAACTCAAATACATCATTGGGAATCAAACCCGCATGAATCATATTGATAACGTCAAACTTGGTCACAAGTCCCCAATGTTTCAAAAGAATTCTTTTAAAGAAAATGTTTTTATTTGGTGTAACGGGATTTTTCAAAAATATAGCTTTATCGTAATTCCAACGTCTCGATCGTTGTTTAAAAGATTTCAAAAATCGATCGATGTCACAGTTTGCGCCTTTTTGGTTTAAAAATCCATTTCTTAGGCGATTGTTCTGAAATTTGTACAGCAACTCAAAAACATCCCAACGAACAACTTTTGTGTTTTAAGTTTTTCGGAAAAACGATGGGAAGCATGTCAAAAATCGAGTTTTCTACACAAATAGTATGCTGCCAGGATTCAGGTTTGACACCTCTCAAAGATTTGACTTTTTGACATATCAAATGGACTTCAAAAATTCTGAAATTTTACAGACACATACTAGACATGATTTCCAACAACTTTTGTTTAGATCACTAAGATTGGTTCGGACTATAAATGATAGGAATAAGCTCATCAAGATCGGCTATGAAATCTGTCAAGGTTCTTGACATCGGTTCTAACGCAGATCGGATCGGCTCGAGTTTGGAGGTTCAAATCTCAATGAAAAATTCTAAAAACTTACAGTAATGTTCTAAACTCATAGATCTACAATTCTTATGTTCAACTCCAATCCTAGATCGGCCTAGATCCAAGGTCAAAATAACCAACAAGATTGAGAGTGAAATCTGCCAAAGTTCTAAGATCCAGATTTAATACTCTTCGGTTTTGGGTTGGTTTCAGGTTTCAAATCATCATGAAAAATTATGAAATTTTTACAGAAGCTAGACCAAAGCCTTAGCAACACTTTTCATGTTTTGAGTTTTGTTGTTTGAGCAGCTTTAGAGGTTCGAAAAATTCATACAAAAACGCTGCGTTGAGGGTTTCTCTTGTTGACAGATTTTTATAAATTTTCTTGAGTTGAATCTCTATGTTTGGTTGCATTTTAAGTCACCCAAAACCATAGTAAGGTTAACTTACAGTGGGGATGTTGTCTAGGAAGTCACGGGGTCGTCCGGAATCCACGGGATGTCACGAACGAATCTCTTCCACCCGATTTATTCTTCCTTTGGCTCCGATTTGTGTTTGAATACGAAGATTCGTAAGTTAGGATGATGTTTATGATCTTAAAACCATATGGAAACTTGATTAACATCTTACCAACAATCCAAAGCTTGCAATCCTTGATCTACACACTTCCTTGGTTGGATTTGGTTGTCGGAAACTCGTCGGAAAGTCCGCCGGAAGGGTGTTTGGCTTTGGGAGAGTTTTGGGAGAGTTTTTGGGATAAACTTTGATGAGAATGGCTGATAATGGACATGGGATTGATTACAAATCGTCCAAAAAGATGCCCTCCCCGTGATAGATCAGATTCCCAACCTTGGGCCCCGAAAATTGGCGAGAAAGTCGCCAAAACGCGACAAAACGTCGCTGCTGTCAGGACGGCGCGGGGTTGGCGCGGTTTTTAGCCAAACCCAGCGCCAAGTGCGCGCCACACTCGCCTGGACTTCGGTCCGGGCGGGGTCGTGCGATCCGTCGTGCTTTTCCTCCTCTCTTTCGGACTTCTGTCCTCCTACGTTTTCGGGCTCGATTTTTCGGGTCATTCTCGGGTCATAAATGCTTATCTTAAGTTTATCTTGACTCAAATGAATTTCATGTTTGAGATCTTAAGTCCGTCGGTCTCGGTTTCGTCGGCTTCCAATTCGTCGTCTTTTGATTCCCGTGCAATGACTTGTATCATTAAATTTCTTCCGACTTCACGGGTTCTTTGGAATTAAAATTCTTTTCCTTATTGAATTTATTTCCAATTATCTTGACTCAATTCATGGAATGTCTTCGGGTTTCCTTTCCCTCTTTTATTCCATTTTGAATTTAAATCTATCGGCGTTTCATATCCGAGCAATAATTTATTGTGATAAATTATTTTTTTCTTCTCGGATATATTTCAACATTGATAGGAATAAATTTTATTCCCTTGGATGTTGATAAAAATTCGGGGTATTACAATGTCAATCTATATTAGTAAACGGTAAAAAAAAAGCATAAATGAGTAATCTAATCGAACAAGTGGGAGAAAATTGATCCGCCAATGCAGAGGGATGCTCTGGTCTATATCATGAGGTGAAAAAGTACAAAAAAATATGGTAATAGTTGACCAAAGACATGGAATGATCGGTTGGCATGCCGAAGTAGCAAAATTGAGCAAATTTGAGGGTCTATGAAAGCCCTAATCGGCCAAAAGAAAAAAAAAAATAAAAGAAAAATAAATTATTGCCAACATAGTTCCTCGGTCAACATGGTGCAGAAGAGGCCCATATTTTTTCAAAACGTGAGACAATAGGTTGTGAGACGGTTGACGTAGGATGGAAAGGACACCGAGTAGCTTCCAATTTCGCCTATACATATCAAGCCCTATCCAAGAGCAAGTGGTGTGAGCACCATGACGAGAGAAATTGTGATCAAACGTAGCACTCACATGGAGGACGGGATTGGTGTGGCAGCCACAACGGAAGAACCCCCAAGGCGATCGGCAATAGGATGGAGAGACGAATGCAATGAGAGTGACGCCAAATTGAACAAAGACGCACTGTTTGAGGCACCATCCCAGGCAACATAGTCCAAAAATCAACTGAAGCGCCAACTGGCGCCTAAATAGGGTTTAACTATACTTCTGCATCAAACTTCGATTGAGGTTAAATCCTTCATAGCGGCACCTAAAAGAGGGTTTGAGCGTCATTGGGCACCTGGGGGACTTAACTATATTTTCATCCATAATTTCTGACCAAGGCCACATCAAGGCCAACGACACCCAAATCACCCGTGGAGCGCCAATTGGCACCTGATTCGTCCAAATTGCTGAATTTTAAATCCTATCCATGGAGGATTCATTTCCACTTACTCGTTATGCACTATTCACAATCTTCCCATTGTTTCTCCTTGTTTTCTTAAGGATTCAAATTTTGGGGAATTACTCACTTTCCATCATTTTATTTTCATGTCAATACAAGTTAGGCCTTAGGGTTAGTATTTAGAGTAGGGCAATGAAATTTTGCAATCATTTCCATCATTATTCGATCAAATACTTTGTCTTCCTTTTGCTCATCTTCTTCAAGGTATCAAGAGTTGTCAAGGGTTACTTAATTTTCATCTGAAAATCGGGTCTATGCAATAATAAAAAAAATTATAATTTGATTAAATAAAAATAAAAATAAGAATTTATTTAAAATAAGGTGTATGTTACGGTACATATGGCTTTCACAAGCAATTGATCAAATTTTGAATCCAACGGTTTATATTTATTGTAAGTGTAATTTGACCTTTTTTTTAATATCATTTTACAATTTTGTAAGGTTAAAAATAGTATAGATGGTCAATTCCTTCTCGTGTCCAGATGTACTACTATTTCTTTGTTTGGATTTTATAAAATTTGATAGGATATTTAGATTCCTTGTATCGAGTAGATGGGTTTTCATATAAAGAACCTCCAAAAATCCGAGTTCATATGAGAAATTTAGAGTCATTCGAAGTTTGTTGCGTAGTCTTTGTTGTATTGGCTTTGTCGCTGAAATTCATAGGTTACGCGCAGAATTCTATAGTCCCCGACGCTAAATTCCATAGGCCCCATCGCTGAATTCCATAGGCTCCGTCTCTGAATTGTATAAGCTCCATTGCTGAAAATCGAAATGAACTTCCAATAGCTCTAACTTTTTCATACGAACTCGGATTTCGATATTTTTTATATGAAAATATATCTACTCAATGCAAGGAATCTAAATATTTAATTGGATTTTAGAAATTCCTAATAGAAAAATATCATATTATCATAGCAACGAGTATTAGATATTTTTAAGGCTTCGGTAACACGAATAGAACATTTCAGCAACATACCATGCTTACCTCAGAAACAAAGACCATACAATTAAGTGACATAGCATATATAATTCAGCTACATAGCCAAGCATTTCAACGACTAATTGTATTCATTTCAGCGATGTAGTCCTATGTAGTTCAGCAACGTCATTATATAAAAATATACTATTTTTATTTGGAGTTTCTGAAATCTTATAGGATATTTGGATTCCATGCATTGAATAGATACATTTTCATATAAAGAGCGTCCAAATCCGAGTTCATTTGAGAAAGTTACTACCATTCAAAGTTTATTGAGTACCTTTGTTGTTTAAATTATGTCGTTGAATTGTATAAGCCATGTCGCTGAATTTCATAGGCAATATCGTTGAATTGCTTATATTCCGTCGCTGAGACATAAACGCTCTGTTACCGAAAATTGCGATGAACTTCAAATAGCTCTAACTTTCGCAAATGAACTCGGATTTGGACGTTCTTTATATGGAATTCTATCTACTCGATACAAGGAATCTAAATATCCTATCATATTTTTGAAATTTAAAATATGCAAATATGACATCCGAATATGGTACGTAGATTTATTACCCAATTAAAGGGTCATGACTAAAGTGTCATGATATGGAAGTACCGTAACTTTTCCGTTAAAAGAAATTGGCTAATAAACATTATTACCATAATTTTGGTATGGATATGTTATAATTATTAATGATTTGTGATACATGGATTGCTAGTACCTATTTAAGTAAGAGACTGTGGCTCATGTAACCAAAAGAACTTTTTAATGATTAATTGTTAAACGCTCAATTTGAAGACATCATCATCATCAGTAATAACTCTACATTGAAAAAAGCAGTAGGTAGAAGTAATATTTTTAAAATGTTAAAATATTATTAATTACATTTTCAAGTAATTGTAGAGGATAGGTGACAGTTATTTCCGCCTAATAAAATATAAATAAACTATTAAGAAATACGACATAAAAAAAATGTGGTGGGTAGTAGCAGATAACTTTGTAGAGGAAATGGTGGTAGATATCAATAAGTTTTTAAAAAATTATAATGGTATTAATTATTATTACCCTTATTATTGTAGATGGAAGATGATAGTTATTTCTAGCTACTAAAAATAAATACGATAACAACAATTGCTATGAACTTGTTATGGTAGGTATCAGAAAAATATGGTAGGTATCAGAAATCCTTTAAAAAATTATAATATTTTTAATTATTATTATTATCATAGTTATGGTAGATGGTATGTAGTAGTTTTTTTTTTAATTTTTTTGGTGAAACAACCTGAAAAAGCGAGCGAATAAGAGAAAATAAAAGAAAAAGGGAAACTAAACAAGGGCTAAGAACGCATATGTAGTAGTTAAAGCTAATGAAAATAAATAATACAATAAAAATTTCTATATAAAAGAAAATGCGGTAGCTGGCAATAGATAACTTTATGATGAAAAAATGGTGTATATCGATAAGTGTTTAAAAAGTTATAATGTCATTAATTGTTATTACAGCAATTATTGTAGAGGGTAGGTGATAGTTATTTCTAACTAATAAAAATAAATAAAATAATAACAATTTTTACATAAAAGAAAAAGAGGTAGGTAGTACTGTAGATAACTTTATGGTGAAAAAGTGGTTAGGTATGAATAAGTTTTAAAAAGTCATAATGTCATTAATTATTATTACCCCAATTATTGTAAAGGGTAGGTGGTAGTTATTACTAGCTAATGAAAAATAAAATGATAATAATTTCTGCAGAAAGAAAAATGTGGTAGATAGCAGTATATAACTTTATAGTAAAAAAATTATAATGTCATTAATTATTATTACCCAATTATTGTAGAGGATATGTAGTAATTATTGATAGCTAATGAAAATAAATAAAATAGTAATATTTTTTACATAAAGGAAAATGTTGTAACAATCATACCCCGGACTGGACCTACTCATCACGCAACCCAACTCCTCCTCATGTGTGAATCACATAATGCCGTGATCGGTTGTTGCAGATGGGGATGTAACCTCCAACCTCCCTTCAACATCCACCCGAAGGTCGAACCCTATTTCCAACAACCCAACATATATAGTTGGCGGATAGTCTGGAGGTATATGTGGGGAGGGATCGGGTTGCATGACCTGGAGGTCCAGCCGGGGGTAGAGTTGTTACACAAAATTGCACTTTTGTGTAGGAACCAGTCTAATTGATTAACATCCTTACTTTGAAGTGGGTATTAAAACAAGGTTGGGGGTCGAACCCCATCTCCAACAACCCAATATGTATACTTGGCAGGTAGCCTGGATGTATACATTGGGAGAGTTGGGGTGCATGACCTGCAGATCCAACCCGAGGTAGAGTTGTTACAAAAGTGGTAGTTATGGGTAGCTAAGGAAAATAAATATAATAATAACAATTTCTTTATAAAGAAAATTGTGGTAGGTAGCAGTAGATAAATTTTTATATTGAAAATTTGGTAGGTATCAATAAGTTTTTAAAAAGCTGTAATGTCATTGATTATTATTATCCCAATTATTGTAGATGATATATGGTAGTTATTACTAGCAAATGAAAATAAATAAAATAATAATAATTTTCAATGGGAAAAGCAGTAGGTAAAAGTTGATAACTTTATAATGAAAAAGCACGATGGTATCAGTAACTTTGTAAAAAGTTATAATGTCATTAATTATTAGTATTATACAAATTATTGTAAAGGATATGTGGTAAGTTATTGCTACTCATACAAACAATGTACATTTCCTTCTTGGTAACCATGCTATAAGAACTCCAAAGTTAAGCGTGCTTGCCTTGGAAGAATTTTATGATAGGTGACCTCCTGGGAATTCTCCCAGTGTGTGCATGAGTATGGCCAAAGTACACTACAAAGAGCTCATGTTAGTTTGTGGGGTCAGCCTTTACTTTGGAACCAGCAACATCTAGGGTAACATCATGTCTTTCCACTGCTCCAAAAATGGAGGTGTTACGGATGGTATCCGAGCTAAATCGCGACTGCGTCCTGTGGTATTCATAGCAGGGTGAAAGATTGTAACACCCCGGTTTTTGATCACCCAGGTCGGGATGTCACCGCCACACCTCCCTAGTAAGACACGGTTTCTCCGGCTTAATAAAGAGATGCAAGGCTAGGTATTTCAGTATTTAAAATATTTAAAACATTTGCAAACAGCCCGTACAATATAAATTCGAAAATAATAAAATCATAATGCAGCGGAAATAATATTTAAGTATAATATTGCAGCGGAAAATGTAAATAGGACCGACATGGTCAAAACACGGGTTAAACATGCCCGTTCATACTATAGTCTAGTGCAAAAATTAAAACAAAATAAATGTTTCCAAAATATAATTCCCCCATGCATGTACGTGCTCATGTTCATTCCACATACTCTGTAAGGAAAAGGAAAAATAAACGGTTTGGTCAGCACAACTTGCCGAGTAAGTTAACACATGCATTATCGTAGGGTTTAAAAGCCATTAATTTAACATTTAAATAAAAACATGATAATAATATATCATAAGCAACTCAATTTAATTTAATTAACTAACCAATTTACATAATTTAATTCATGGCTCCAATCAACAACACATCTCACATAATTTAGAATAAAGACCATACTTAATTTAAATAAAGCATTTAAATAATTTAATTGGACACAATAACTATTTTAATTTAATTTAATTTCCCCCCTTACACCCAAGATTTAGTAATTTCAAGTATTTCACGATTGCATCGCAATCTCAACAAGTTTAGCCGATAGCCCGGCAGCCGCAACCGTATCTGCCATACCCAATACCACTTTGGAGCCTCGGGAAACCCATGTGGATATTCTCCAGAGTGTAGGCCCTAAATATCCCGCCGTTTTGGCGTAGTGTCTCATGTTTTCGCACGGGGTCACCATCGTCCATAAAGGCACGAAGTGAAGTAGTTAGGGGGCACCCTGCAGAGCACTCACCCATAATTTCAATTTATCAAGTTTGTAAGGGGATTAATTTCAAAGTTCTGATTCCACTTAATTTATTTAAAAAGAATATTTCAACTCGTTTTCAACCTAAAAGGCTAATTCCACCGTTTCAACAAGATTTCGAAATTTAACTCCGGTAAACCACTGTTTACTCTAAAATTCATTAAAAATCAGATTTAAGTCCAAATTTTCACAGAGATGAACAACTTTCGTGTTTTAACTTTTTCGATCCGAGTTACAGAAACAGGCCAAAAACCTCAATTTTCGTCATATCATGTCCGAATTTCATGCACAGCAGTTTCAAAATTTCGAGATCTACCATAGCATTTCAAATCCAAATTTAATGAAATTTCACAGAGACATTCTTAAGACAATTATCTACAACTTTCATGCTCGGCTAAAGATCTGGATCAGCCTAGAACCCTAGTAAAAAACGCCTACAAGTTCAGACCTATGTTTTGCCAAGATTTCAAGATTCGATTTCGAAACAGTTCGGTTTGGGGTCGATTTCAGATATCAAAACATCATTAAAAATTCCGAAAATTTTACAGAAGTTAGATTAATGTCTTAGGAACGTTTTTTTTGTTTTAAGTTTCTTCGTTTGGACAGTTTTAATGGTTGGGAAAAATCATGCAAAAATGCTGTGCCGTTAAAGATTTCGTTTTGACAGATTTTTAATTCTTGGTTAGAGCTTTAGATTCAAGTGTGTTTTAGTTACTCCCAAAACCATGTAAGTGTCAACTTACAGATCTATAGTCGTCCGGGGTCGTCGATTTCGGAGGCGTGGCTTCCAGTCCACCGTTTATCCCATCGGTTCGTCGGGTTCTTCGTTCACGACGTTGGAAGACTTCCGACTTTGTCCAAACAGCCTCTGGCTCGGTTTTGTAATGCCCCGAAAATTTAAAACCATTTTCGTGACGTCATCGCCGTATTAACTATTCTAAACTGTTGATCACTCAGCTTAGATAGTCAATACGAAGCGAGGTATAAACACAAACCTGTATCACACTCAAATAAATGCCAACAAAGCAGTATATAACCCCAGGAACAATACATGGCATATCCGGGCGACAAGCCCTGAAATAATATAGTGACATGGTCGCACATCCAATACCAGGAATGACCAATCAGTAAATCATATGTGACAACCGCTCACATTTAAGGAATAACATATATTTTCATCAAAGGTCAGGCAAGAGCATATAATATTTATTCTAAACAATAAATATAATGGATGCAGCCTAGCTAGTTCGCTCAACCCGTACCCCAACATCGTGTTCTGCGCCATCCGTAGGAAGATCTATAAAATAGATAACCGCAACAAGGTGTCAGTACATCGTACTGGCAAGGAATAGATATAGCTGGAAAACGGGGTACACTAATGATAACACTATACTATATAAATAATAATAACAATCATAATAATAACAATAATGATAACAATAATTAAGGACATAAAATAAATACAGAAAGTAAACATCACACCGTCCCATACCGGTGCTTCAACCACTGCATATAAAATGAATGATGGATGATGAGATGATATGTTATGACCTAAGATGTCTATCTACCCTAAATGCAGCACATAAGCATGTCTAGCGCGCACCTAGGTACCATGGTCGGTATTCCCTCCCATATAAGGGTCCACTCCCCTTAATGGTCGAGAGACATACCCACAGTGCCCCCGCCGCGGACACTAACAGCTGAGATCGTGGCTTACGGCAAGCGGGTCAGGCTAAGGGTCATGAGCCCTTTCTAGCCAAATACAGACTAGGATATAAATCCTTTTCAGTCTCAATGCCCCGGGAAAGATACCATTATGCCCAATCGGATACCGATTCGTAAGCATAGGGTATCCTACCCGCGTAGCATTATTCAATGCCCCGGGAAAGATACTACTATGCCCAATCGGATACCGACTTGTAAGCATAGCGTATCTTACCCGCGTAGCATTATTTGATTCACCAACATATCATCACAGATATTCAGATATCATCACAGATATCAAGATTCATCACAGATTTCCACATATCATCACAGATATTCAGATATCATCACAGATATCAAGATTCATCACAGATATTCAGATTCAATTCCACACATGTCAATACGTAAATTACGCGTCATGACAAAATAAACAACTCATCGCGAGTTAAGTGTAATCAGGGGTGTGCCAAGTCCCACGTATCGGCACTCAACTCATAACATCAAAATAGGAGCAACGCAAGATTCCATCCTAAACTAAGGCATGGTAGATCTTCTCTAATTGCAACTAAGTTCCAGGTTATGAGCATAATAATTAGTGAGATATTCGCAAGCAGTTCTAGCCTAATTCTAAGGCATCCTCATTATACGCAGGGAATCCGTACACACGAGAGTTCCCAATACTAAGGCAACATAGACTATACTAGTCTATTCCTAACCCCGATCTAATTTGCTATTCTAAACCTTGCCTTTATTATAAATCTTCAAGCTCCCTTTGTACAACTTCAACTTTCACGTGGCTTCAATACAAGTCCACACTCGTTCCCTGTACAATAATATCATCATAAGAATTAAAATAATTTAACAATACCAATTTCATCATATCCTCTTATCTCCAACACCAACAACCACCTCCAATCCCCTTTTTATAATCCATCCAATTCAACCACCCAACACTTCCAATTCTATGTTTATCAACATAGAATTGACTAATATTGAATAACCCAACAACTCAATAATATAAAGAATAATTCAATCCAACATGCCACACTATATACTACAAGTCCTCCAAGCATTCAAGTATCACAACATTAAAATACTAACAATGTATCCCAATTAATTAAACTACCACCTACAAATTCCCACTTAAAATCCACATGTTTATTCAAGAGTTACTTACAAAATTTATTTAACTCTTGAATTCATATATAATCAATCAAGCTCCATAACAACAATAAAACCATGTCAAGTTATAAAAGATCCAACAATTACTCAACAATTCATTCCTTCAAAAAATGTGAACTACCAACAACTCAACATATTCATTTGATAAAAATAACAATAACCAAGAATTCAAATTCTAACATATTCATTTGATAAAAATAACAATAACCAAGAATTCAAATTCTAATAATTCAAGAATATCCAATCTACTAAGTATTCAATTATTCTAGAGCTCATGTTCCACATTCAAGAATAATAACTAATAAGTTCAAGAATTAGTTCTAATAGAAATTCTCATTTTATTCTACAACTACATATCTCAAGCAGTGTAGTTTAATCTTATATCATGATAAACTCATTAATAGCATAAATGCCAAGCATAAACTGTAAATAACTAAAAGAGCAATTATATAGAGATTACAGTGGACAGTGGCGTAGGGAATGAATCAAAATCCATTAAATTCTCTAACAACTACCAGTAGGCTTCATAGACCAACATAGAGACATTACAGTATTAACTACTTCACATGATGTTACTAGATTCCTTCCAATTCCATATAATCCAAATGTGGACCATCACTGACATGTTAATTATTTGAAAATCCTACATGGGACCGGGGGAAGCAAGTAATATTCAAAGCCATTTTATACACACTACTAAATTCTCATTGCATAGTTCATCTGTTTCGTATAGCAGAACCAATTTAAATAAACCACCACAGAACCGGCATTAATAGAAAGAATGTAAAATTAACCATTGCCGTATAAATATCCAATTATTCAATTCAATCAATAATCACAAATTTAAAACACTTAGCAAATCCACATTAATCAACATCAAGCTCTAAGACCTAAAAATTATCAAGCAATAATCTCATTCCCCCAAATATTAAGAAATCAGTGAATTATCTTATTACCCATCATTGCCCAACCCCAACAATTTTCCAATTTAATCAATTGCAGCAACATCTAACACTTAAAATACATTTCTAGCACTCAATCTACATTTGGGGAAAAGAACTCAACTAAAATTCCAAAAACACCAAAATAGAAGAACACTCAAACACCATCACCACCACCTCGCCGGCGTATCGCCGGCGCCACCACAGCAGCGGCGGTAACCGTCGCCCGCCGCCACAGCAGCGGCAGCAGCCGGAGCGCCACCGCGCGCGCTGCCAAACCACCACCACGACACCGCCGGTCACCACCATGCCATCCTCGTCTCCTCCAACTCCGGCGCCACCTCCTGTTCCGGCGAACCGCCGGATTTCTCCAACAAAATTGAACCCGGTTCTTCCCCCAAAACTCTTCAAATGGTGCGAAAATGGAAGAGAGGAAGGAAAGGGGTTCATACCTCAACCATAGCTTTGATTTGGAAGAAGATGAAGAAATCTCATTCCATGGTTGCTGCTTCTCTTCTCCCCAATCGCGATTTTGAGCTGAAAAATGAGATCCCCAATTTCTTTCTATGTAAGTGACGGGAATGAGATGGGTAAAATGCCCCAACTCTCTAATTTAATGTTAAGGGACCCATTTGCAAAATCCCTACTCTCACATTGGTCCCTGATTCTTCCTAAATCCTTTTAAACACCCCATGTTAAATAAATCTTGGGTTGGGCCACCAACACATCTCCATTGAGCTTGAAATAATTATACATCCATACCATTAATTATTTAAGCCCAATTAACTAATTATGCATAATTAATTAATTAAATTATGTAATAATTATCCGGGATGTTACAATCCCTCCCCCTTAGGATCATTCGTCCTCGAATGACACAAGGGTATGGGCCAATATCTTTCTTTATGGAATTGAGATGAGCTCAAACTCTGAACACTTCTTACACGCTCCATTTGGTTACTTAGAAACTCTCATCTTGGGATAAACCTGCATCACAAACAGAACGAACAATCTCCAACATCAAGAAGAAGGTGAGATCGAATTACCAAGAATATGGTAAATTCTGAATTATATCGAGAGTCAAAATATTCCGATACAAGTGGAAAGTATGCAAACAACTAAAATCGTTGTTTGCGGAGATAAGAATACTGATATGGGAGTCATTGTATAATGGAGCAAATATAATTAAATAAGTGAACCAATAATGAGATGACTCGGATTAGCAAAGAAATCATACTGACTGACGGAGACCTCGATTTATGAAGGGATAATAACTCAGTAGAAAATAGAAAGTACTAACAAGAATGCCCGATAAGAAACTACTCTACTTCGGGTAGAAATGAATAGTAGTATGAACCAAGAATGGCGAATGATAACGAGGAAGAAAGAGCGGACTCCAAAGGATATACAAGAACTTCCAGAAGACGTAAGGAAGTCAATGGCAAAGTTATCATAGAATTTTGGAAAACGATAGAGAAGTTTGAAGAATTTAGATAAATGCATTTACACATATCAGTGTAGCTGAAATGAAACTCGAACTATTAAAATATTGAAACGGCGGAAAGAATATCAATGCTGACAGAGTATCAATGAGACCCATTCAGATGGCCTCAAGAGTGATTTGGCAGTGCATGCCACAACCAAAAGAGTTCACTCGGAGAGAAGAATTGGTACAGAAACGTACACAGTAGGATTTTCAAAAGAAGCAACGAAAATAGTAGAGATATTCACTTTCTCATAATTAAGAAAATGAAATGAAAGGATTAAAAATAAAGCATATCTAATATCTAATAAATAAATAATTATATATATATCAGCATTACGAGCATTACACCTTCCGTTATTAACTCGCTTCAACGCCTCTAATTAATCTCTGCGATATACTCAATTCAATGTTTCGAATTGAATGTCATCGTAAATCCGTCAATTGCTACAACAGGATGAGTTACCAACAGTACATCTTTAAGATTTAAAGATGTCTGAGATATTATTCTCCTGATGTTCTAATCATCTGCTGACAATGGATCATCATCACATATCTGCATGGCATGGATGTGCGTGTCCCGTTGTTTAATACCTGCAATTACCTTAAAGACAGATCCCATACATTATCACAATACCATAAGCTAAAAGAATTACCAAGCAAGCAGAAGTAATAATAGAAATAAATATTCAGCAACTTCTAAATAAGTTGCTAACAGAATTAAAGAATAGATCTCTTGGGATATCCTTGTTATTCGTCCATAGTTATCTCGCAAACCATGGCTCGAATCCACAAGGTGCGCAATATATAAACAGGGTACCACGGCATAAGAATAAATCTAACTAGCATATGACAATGCAAACTTATCCTATATGCAATCCCCGCACACCTCACCACATGTTTTTATCAAGTTTTAAGCACATAATAGAGCAAACCCGCTCTGATACCAACTGTAACGCCCCGAAAATTTAAAACCATTTTCGTGACGTCATCGCTTTATTAACTATTCTAAACTGTTGATCACTCAGCTTAGATAGTCAATACGAAGCGAGGTATAAATACAAACCTGTATCACACTCAAATAAATGCCAACAAAGCAGTATATAACCCCAGGAACAATACATGGCATATCCGGGCGACAAGCCCTGAAATAATATAGTGACATGGTCGCACATCCAATACCAGGAATGACCAATCAGTAAATCATATGTGACAACCGCTCACATTTAAGGAATAACATATATTTTCATCAAAGGTCAGGCAAGAGCATATAATATTTATTCTAAACAATAAATATAATGGATGCAGCCTAGCTAGTTCGCTCAACCCGTACCCCAACATCGTGTTCTGCGCCATCCGTAGGAAGATCTATAAAACAGATAACCGCAACAAGGTGTCAGTACATCGTACTGGCAAGGAATAGATATAGCTGGAAAACGGGGTACACTAATGATAACACTATACTATATAAATAATAATAACAATCATAATAATAACAATAATGATAACAATAATTAAGGACATAAAATAAATACAGAAAGTAAACATCACACCGTCCCATACCGGTGCTTCAACCACTGCATATAAAATGAATGATGGATGATGAGATGATATGTTATGACCTAAGATGTCTATCTACCCTAAATGCAGCACATAAGCATGTCTAGCGCGCACCTAGGTACCATGGTCGGTATTCCCTCCCATATAAGGGTCCACTCCCCTTAATGGTCGAGAGACATACCCACAGTGCCCCCGCCGCGGACACTAACAGCTGAGATCGTGGCTTACGGCAAGCGGGTCAGGCTAAGGGTCATGAGCCCTTTCTAGCCAAATACAGACTAGGATATAAATCCTTTTCAGTCTCAATGCCCCGGGAAAGATACCATTATGCCCAATCGGATACCGATTCGTAAGCATAGGGTATCCTACCCGCGTAGCATTATTCAATGCCCCGGGAAAGATACTACTATGCCCAATCGGATACCGACTTGTAAGCATAGCGTATCTTACCCGCGTAGCATTATTTGATTCACCAACATATCATCACAGATATTCAGATATCATCACAGATATCAAGATTCATCACAGATTTCCACATATCATCACAGATATTCAGATATCATCACAGATATCAAGATTCATCACAGATATTCAGATTCAATTCCACACATGTCAATACGTAAATTACGCGTCATGACAAAATAAACAACTCATCGCGAGTTAAGTGTAATCAGGGGTGTGCCAAGTCCCACGTATCGGCACTCAACTCATAACATCAAAATAGGAGCAACGCAAGATTCCATCCTAAACTAAGGCATGGTAGATCTTCTCTAATTGCAACTAAGTTCCAGGTTATGAGCATAATAATTAGTGAGATATTCGCAAGCAGTTCTAGCCTAATTCTAAGGCATCATCATTATACGCAGGGAATCCGTACACACGAGAGTTCCCAATACTAAGGCAACATA
Organism: Hygrophila difformis; assembly: GCA_030278955.1. Classification (NCBI taxonomy): domain Eukaryota; kingdom Viridiplantae; phylum Streptophyta; class Magnoliopsida; order Lamiales; family Acanthaceae; genus Hygrophila; species Hygrophila difformis. Next base: position 28,896,362 of record JAOANR010000011.1, on the reverse strand, counting down.
GACTATACTAGTCTATTCCTAACCCCGATCTAATTTGCTATTCTAAACCTTGCCTTTATTATAAATCTTCAAGCTCCCTTTGTACAACTTCAACTTTCACGTGGCTTCAATACAAGTCCACACTCGTTCCCTGTACAATAATATCATCATAAGAATTAAAATAATTTAACAATACCAATTTCATCATATCCTCTTATCTCCAACACCAACAACCACCTCCAATCCCCTTTTTATAATCCATCCAATTCAACCACCCAACACTTCCAATTCTATGTTTATCAACATAGAATTGACTAATATTGAATAACCCAACAACTCAATAATATAAAGAATAATTCAATCCAACATGCCACACTATATACTACAAGTCCTCCAAGCATTCAAGTATCACAACATTAAAATACTAACAATGTATCCCAATTAATTAAACTACCACCTACAAATTCCCACTTAAAATCCACATGTTTATTCAAGAGTTACTTACAAAATTTATTTAACTCTTGAATTCATATATAATCAATCAAGCTCCATAACAACAATAAAACCATGTCAAGTTATAAAAGATCCAACAATTACTCAACAATTCATTCCTTCAAAAAATGTGAACTACCAACAACTCAACATATTCATTTGATAAAAATAACAATAACCAAGAATTCAAATTCTAACATATTCATTTGATAAAAATAACAATAACCAAGAATTCAAATTCTAATAATTCAAGAATATCCAATCTACTAAGTATTCAATTATTCTAGAGCTCATGTTCCACATTCAAGAATAATAACTAATAAGTTCAAGAATTAGTTCTAATAGAAATTCTCATTTTATTCTACAACTACATATCTCAAGCAGTGTAGTTTAATCTTATATCATGATAAACTCATTAATAGCATAAATGCCAAGCATAAACTGTAAATAACTAAAAGAGCAATTATATAGAGATTACAGTGGACAGTGGCGTAGGGAATGAATCAAAATCCATTAAATTCTCTAACAACTACCAGTAGGCTTCATAGACCAACATAGAGACATTACAGTATTAACTACTTCACATGATGTTACTAGATTCCTTCCAATTCCATATAATCCAAATGTGGACCATCACTGACATGTTAATTATTTGAAAATCCTACATGGGACCGGGGGAAGCAAGTAATATTCAAAGCCATTTTATACACACTACTAAATTCTCATTGCATAGTTCATCTGTTTCGTATAGCAGAACCAATTTAAATAAACCACCACAGAACCGGCATTAATAGAAAGAATGTAAAATTAACCATTGCCGTATAAATATCCAATTATTCAATTCAATCAATAATCACAAATTTAAAACACTTAGCAAATCCACATTAATCAACATCAAGCTCTAAGACCTAAAAATTATCAAGCAATAATCTCATTCCCCCAAATATTAAGAAATCAGTGAATTATCTTATTACCCATCATTGCCCAACCCCAACAATTTTCCAATTTAATCAATTGCAGCAACATCTAACACTTAAAATACATTTCTAGCACTCAATCTACATTTGGGGAAAAGAACTCAACTAAAATTCCAAAAACACCAAAATAGAAGAACACTCAAACACCATCACCACCACCTCGCCGCGCGTATCGCCGGCGCCACCACAGCAGCGGCGGTAACCGTCGCCCGCCGCCACAGCAGCGGCAGCAGCCGGAGCGCCACCGCGCGCGCTGCCAAACCACCACCACGACACCGCCGGTCACCACCATGCCATCCTCGTCTCCTCCAACTCCGGCGCCACCTCCTGTTCCGGCGAACCGCCGGATTTCTCCAACAAAATTGAACCCGGTTCTTCCCCCAAAACTCTTCAAATGGTGCGAAAATGGAAGAGAGGAAGGAAAGGGGTTCATACCTCAACCATAGCTTTGATTTGGAAGAAGATGAAGAAATCTCATTCCATGGTTGCTGCTTCTCTTCTCCCCAATCGCGATTTTGAGCTGAAAAATGAGATCCCCAATTTCTTTCTATGTAAGTGACGGGAATGAGATGGGTAAAATGCCCCAACTCTCTAATTTAATGTTAAGGGACCCATTTGCAAAATCCCTACTCTCACATTGGTCCCTGATTCTTCCTAAATCCTTTTAAACACCCCATGTTAAATAAATCTTGGGTTGGGCCACCAACACATCTCCATTGAGCTTGAAATAATTATACATCCATACCATTAATTATTTAAGCCCAATTAACTAATTATGCATAATTAATTAATTAAATTATGTAATAATTATCCGGGATGTTACAATCCCTCCCCCTTAGGATCATTCGTCCTCGAATGACACAAGGGTATGGGCCAATATCTTTCTTTATGGAATTGAGATGAGCTCAAACTCTGAACACTTCTTACACGCTCCATTTGGTTACTTAGAAACTCTCATCTTGGGATAAACCTGCATCACAAACAGAACGAACAATCTCCAACATCAAGAAGAAGGTGAGATCGAATTACCAAGAATATGGTAAATTCTGAATTATATCGAGAGTCAAAATATTCCGATACAAGTGGAAAGTATGCAAACAACTAAAATCGTTGTTTGCGGAGATAAGAATACTGATATGGGAGTCATTGTATAATGGAGCAAATATAATTAAATAAGTGAACCAATAATGAGATGACTCGGATTAGCAAAGAAATCATACTGACTGACGGAGACCTCGATTTATGAAGGGATAATAACTCAGTAGAAAATAGAAAGTACTAACAAGAATGCCCGATAAGAAACTACTCTACTTCGGGTAGAAATGAATAGTAGTATGAACCAAGAATGGCGAATGATAACGAGGAAGAAAGAGCGGACTCCAAAGGATATACAAGAACTTCCAGAAGACGTAAGGAAGTCAATGGCAAAGTTATCATAGAATTTTGGAAAACGATAGAGAAGTTTGAAGAATTTAGATAAATGCATTTACACATATCAGTGTAGCTGAAATGAAACTCGAACTATTAAAATATTGAAACGGCGGAAAGAATATCAATGCTGACAGAGTATCAATGAGACCCATTCAGATGGCCTCAAGAGTGATTTGGCAGTGCATGCCACAACCAAAAGAGTTCACTCGGAGAGAAGAATTGGTACAGAAACGTACACAGTAGGATTTTCAAAAGAAGCAACGAAAATAGTAGAGATATTCACTTTCTCATAATTAAGAAAATGAAATGAAAGGATTAAAAATAAAGCATATCTAATATCTAATAAATAAATAATTATATATATATCAGCATTACGAGCATTACACCTTCCGTTATTAACTCGCTTCAACGCCTCTAATTAATCTCTGCGATATACTCAATTCAATGTTTCGAATTGAATGTCATCGTAAATCCGTCAATTGCTACAACAGGATGAGTTACCAACAGTACATCTTTAAGATTTAAAGATGTCTGAGATATTATTCTCCTGATGTTCTAATCATCTGCTGACAATGGATCATCATCACATATCTGCATGGCATGGATGTGCGTGTCCCGTTGTTTAATACCTGCAATTACCTTAAAGACAGATCCCATACATTATCACAATACCATAAGCTAAAAGAATTACCAAGCAAGCAGAAGTAATAATAGAAATAAATATTCAGCAACTTCTAAATAAGTTGCTAACAGAATTAAAGAATAGATCTCTTGGGATATCCTTGTTATTCGTCCATAGTTATCTCGCAAACCATGGCTCGAATCCACAAGGTGCGCAATATATAAACAGGGTACCACGGCATAAGAATAAATCTAACTAGCATATGACAATGCAAACTTATCCTATATGCAATCCCCGCACACCTCACCACATGTTTTTATCAAGTTTTAAGCACATAATAGAGCAAACCCGCTCTGATACCAACTGTAACGCCCCGAAAATTTAAAACCATTTTCGTGACGTCATCGCTTTATTAACTATTCTAAACTGTTGATCACTCAGCTTAGATAGTCAATACGAAGCGAGGTATAAATACAAACCTGTATCACACTCAAATAAATGCCAACAAAGCAGTATATAACCCCAGGAACAATACATGGCATATCCGGGCGACAAGCCCTGAAATAATATAGTGACATGGTCGCACATCCAATACCAGGAATGACCAATCAGTAAATCATATGTGACAACCGCTCACATTTAAGGAATAACATATATTTTCATCAAAGGTCAGGCAAGAGCATATAATATTTATTCTAAACAATAAATATAATGGATGCAGCCTAGCTAGTTCGCTCAACCCGTACCCCAACATCGTGTTCTGCGCCATCCGTAGGAAGATCTATAAAACAGATAACCGCAACAAGGTGTCAGTACATCGTACTGGCAAGGAATAGATATAGCTGGAAAACGGGGTACACTAATGATAACACTATACTATATAAATAATAATAACAATCATAATAATAACAATAATGATAACAATAATTAAGGACATAAAATAAATACAGAAAGTAAACATCACACCGTCCCATACCGGTGCTTCAACCACTGCATATAAAATGAATGATGGATGATGAGATGATATGTTATGACCTAAGATGTCTATCTACCCTAAATGCAGCACATAAGCATGTCTAGCGCGCACCTAGGTACCATGGTCGGTATTCCCTCCCATATAAGGGTCCACTCCCCTTAATGGTCGAGAGACATACCCACAGTGCCCCCGCCGCGGACACTAACAGCTGAGATCGTGGCTTACGGCAAGCGGGTCAGGCTAAGGGTCATGAGCCCTTTCTAGCCAAATACAGACTAGGATATAAATCCTTTTCAGTCTCAATGCCCCGGGAAAGATACCATTATGCCCAATCGGATACCGATTCGTAAGCATAGGGTATCCTACCCGCGTAGCATTATTCAATGCCCCGGGAAAGATACTACTATGCCCAATCGGATACCGACTTGTAAGCATAGCGTATCTTACCCGCGTAGCATTATTTGATTCACCAACATATCATCACAGATATTCAGATATCATCACAGATATCAAGATTCATCACAGATTTCCACATATCATCACAGATATTCAGATATCATCACAGATATCAAGATTCATCACAGATATTCAGATTCAATTCCACACATGTCAATACGTAAATTACGCGTCATGACAAAATAAACAACTCATCGCGAGTTAAGTGTAATCAGGGGTGTGCCAAGTCCCACGTATCGGCACTCAACTCATAACATCAAAATAGGAGCAACGCAAGATTCCATCCTAAACTAAGGCATGGTAGATCTTCTCTAATTGCAACTAAGTTCCAGGTTATGAGCATAATAATTAGTGAGATATTCGCAAGCAGTTCTAGCCTAATTCTAAGGCATCATCATTATACGCAGGGAATCCGTACACACGAGAGTTCCCAATACTAAGGCAACATAGACTATACTAGTCTATTCCTAACCCCGATCTAATTTGCTATTCTAAACCTTGCCTTTATTATAAATCTTCAAGCTCCCTTTGTACAACTTCAACTTTCACGTGGCTTCAATACAAGTCCACACTCGTTCCCTGTACAATAATATCATCATAAGAATTAAAATAATTTAACAATACCAATTTCATCATATCCTCTTATCTCCAACACCAACAACCACCTCCAATCCCCTTTTTATAATCCATCCAATTCAACCACCCAACACTTCCAATTCTATGTTTATCAACATAGAATTGACTAATATTGAATAACCCAACAACTCAATAATATAAAGAATAATTCAATCCAACATGCCACACTATATACTACAAGTCCTCCAAGCATTCAAGTATCACAACATTAAAATACTAACAATGTATCCCAATTAATTAAACTACCACCTACAAATTCCCACTTAAAATCCACATGTTTATTCAAGAGTTACTTACAAAATTTATTTAACTCTTGAATTCATATATAATCAATCAAGCTCCATAACAACAATAAAACCATGTCAAGTTATAAAAGATCCAACAATTACTCAACAATTCATTCCTTCAAAAAATGTGAACTACCAACAACTCAACATATTCATTTGATAAAAATAACAATAACCAAGAATTCAAATTCTAACATATTCATTTGATAAAAATAACAATAACCAAGAATTCAAATTCTAATAATTCAAGAATATCCAATCTACTAAGTATTCAATTATTCTAGAGCTCATGTTCCACATTCAAGAATAATAACTAATAAGTTCAAGAATTAGTTCTAATAGAAATTCTCATTTTATTCTACAACTACATATCTCAAGCAGTGTAGTTTAATCTTATATCATGATAAACTCATTAATAGCATAAATGCCAAGCATAAACTGTAAATAACTAAAAGAGCAATTATATAGAGATTACAGTGGACAGTGGCGTAGGGAATGAATCAAAATCCATTAAATTCTCTAACAACTACCAGTAGGCTTCATAGACCAACATAGAGACATTACAGTATTAACTACTTCACATGATGTTACTAGATTCCTTCCAATTCCATATAATCCAAATGTGGACCATCACTGACATGTTAATTATTTGAAAATCCTACATGGGACCGGGGGAAGCAAGTAATATTCAAAGCCATTTTATACACACTACTAAATTCTCATTGCATAGTTCATCTGTTTCGTATAGCAGAACCAATTTAAATAAACCACCACAGAACCGGCATTAATAGAAAGAATGTAAAATTAACCATTGCCGTATAAATATCCAATTATTCAATTCAATCAATAATCACAAATTTAAAACACTTAGCAAATCCACATTAATCAACATCAAGCTCTAAGACCTAAAAATTATCAAGCAATAATCTCATTCCCCCAAATATTAAGAAATCAGTGAATTATCTTATTACCCATCATTGCCCAACCCCAACAATTTTCCAATTTAATCAATTGCAGCAACATCTAACACTTAAAATACATTTCTAGCACTCAATCTACATTTGGGGAAAAGAACTCAACTAAAATTCCAAAAACACCAAAATAGAAGAACACTCAAACACCATCACCACCACCTCGCCGGCGTATCGCCGGCGCCACCACAGCAGCGGCGGTAACCGTCGCCCGCCGCCACAGCAGCGGCAGCAGCCGGAGCGCCACCGCGCGCGCTGCCAAACCACCACCACGACACCGCCGGTCACCACCATGCCATCCTCGTCTCCTCCAACTCCGGCGCCACCTCCTGTTCCGGCGAACCGCCGGATTTCTCCAACAAAATTGAACCCGGTTCTTCCCCCAAAACTCTTCAAATGGTGCGAAAATGGAAGAGAGGAAGGAAAGGGGTTCATACCTCAACCATAGCTTTGATTTGGAAGAAGATGAAGAAATCTCATTCCATGGTTGCTGCTTCTCTTCTCCCCAATCGCGATTTTGAGCTGAAAAATGAGATCCCCAATTTCTTTCTATGTAAGTGACGGGAATGAGATGGGTAAAATGCCCCAACTCTCTAATTTAATGTTAAGGGACCCATTTGCAAAATCCCTACTCTCACATTGGTCCCTGATTCTTCCTAAATCCTTTTAAACACCCCATGTTAAATAAATCTTGGGTTGGGCCACCAACACATCTCCATTGAGCTTGAAATAATTATACATCCATACCATTAATTATTTAAGCCCAATTAACTAATTATGCATAATTAATTAATTAAATTATGTAATAATTATCCGGGATGTTACAGGTTTTGGTGCCTTCGATGACTCCGGGATTAAGATTTTGTGTATAGAGAGTATCGTAGGGTTTTGAAAAGGGGTTTAGGGTTATTCGAGAGGGTTATTTATAGAGGACAAGACCTAGGGGACGTCCAAGGTCTGTTCCACTGAGTCTTGAGCCGCCAGGGGATCAACCGAACTTGGAAAACCCGGATTTCGGGCGAGAAAATCTCGCAACGGGCGTATCTGCCTGCTGGCGTGGGGTTGGTGCACCCCTAAGCCAATCAGCGCACGGCCAGCGCGCGGCTCATGCCTGGACTTCGGTCCGGGCGGGTCGTGCGATCCGTCGTGCTTTTCCTCCTCTCTTTCGGACTTCTATCCCTCTATGCTCCCGGATTCCGATTTCTGGGCCATCTTTGGGTTCCTATTTCGTATCGTCATTTCTGGGCCATTGGTGTCGGGTTCCCGTGTAACAATTTATTTATCGTTATTTAATTCCTTTTGTTTAATTAAATTTCTTTAATTCCTTTTTAAGTTAAATTTCATTTCTCATTTCCCTATCTTTATTTATTTATTGTATTTATTTATTTATTGTATTTAGTTATTTATTGTATTTAGTTATTTATTGTATTTATTTTATGTTTGAAATTTCTCGGGTATTGCAGTCTACCCTCCTTAAGAATCAACTTCGTCCTGGAAGTTGTGTTTTGGCTTTTCCCGTGCTAAGGTCGTTTTGTTTGTTTTGTTATTTTGTGACTTAACTTAGAATTAAAACTTCTAAGCTGTCTACGTACCCGGTGAAGGGATCAAGCCATACCGTAGTTCAAAACAATTTGAATTTGTTTGCTTGTTTACAAAAATGCACGAAAAACACATGGTGTGACATCCTCTCCCCCTTAAGATTGCAGTTATGTCCCCATAACTGTGTCGGTGTCAGTTTGGAACAGTGTCGGGTAGCGTTCTCTCATGTCGGATTCTACCTCCCAAGTTGCCGTCTCACTTTCGTGGTTCGACCAAAGAACCTTGACCATTTTGACGGTTTTACTCCTCGTTACTCGCTCCTCAACGTCTAGAATTCGCACTGGGACTTCTTCATAAGTCAAATCCTCATCGAGTTCGATTATATCCGGTTGAAGTACATGAGTCGGGTCCGGCACATACTTCTTTAGTTGTGAGACATGGAAAACATTATGAACTCGATCTAATTGTGGCGGTAAAGCCAGTCGGTAGGCTAAATTTCTGACTCGTTCTAGAATTTCATAAGGTCCTATGTATCGAGTACTCAACTTTCCTCGTTTGCCAAAGCGCATCACCCCCTTCATGGGTGATATCTTTAGCATAACTCTATCCCCTACTTGAAATTCTAGGTCTCGTCGTCTCACGTCAGCATAACTCTTTTGACGGTCTTGAGCGGCTCCCATTTTCCTTGAATCACCTTGAATTGTTGAGCCATGTCTTCGATAAGTTGTGGTCCCACCACCACAGACTTATCGTTTTCTTCCCAGCTCAACGGGCTTCGGCACCTTCGTCCATACAACGCCTCGGATGGTGCCATGCCAATGCTAGCATGATAGCTATTATTATAAGAAAATTCGATTAAGGGTAAATGGGATTCCCAATTTCCCTTAAATTCCAACACACATGCTTTCAGCATGTCTTCTAGTGTTTGGATCGTTCTCTCGGTTAGACCATCCGTCATCGGGTGGAATGCGGTGCTCATTTTGATTTGAGTACCGAGAGCTTTTTGTAGCTGTATCCAAAAATGAGAGACAAATCTACTGTCTATATCGGAAATGATATCATGTGGTACTCCATGTCATCGTACCACATTATCAATGTAGGCTCGGGCCAATTGGTCCATAGTGCACGTGTCTTTCATTGGGATAAATACGGCTGTCTTTGTTAGCCTATCCACAATCACCCAAATCTTGTTCATGCCTTTAGGTGATCGTGGTAATCCCGAGACAAAATCCATTGAGATGTTGTCCCACTTCCAACTTGGAATCTCCAGTGGTTGCATCAGTCCTCGGGGTTTATGTCTCACTGCCTTAACTCTTTGGCAGGTGAGGCATTTCGCCACGAAGTCGGCTACTTCCTTCTTCATCCCCGGCCACCAATAGATCTTCTTCAGATCTTTGTAAAGTTTGTCACCTCCGGGATGCACTGAATATAGTGTATTATGCCCTTCATCCATCAGCCTTTGCTTTAGCTCGGCACACTTCTGGGGCACGCACCATCTTCCTTTGAAGCGGATGCTTTCATCCTCGTGGATAGCAAATCCTATTGCCTTACCCTCAGCAATGTACCACTTTATCTTCTCCAATTTCGCATCGCCCGGTTGAGCGAGTCGAATCTCGTCAATATTGGAGTTTCTACGACCATCGCGTTGATCGTTTCACTCACTGTGCCCGGATGCACAACTTCCCACGTCTAATCTCGCCAAATCCATGTACAATGGCGGCGGAATTACCAACGAGTTTGTCACGTGTTGGGTTTTCCGGCTTAGGGCATCGGCTACCACATTCGCCTTCCCTCGTGGTAGGATAGCTCCAAATCATAGTCCTTAATGAGTTCCAACCACCTGCGCTGTCTCAAATTCAACTCCTTCTGAGTGAATATATACTTCAAGCTTTTGTGGTCGGTGAACATTCGACACTTTCGCCCATAAAGATAATGCCTCCATATCTTTAGAGCAAAAACGACCGCTGCCAGCTCCAGGTCGTGTGTTGGGTAATTCTCCTCATGAGGTTTCAATTGGCGTGATGCATATGCTACGACCCTCGAGTCTTGCATCAAGACGCAACCTAGACCTTCCTTCGAAGCATCGCTATAAACTTCGAAGTCACCATTCTCTGATGGTAGTGTCAATATGGGTGTGGTTGTGAGTTGTTTCTTCAGCTCTTGAAACGCGGTCTCACACGCCTCGGTCCACTCGTATTTTACTCCTTTCTTCAGTAGCTGGGTCAAAGGACGTGCGATTCTTGAAAAGTCTTTCACAAATCGTCTATAATACCCAGCTAATCCAAGGATACTTCTTATTTTCGTTGGACTCGTCGGCGCTGCCCACTCCCTCACGGCATATGTAACACCCCGGATTTGATAACCCAGGCCGGGATGTCACCGCCGCATCTCCCTAGCAAGACACGGCTTCCCGAGCTCGCTAAGGAAATGCAAGGCTTGTGGGTATGTAAAAGATTTAAAACATTTCAAGATTTAGTCCGGAAATTTATAATACTTAATACGATAGTAGTAATCATCATGCGCGAGAAATAAATAGAGAAAGTGCAGCGGAAAGTAAATCACGGCCAACATGGCCAAATCCTCGGGTTAACAGACCCGGTAAAAAAAAGAACAGTACGATGCAGAATTTAAAATGTCCGTTATGATTTTCCCCCAAGTGCATATGCAATGCGTCACTCGACATACTCTGTAAAAAAAAAAGGAAAATGACAACGGTTGTCAGTATAAAAATATACTGAGTAAGTTAATCCCTAACTAACAAATAAAAGGGGTTACGAGTGTTTAAACTAAAGATTTCGCTTACCGTATGAGAATTAAAAATACATAATTTATTAGCTGCGGAAAAACATGATAAAAGGGCTTAATCTTAAAAGCATAATTTAAAGCATAAATTAAGATGCATAAACTTTAAATACATAATTAAAGACATGATAAATACGGTTTAAGCGTAATGAAACACTCACACAAGTCTTTTACTTTTCATCCCGTAGACTAAGAAGAGGACACCATACCGGGAGATCACTAACGAGGCAATCTCAACATAGGACCACTAACGAGGCAGTCCAAACAATGGGAGACCACTAACGAGGCAGTCTCAAAGATAGTAGGACCACTAACGAGGCGATCCAAAAAGATAGTAGGACCACTAACGAGGCGATCCACAAAAACAGCGCGCGAGATCACTAACGAGGCAATCTCAGATAGTAAGGAGACCACTAACGAGGCAGTCTCAAAGATAATGATAGTATGAAGATCGGCTCAGCCTAGTGAACGGGATTTTTCGAAAGTTCGTATTTCAAAGTTATCAAATGATCGATATCGCATTTTCAAAGTTCGAGTTTTCTCAAGTTCGAAAAATCCTATTCGAGGCAGTTTACGCCTTTCTTAATTAAAAATTCGTCTATTCTCCAAAAATTCTGAAACTTTTACAGTAATTCAAAAACACACACACGAACAACGTTCATGTTTTAAGTTTTTGGAAATAAAATTCCGAAGTGAGTCGAAATTCGAGTTTATTGCAAAGAATAATTTATGTCTTAAAAACTGTTTTCGTCACAGGTTCGTGCAACGCCGATTAAAAATTCATTTCAAAACTAATCGATGTGAAATTTTTACAGTAACTACAAAACGCGTTAAGGAACAACTTTTATGTTTTAAGAATTTGGAAATAATGAATTCTTGGTACCCAAAAATCGAGTGCAACTCACTGCATACTCGCGGCCCTCAAAACGATTTTAAAGCAGTTTTAAAAACTCGGCCGTTTGACATATCAAATGAACACCAAAATCCGTGAAATTTTATATGCATAATCTAGACACAATTATCTACAACTTTTGTTTAGGAATGCAAAGTTAAATCATTCGAAAAATGGGTGAAAAACATGCATCAAGTTGAATGAAGAAATCTGTCACAGTTTCAAAACATTCGGTTCGATTACAGAAAGTTTACGGCGGTATTTGGGATAGCAAAACTCAATGTCAACGGCTGAAATTTGGACACAAGATAGATAAAGGTGTTAGGAACAACCTTTATGTTGAAAGGTTTTCGGTTTGAATTCCCGAAGGTCGAGTTTTAGGCGAGTCTTTAAAATTGGACGAGAATAGGGTTTTTGAAAACCGATTTTTGTTACAAGCCTATATCTCGAGATTTAAACAACAAACAACCACGAAAATTTGTGAGTAAGGTTTTAACTTACTTAGAATGATTATAGGGTCGCTGGATTGGGTTTTCGGACGTCCTAGGGTCACGACGAACGGCCAACTTCTCCGATCGCTTTTTGTTCGTTTTCCGACGGGAAATCGTAGTAAGGAAAAGGGGTTAGAACATGAGTTTCTGAGATCTATGGACGAATTGAAACTTTGTACAATAGCTTACCAAGAGTCTAGAGGGCAGGGGCTTGTCCCGGTCGTCCCGTCGTTGCCGGAATACTTGCCGGAAAGTGGTGTCGAAGGAGTTTGAACTTGGAGAGGGAATTGAGGGTGGTGGCTTGAATGTTTTCTGAAAACCTAGGGTTTGGGGCGCCCCTAGGGTATTCTTAAGCTTTCCCCAAGGCTGAGATTTGATTGCCATAGTTAGGGGTGTGGTTTTTGGCAAGAAAATCGCCATGGAAGGAAAGTTTACACTTTCAGCACCTCTGGCGCGCTAGTGGCGCGCACCTAAGCTTTTGTCCGCGCGGAGCACGCGCGACCAGCCTGGAGTCGCGACGCCCTTGCCCGCGCGGTGGCCGCGCGGCGGCGCGCGGACAGCGCGGGCCGGCCGGACCGGCCGGTTCGGCGGTCCGCGTGTTCCGTCGGGTCTTCCCTCGCTTTCCCTTATCGGTTTTCTACGTGTTAGCTCGATCCCCTGGGTCGTCTCTGTTCCGGAATCTTCTCCTTAAACTTGTTACGAGTCCGGCTTATCGCTCGCAACATTTCCGTGTCCTAATTAGCCTAGTCTAAATTGGTTCCAACACCTCCTATCGTCCTTGTGATCTAATTCGTGATGTATTTTGTGATTTATTTCGTGACTGAACTTAGAAATTAGTTCTAAGCTGCCTACGTACCCTGTGAAGGGATCAAGTCACGACGTAGTTCAAAACAATTTGAATTTGTTTTTCCTCGGGTGTTACAGCATAAACTTTTGCCGGATCCACTGATACTCGATCAGCGGATACTATGTGTCCGAGAAATGCTACTTCCTTTAACCAGAAGTCGCATTTTGACAACTTGCCGTATAATTGGTTCTTTCGAAAGATCCCTAACACTTGGTGTATGTGTTGGGCATGCTCTTCCTCGCTCTTCAAGTAGATCAGGATGTCGTCAATGAACACTACAACGCACTGATCTAACAATTCTCGGAACACATTGTTCATGAGGTTCATGAACATGGCGAGGGCATTTGTTAACCCAAAGGATAACACTGTGAACTCGTAGTGACCATATCGAGTTCGGAACGCCGTCTTCGGAATGTCCTTCTCGGCGATTCTCAATTTGTGGTACCCAGATCGTAAGTCGATCTTCGAGAATACTGAAGCTCCCTTTAGTTGATCAAAAAGATCCTCAATTCTCGGCTACTTATATTTTATGGTTACTTGGTTTAACCCCCGATAATCTATGCAAAGACGTAATCCTCCGTCTTTCTTCTTGACGAATAAGACCGGCGCTCCCCAGGGGGAAGTACTCGGCCTTATGTATTCTTTTCCTAATAGCTCCTCGAGTTGTTCCTTTAACTCCTTCATTTCCAGCGGTGCCATCCGGTAGGGAGCTTTTGAGACAGGCTCTGTTCCCGGAATGAGTTCTATTGTGAATTCAAGATCTCTCTCAGGTGGCATGCCCGGAACATCTTCGCTAATTTAGGGCTCTGGGTTACACATCCGAAACACCCCCTCTTTTACTGCCTCCTATATACGATCAAAGTCCTACCTAACCTCCAAGGAAGTCCAGGGTTCAGTGTGGAACCGATTCAAGTAAGGAAGATTAGCATCTATGAAAAATGCGAGTTTAAACTTCCTCTGAAAGCTTTGTTTTTGCTGTTACAGAAGAAGCTGCTCTTGGCCTTTTGCTTGGCACTAGGAAGAGAAAAGAAAGATCTTAGGGCAATTACATCACGCCTTTAGTAATAAAAACCTTGTTCTTCTATTAAATAATGCTTCACTTCAAGAACTAACGACCAGGGAACACGTCCGGGTATTCTCTTACCACTGGAATGTTGTCAACCTTGTTCTCTTCCGCCTCAAGGTTGTGCACGTAGCACGCATATAATTCATACCCCTTACGCATCAAGTTACTTTGTTTAAGTGCACTAACGATTTTGTTACTCTTCTTAGGGGGCTGAGAGTAAAAGATAACTCTCTTTCCCCTACTTTTTGACAGGGTGATCTTTTGCTTTTGGCATTCGATCACCGCCTTATACTGGGATAACCAATCCATCCCCAGTATAATGTCAAAGTCTCTTAAGTTAAATTCTACTAAGTTCGCGAAGAATTCTACGTTCTTTATCACTATAGGAATTCCGTTATATCGTTTAGAGCAAGATACTACTTCTCCTGAAGGCAATTGAATTCCTAAGTTAATTCTCTCACACTTAGGTAGATCTAACTCAGGCACTATCCTTGATGCTATGATTGATCAACTAGCTCCAGAATCAAATAGAACTCTAAGGGGTGTAGTCAAAACATGAAATGTACCTGCCATCACTTCTCCTTGTGCAGTCACGTCCGCTTGGTTAACCACGTTGAGCCTCCCTACAGGGCGTCCTGGATTGCCCTACTGATTCGCATTCGGCTGCTGATCTTGCTATTAGTTTTGATTCTGCGGTGGTGGAGGGCGTTGGTTCTGGTTCTGATTCGGCGGTCTAAATTGGTTTTGAGGGGGTCTGTACCCCTGGTTATTTCCGTTCCGCCCGTTTTGGTTCTGAGGCTGTTCCGGCCCCATGACCAAATCTCCATCCTTGTTATATTCTCGATCCTCGTTCGGCAATCCCGACGAATGTGACCCATTCGACCACATCGGAAGTAGGCGCCCTGTTGAGGGCATCCTCTCGCCAGATGGGGTCGTCCACATCTCGGGCAGGGTGGTACTAGACCTCCCTGGTCAAACCTCCTTTCGTTGTTCTCTTGCTGTGGCCTATTCGGCCCTCCTCGTCGCTCATTTCTGCCCGTATTGTTCTCGCCCCTTGCATCCCGGTTCCTCTTGTCTTGGGGTCACCGGCTGGACTCCCCACTCACCCTTCTCTTCAGTTGTTGCACT
The DNA here is from genome assembly GCA_030278955.1 of Hygrophila difformis. NCBI lineage: Eukaryota > Viridiplantae > Streptophyta > Magnoliopsida > Lamiales > Acanthaceae > Hygrophila > Hygrophila difformis. The sequence continues at coordinate 28,880,770 of JAOANR010000011.1, read as the reverse complement.
CGCGCTACTGCCACAGCGGGGTCATACACAGCTTGCAAGTCGGGGTAGTGTACCCTCGCGATCACCTCGCGAACAGACATGTTCAGTCCCATCTCGAACTTTTGTGCTTTCTCCGCATCCGTGGGTACTAGCCTTGGTGCGAACCTCACCAGCTCCTTGAAACGAGTATAGTATTCTTGCACAGTTTGACCCCCTTGCTTCAGCGACAGGAATTCCTTGTACATCGCTGATTTGGTACTCAGGGGATAGAATCGATCCTTGAGCAGCTCCATCATTTCTGCCCATGAGTAGGGCTCGTCTTCTTCCGTCAGTTTGGCTTGTGTCGCCTGCCACCAGTCGTCCGCTTCGCCTCCCAAGTAGTACGAAGCGACGTGCACTCTCTCCTTCCGGACACTTGACTGCTCCCAGTAGCTTGTCGAAGGTCCGGATCCACTCCTCCAGTTTAGCTGGATCCTCCTCACCAGCGTAGTGGGGCGGCTGGTAAGGATTCACCATCGCCAAGTAATTGGGGCGAGCTTGGGGTGGAGGTACTGCCGCAGCTTGCCCTTGGTTGACTTGCGCGTTCCCTAGCGCAATAAAAACCTCTTCTATCGTCCGAAGACGATCGCCCACATTTTTCGGTGCGGGGTCATCCTGCGCACATTGGGGTTGTTCCTCTACAGGTTGAGTCGGTTCCATGACATTTGGCGGTGTTTCAGTAGGAGTTTGGGGAACAAGCTGGGTCCTTGGTCTTCCTCAGGGTGCCATTCTGTTACAAATGGTATGGATTAGCACATGGAAATATATTGTCTAAGCAAGTAATTTCTTTAACGTGTTTCTATCTTTGCACATAATGTCCGATTAGGTTAAATAAATGTAATACCATAGAAATTGCCCGATATATATGTATGAATATATATTTTGATCAATTCACTAAGTAGATTTTTAATCAAATCTATATATATTTATATGTTCAAATATGTGCTTAAAGATTAGTATATTATTTTCTACAAAACATACTTTGAAAAATTATATATATTTGTCTTTTCAAATAAATATATGGATTTCAATATCAAGTGTAATAAGTATATGGTTCATAGAATATTTTAAATCCATATACAAGTTTATATACACATATATACCTTGGTCTTGAAATAATCTTTCCAAACATGTACACATGTATATACATGTATATATTTACATGTTTAAATTATAATGAGAATTATCTATTTTCTATTTATCCTTGATTAATCATTCTACCCATATTTTTTTTATTATGGAATTATTCTAGAATGCCATAATATAATTGGGAATAATTTGACTATGGTTTGAAATTGTAGGGTGGAATATTAATCATATCTTGTCATTTTCAAATAAAGAATATATTCCTTTTTGAAGCTATTTATGACTTACAAGATCACAAAAATTCCCACATTATGATTTTTTTTAAGATAAGAATCTTAATATATATATATATAAAAAAAAAATTAAAAAAAAAAAAAGTTACTGTAGCATGCTACTGTAGCACGCTACTGTAGCATGCTACTGTAGCAGTCGGGCATTATGCGTTTTTGGCGACTTTTTGCCATTTTTTTTGGGTCCCAAAGGTGGGAATCTTGATCTATCACGGGGGAGGCATATTTTGGATGATTATAGAAGTTCCTAACACCCCATTTCAGCCATCAACACTCAAAAATTCATCCCAAAACTCTCCCAAACTCTCCCAAAGCCAAAACACTCTTCCGGCGACTTTCCGGCAACCAAATCCGACCAAGGAAGTGTGTAGATCAAGGATTGCAAGCTTTGGATTGTTGGTAAGATGTTAATCAAGTTTCCTTATGGTTTTAAGATCATAACCATCATCCTAACTTACGAATCTTCGTATTCAAACACAAATCGGAGCCAAGGGAAGAATAAATCGGGTGGAAGAGATTCGTTCGTGACATCCCGTGGATTCCGGATGACCCCGTGATCTCCTAGACATTATCCCCACTGTAAGTTAACCTTACTATGGTTTTGGGTGACCTAAAATGCAACCAAACATGGAGATTTAGAAACTCTAAAATCTGTCAACAAGAAAAACCCCCGGCGCAGCGTTTTCGTATGAATTTTTCGAACTCGTAAAACTGCTCAAACGGGAAAACCCAAAACATAAAAAGTGTTCCTAAGACATAAATCTAGCTACTGTAAAAATTTCATAATTTTTCATATTGTTTTGAAACCTGATCCGACCCAAAACCGAACAGCATCAAATCTGGATCTTAGAATCCTTGACAGAATTTTCGTTCGAACTTGACGGTGATTTTTACCTTAGATCTAGACCGATCTAGGATTGGAGTTGAACATAGGAATTGTAGATCTATGAGTTTGGAATATTACTGTAAGTTTTTAGAATTTTTCGTTGAGATTTGAGCCTTCGAATCTGAGTCGATCCGATCTGCGTTAGCACCGAAGTCAGGAACCTTGACAGATTACCTTACCAAACTTGATGAGCATATTCCTATCATTTCTGGTCCGAACTAATCTTTGAGTTCTAAACAAAAGTTGTATATAATCATGTCTAGTATGAGCATATAAAATTTCAGAATTTTTGGAGTTCATTTGATATGTTAAAAAGTCGAATCTTTTAACGTTGTCGAATCTGAATCCTGACAGCTTTTTGTTTGTGTAGAAAACTTGATTTTTGACATGCTTCCCATCATTTTTCCGAAGAACTTAAAACACAAAAGTTGTTCATTGGGATGTTTTTGAGTTACTGTGAAAATTTCAGATCAATCGCCTAAGAAATGGATTTTTAAACCAAAAAGGCGTAAACTGTGACGCCAAATGACTTTTAAATCAAAGAGATTTTGAAATTTCGAAACAAACGGTCGAGACGTTGAAATACGATATATCTATACTTTTGAAAAATCCTGTTACACCAAATAAAAACACATTTTCTTAAAAGAATTCTTTTGAAACATTGGGGATTTGTGACCAAGTTTGATATTATCAATATGGATCATACGGTTATTTATGAGCCCTCCTGGCGAATGGTTATTTATGAGACTAGCGGACATAAGAGCCCTAGTGAAATGTTATTTATGAGGCTTGTGGACATAAGAGCCCAAGCGAACGGCTAGTGGACATAAGAGCCCTGGCGAATGGTTATTTATGAGACTTGTGGACATAAGAGCCCAAGGTGAAATATTGATTATGAGGATTGCGGTCACAAGAGCCCTGGTGAATGGTGAACTATAAAAGAAACGAAAAATATTTTGAGAAATGGTTACGTAACGGGAAAATAAGAGATTTAATATTTTTAAGTATTTATTTATTTATGCTTTGCAAATCATTTTACTATGTACGTCGAATTATGACCACGTGAAAATACTTATTTTAAATCATGCCATTTTTTTATTAGTGGATGATTAACTTATATTGTGTATTACCTACAAATATCTTTTTATTAAATTTAATTAAAGGCTTTGAAACCCCTAAATCATGCTATGTGTTAACTTACTCAGCGCGTTTTTGCTGACCCAAACCATTTATCCCCTTTTTCTTACAGAGTCTGAAGATTATGCATCGTCATATGCATACATGGGAACATTTGGGGAAATCTCTATTTTAAATCCCTGCATTAATTACGACTTGCATGAACGGGACTGTTTAACCCGTGTTTTGGCCATGTCGGCCCTTATACTTTATTTCCGCTGCACAACTTATATTTCCGCTGCAACTTTGATGTATTATTTTTAAATTATTTATGAATGGGCTGTTTGAATGTTTTAAATTCTGAAAAACCATAGCCTTGCATCTCTTTAGTGAGCTCGGAGGAACCGTGTCTTGCTAGGGAGGTGTGGCGGTGGCATCCCGGCCTGGGTTACCAAAACCGGGGTGTTACAGGTTGGTATCAGAGCCCGGAATATTTTAAAACTACTATTTTAAAGAGTCCGGAATATTTTTAAACTATTATTTTTAAAGTATTATTATTTTTAAAGTTATTATCTCTAAACTAGTAATATATTTTAAAGAGCCCAATTATTATTTTGAAGTTAAAGCCCAATTAATTTATTTCTTTCGGCCCAATATAGTGGCCCAAACCTTTTATCCTTATTTTAATCTATCCATGGAATAAATTTATTTTTAAAACCCATGGATAAATAAATGCATGCATAAAATTTTTTTATTGGGGGGATCACATATGTATATGCATACATAAATATTTACACTAACTCTTTTTATGTGAATTATCGGTGATAAGAAACACTCCTACCTTAGAACTCGACATGACCTTGAGTCTTGGCTTAGAAGCGCCAACTTAAGACTAACTTTGCCTTAGTCCTAGATCTTGATCACTTAGGAACTCATCTTCGCGCGCTTCTATAACAGAAAATGGCACCTAGAAGAAAACTGAGGAAGGATCACATGCGATGATACCCGAACCTGGTTGTGAATAATACATAGGCAGTTATGGGGACATAACTGTAATCTTAAGGGGGGGAGGATGTAATACCCCGTAAGAATGCATAAGCATTTATTTTTGAAACCCGAATATTATGTATCTCAAATAATATCAAACAACAAAACACAATGATACAATCACAATTAATCAATCGGTCAATAAGTCGCGCAACTTCGGGGACGAAGTTGTTTCTTAAGTAGGGTAGATTGTAATACCATAGAAATTGCCCGATATATATGTATGAATATATATTTTGATCAATTCACTAAGTAGATTTTTAATCAAATCTATATATATTTATATGTTCAAATATGTGCTTAAAGATTAGTATATTATTTTCTACAAAACATACTTTGAAAAATTATATATATTTGTCTTTTCAAATAAATATATGGATTTCAATATCAAGTGTAATAAGTATATGGTTCATAGAATATTTTAAATCCATATACAAGTTTATATACACATATATACCTTGGTCTTGAAATAATCTTTCCAAACATGTACACATGTATATACATGTATATATTTACATGTTTAAATTATAATGAGAATTATCTATTTTCTATATATCCTTGATTAATCATTCTACCCATATTTTTTTTTATTATGGAATTATTCTAGAATGCCATAATATAATTGGGAATAATTTGACTATGGTTTGAAATTGTAGGGTGGAATATTAATCATATCTTGTCATTTTCAAATAAAGAATATATTCCTTTTTGAAGCTATTTATGACTTACAAGATCACAAAAATTCCCACATTATGATTTTTTTTTAAGATAAGAATCTTAATATATATATATACATAAAAAAAAAAATTTAAAAAAAAAAAAGTTACTGTAGCATGCTACTGTAGCAGTCGGGCATTATGCGTTTTTGGCGACTTTTTGCCATTTTTTTTGGGTCCCAAAGGTGGGAATCTTGATCTATCACGGGGGAGGCATATTTTGGATGATTATAGAAGTTCCTAACACCCCATTTCAGCCATCAACACTCAAAAATTCATCCCAAAACTCTCCCAAACTCTCCCAAAGCCAAAACACTCTTCCGGCGACTTTCCGGCAACCAAATCCGACCAAGGAAGTGTGTAGATCAAGGATTGCAAGCTTTGGATTGTTGGTAAGATGTTAATCAAGTTTCCTTATGGTTTTAAGATCATAACCATCATCCTAACTTACGAATCTTCGTATTCAAACACAAATCGGAGCCAAGGGAAGAATAAATCGGGTGGAAGAGATTCGTTCGTGACATCCCGTGGATTCCGGACGACCCCGTGATCTCCTAGTGTAATACCCCAGATTTTTATCAACGCCCAAAGGGATAAAATTTATTCCGATCAATGTTGAAATATTTCCGAGAAGAAGAAAATAATTTATCACAATAAATTATTGCTCGGAAATGAAACGCCGATAGATTTAAATTCAAAATGGAATAAAAGAGGGAAAGGAAGCCCGAAGACATTCCATGAATTGAGTAAAAATAATTGGAGTTAAGTTCATGAAGGAAAAGAATTTTAATTCCAAGAACCCGCGAAGTCGAAAGAAATTTAATGAAACAAGTTATTGCACGGGAATCAAAAGACGACATATTGGAAGCCGACGAACCCGAGACCGACGGACTTAAGATCTCAAACATGAAATTCATTTGAGTCAAGATAAACTTAAGATAAGAATTTATGACCCGAGAATGACCCGAAAAATCGAGCCCGAAAACGTAGGAGGACAGAAGTCCGAATGAGAGGAGGAAAAGCACGACGGATCGCACGACCCCGCCCGGACCGAAGTCCAGGCGTGTTCGGCGCGCACCCGGCGCGGGAATCCCAAGGTTAGCGCGCCAACCCCGCGCGGCGCAGCAGTCGCGTTGTCGCGTTTCGGCGGCGCGCACCCGGCGTGGGGTTTGGCTAAAAACCGCCCCAACCCCGCGCCACCATGACAGCATCAGCCTTTGTCGCGTTTTGGCGACTTTCTCGCCAATTTTCGGGGCCCAAGTGAGGAATCTCGATCTATCACGGGTGTGGCATCTTTTGGACGTTATGTATTGAGTCCCATCTTCATTTGTCAGCCATTTTTCATCAATCAATCACCCCAAACTCTCCAAAAACTCTCCCAAAGCCAAACACTCTTCCGACGAACTTCCGGCGACTTTCCGACGAGTTTCCGGCAACCAAATCCAACCAAGGAAGTGTGTAGATCAAGGATTGCAGGCTTTGGATTGTTGGTAAGATGTTATTCAAGTTTCCTTATGATTTTAAGATCATAAACATCATCCTAACTTACGAATCTTCGTATTCAAACACAAATCGGAGCCAAGGGAAGAATAAATCGGGTGGAAGAGATTCGTTCGTGACATCCCGTGGATTCCGGACAACCCCGTGACTTCCTAAACATCATCCCCACTGTAAGTTAACCTTACTATGGTTTTGGGTGACTTAAAATGCAACCAAACATAGAGATTTAGAAACTCTAAAATCTGTCAACAAGAGAAACCCTCAACGCAGCGTTTTTGTATGAATTTTTCGAACCCTTAAAAGTCTTCAAACGGAAAATCCCAAAACATGAAAAACATTCCTACGACATTAATCTAGCTACTGTAAAAATTTCATAATTTTTCATCGTGTTTTGATATCCGAAAACGACCATGAACAGACCTGCCATCGACTTAGATCTTGAAATAGTAATAGATTCTTTATTCAAACTTGTTGGTTATTTTGACCTTGGATCTAGGCCGATCTAGGATTGGAGTTGAACATAAGAATTGTAGATCTATGAGTTTAGAACATTTCTGTAAGTTTTTAGAATTTTTCATTGAGATTTGAACCTCCGAACTCGAGCCGATCCGATCTGCGTTAGAACCGATGTCAAGAACCTTGACAGATTTCATAATCAAACTCGACGAGCAAAACTCTTACTTCGAGTGTTCAAACCTGAAAACTCAAAACTAAGATTTTGATCCAAAGATCATAAGCTATATTGTGTAAAAAATTTCAAAGATTTTCATCAAGTTTTGATACCCCAAATCGTATCGAACATATTCTGCGTTTTTAAGAATTGTCAAAGGATGACAGATTTCATAACCGATCTTGATGAGCTTATTCCTATCACTTCTAGCCCGAACTAATCTTCATGATCTAAACAAAAGTTGTTGGAAATCAAGTCTAGTATGTGCCTGTAAAATTTCAGAATTTTTGAAGCTCATTTGATATGATAAAAAGTCGAATCTTTTAACGTTGACAAACCTGAATCCTGGCAGCATACTATTTAAGTAGAAAACTCGATTTTTGACATGCTTCCCATCGTTTTTCCGAAAAACTTAAAACACAAAAGTTGTTCATTGGGATGCTTTTGAGTTACTGTGAAAATTTCAGATCAATCGCCTAAGAAATGGATTTTTAAACTGAAAAGGCGCAAACTGTGACATCGATCGGTTTTAAACTTGAGAGATCTTGAAATCTTGTCGAAACATGAAATTAGCCTTTAAGTTTTAAATGATTGGGAATCCCTTTGAGATAAAAGGCAATTGAAATATCTTGCTTGCCGAAAGGCAATTGAAATATCTTGCTTGCCGAAAGGCAATTGAAATATCTTGCTTGCCGAAAGGCAATTGAAATATCTTGCTTGCCGAAAGGCAATTGAAATATCTTGCTTGCCGAAAGGCAATTGAAATATCTTGCTTGCCGAAAGGCAATTGAAATATAATGCTTTCCGAATGGAGATTGAAATATAAACTTGAAACATGAGAAATGATATTTTTGAAATTGGCTGCGGCCGCCGGATCACCGGCTAACTGTTACTATCGATATTGGCTGCGGCCGCCGGATTACCGGCTATCTATTGTTGAGATGATGGCGTAACGGGAAATATAATAAAAAGCTCAGATTTTATGAAATTGGCTGCGGCCGCCGGATTGCCGGCTAAATCAAATATTGTTGAGATGGTGACGTATCGGGGAGAATTTTTAAAAGCTCAAACATCTTTTTACTAAATTTAATTAAAGGCTTTGAAACCCCTAACCCATGCTATGTGTTAACTTACTCAGCGCGTTTTTGCTGACCCAAACCATATATCTCCTTTTTCTTACAGAGTACGAAGAACATGCATCGTCATATGCATACATGGGAACATTAGGGGAAATCTTTATCTTAAATCCCTGCCTTTAATTACGACCTGCATGAACGGGACTGTTTAACCCGTGTTTTGGCCATGTTGGCCCTATACATTATTTCCGCTGCAACTTTGATGTATTATCTTTAAATTATCTATGAATGGGCTGTTTGAATATTTTAAATCCTGAAAAACCATAGCCTTGCATCTCTTTAGTGAGCTCGGAGAAACCGTGTCTTGCTAGGGAGGTGTGGCGGTGGCATCCCGGCCTGGGTTACCAAATCCGGGGTGTTACACCTAGACATTATCCCCACTGTAAGTTAACCTTACTATGGTTTTGGGTGACCTAAAATGCAACCAAACATGGAGATTTAGAAACTCTAAAATCTGTCAACAAGAAAAACCCCCGGCGCAGCGTTTTCGTATGAATTTTTCGAACTCCTAAAACTGCTCAAACGGGAAAACCCAAAACATAAAAAGTGTTCCTAAGACATAAATCTAGCTACTGTAAAAAGTTCATAATTTTTCATATTGTTTTGAAACCTGATCCGACCCAAAACCGAACAGCATCAAATCTGGATCTTAGAATCCTTGACAGAATTTTCGTTCGAACTTGACGGTGATTTTTACCTTAGATCTAGACCGATCTAGGATTGGAGTTGAACATAGGAATTGTAGATCTATGAGTTTGGAATATTACTGTAAGTTTTTATAATTTTTCGTTGAGATTTGAGCCTTCGAATCTGAGTCGATCCGATCTGCGTTAGCACCGAAGTCAGGAACCTTGAGAGATTACCTTACCAAACTTGATGAGCATATTCCTATCATTTCTGGTCCGAACTAATCTTTGAATTCTAAACAAAAGTTGTATATAATCATGTCTAGTATGAGCATATAAAATTTCAGAATTTTTGGAGTTCATTTGATATGTTAAAAAGTCGAATCTTTTAACGTTGTCGAATCTGAATCCTGACAGCTTTTTGTTTGTGTAGAAAACTTGATTTTTGACATGCTTCCCATCATTTTTCCGAAGAACTTAAAACACGAAAGTTGTTCATTGGGATGTTTTTGAGTTACTGTGAAAATTTCAGATCAATCGCCTAAGAAATGGATTTTTAAACCAAAAAGGCGTAAACTGTGACGCCAAATGACTTTTAAATCAAAGAGATTTTGAAATTTCGAAACAAACGGTCGAGACGTAGAAATACGATATATCTATACTTTTGAAAAATCCCGTTACACCAAATAAAAACACATTTTCTTAAAAGAATTCTTTTGAAACATTGGGGATTTGTGACCAAGTTTGATATTATCAATATGGATCATACGGTTATTTATGAGCCCTCCTGGCGAATGGTTATTTATGAGACTAGCGGACATAAGAGCCCTAGTGAAATGTTATTTATGAGGCTTGTGGACATAAGAGCCCAAGCGAACGGCTAGTGGACATAAGAGCCCTGGCGAATGGTTATTTATGAGACTTGTGGACATAAGAGCCCAAGGTGAAATATTGATTATGAGGATTGCGGTCACAAGAGCCCTGGTGAATGGTGAACTATAAAAGAAACGAAAAATATTTTGAGAAATGGTTACGTAACGGGAAAATAAGAGATTTAATATTTTTAAGTATTTATTTATTTATGCTTTGCAAATCATTTTACTATGTACGTCGAATTATGACCACGTGAAAATACTTATTTTAAATCATGCCATTTATTTATTAGTGGATGATTAACTTATATTGTGTATTACCTACAAATATCTTTTTATTAAATTTAATTAAAGGCTTTGAAACCCCTAAATCATGCTATGTGTTAACTTACTCAGCGCGTTTTTGCTGACCCAAACCATTTATCCCCTTTTTCTTACAGAGTCTGAAGATTATGCATCGTCATATGCATACATGGGAACATTTGGGGAAATCTCTATTTTAAATCCCTGCATTAATTACGACTTGCATGAACGGGACTGTTTAACCCGTGTTTTGGCAATGTCGGCCCTTATACTTTATTTCCGCTGCACAACTTATATTTCCGCTGCAACTTTGATGTATTATTTTTAAATTATTTATGAATGGGCTGTTTGAATGTTTTAAATTCTGAAAAACCATAGCCTTGCATCTCTTTAGTGAGCTCGGAGGAACCGTGTCTTGCTAGGGAGGTGTGGCGGTGGCATCCCGGCCTGGGTTACCAAAACCGGGGTGTTACAATAAACGTCGAGTTTTTTCTTTTTTTTATGTCCGAGGTTGGGGTTCAGGGTTTCCAGGGTTTAGGTTTTGATTTTTGATTTTCTTTTTTTTTGGACGGCACTGTCCAGATTAAATTTTTTGTTTTTTTGAATAAATGTATATATAAATAGATAAATCTTGCATTTTTATTTCCTTAAAAGAAATTTTTAGTACAAGTGAGAGGATATACAAAAATAGTAATGTTTCCTTAGCAAAAATAGTATCTACTAAAAATAGAAGTTCCTATCGTCTCTAAGCGTCGTCTGGCACGGTAGTAGGGTCCTCCTCCGGATCTTCCTCCTCCGAACTCGGCGGCATTAGTGTAATACCCGAGATTTTTATAAAAAGAAATGGAATTAAGTTCAAGAAGGAAAAGAATTTTAATTCCAAGAACCCGTGAAGTCGGAAATAATTTAAATAAATATTTATTGCACGGGAGTCGAAAGTCGAATTCAAGTTTTCGAATGCAAGATTATTCGAGTTCGAAAATAAATTTAAGAAAGGAATCGTAACCCGAGAACAACCCGAAAAGTCGAGCCCGAGAACGTAGAAGGACAGAAGTCCGAAAGAGAGGAGAAAAGGCCTGACGGATCGCACGACCCGGCCCATGCTGCAGCCCAAGCCGGAGCCGCGCGGTCTCCGCGCGGGAACGCGCCAAGCAGCAGACAGCTGCAAATCGCGCGATCTCAGCGATTCTTGCCAAAAATTTCGACCCCGACAAATGTAAGTCGATCTCAGTCCGGGGGAAAGCTTTGAGGTCGAATTTGACCAGCCTCCCACTTCATTTTTCAGTCATTCAAACCATTCTTCATCCTAAGACTCTCCCAAAACCAAAGCCACAAAGTTCCGACCTTCCGACGACTTTCCGGCGAGGATTCCGGCCGAGAGAACGATCAAGACGAAGCCCCCTGCCTTCTAGGACATTGGTAAGGTGTAGTGCAGTTTTGTATTCGTCTATAATGTAGTAATTTCGAATCTAACCATAGAAACTTTCTTACGAGTTCACTTCGGAGGCGAAGAAGAAGGAGATCAGTAGAAGATACCCGCTCGTCGCGACCCTAGACAACCCGAGAGAGCCCTGTGATGATCCTAAACTCTAACACTGTAAGTTTATTCCTTGCATATCAATTTTGGGTGACTAAAATCGAACGAATCAATGGATCTAAAACAAAAACGTAAAAATCGGACATAGAAACCCCAATCCGCGCATTTTCTGAAATCTAGTAAAAACTCCTATTTCGAGAATCCGAAACGAAAAACTCCGAACTTAAGAATTATTTGTAATGCCGTGATCTAAGTTGTGTCAAAATTTCAAGCATTTTCATCAAGTTTTGATACTCGAAATTTTGCCGAGAAGATTCTGCGTTTTTAAATATTTTCAAAAACCTGACAGCATTCATGTCCAAACTTGATGAGCGTTTTTCGAATTGATCCAGTCAGTTTTGAAACTCATGATAAAAATGAAATTTGTAGAAATTGTGTCTAGTTTATCCCTGAAAAATTTCATAATTTTTGAACTACGTTTGATATGCCAAAAATTCGTCAAAATTTGAATCGTCAAATCTGAAATACTGACAGCTTTCCTATTCGAACATGATCCGAATATTCATCACTGATCCGCTAGGAATTAAACTTTAAGTTCTAAATAAAAGTTGTAGATAATTGCCTCAAGGATGTGTAGTTAAAATTTCATGAGTTTCCGTTAACGTTTGAACCTTCAAAAGACGATCTGAACAGCCTGCGCTTCCAGTAAGAAATCCGACAGATTTTCTATCCGAACTTAATGCATGAATCTGATTTAATCCGGAATGTTTTCGGACGTATTACCTCTAATTGAACTTGCTCATTTTTGTGTCTTGTACACACCTGTAAAATTTCATAATTTTTAGAGATCGTTTACTTGGTCAAAAACGTAGTTTAAAAACAGTACGTTGTTATCGGGAAGTTGACAGATTTTGAACTTTGAAAAGATTGCGAAATTCAACTTGTTTCCTTACCTAATTTCGGGAAACTTAAAACATGAAAGTTGTTCGTATGGGTGTCATTGAGCTACTGTGTAAATTTCAGAATTTTTGGTTATAAGATGAATTTTTAAATTAAAAAGGCGTAACCTGTGACGAATTGGATTTTTCGAACTTAAGAAAACTCGAACTACGAAGCGCGATATCGAATATTTTGTAACATTGAATTACGAACTTTCGAAAAAATCCCGTTCACTAGGTTGAGCCGATCTTCATACAACTATCTTTGAGACTACCTCATTAGTGGTCTCCCTACTATCTGAGATTGCCTCGTTAGTGATCTCCTTATTATGCCAAAACGGCAGTTGTGCACATGGCCTGCCAAATCGGCAGTAGATATACACGGCCTGCCCGAGTGGCAGTGAAACCGCTTGAAAATCCTGTCAAACGACAGTTGATAAGATGCCTGTCAAATTGACAGTAGATACACACGGCTTGCCGAAATGGCAATCGAGATACATGGCTAGCCAAAACGGCAGTCAATACTGATATGGCTGCGGCCACCGGTTCACCGGCTAACTGATTATGATTTTTGAGATTGCCTCGTTAGTGATCTCCCTTGTGTGGTGTCCTCTTCTTAGTTGCGGGATAAAACTTAAAAGACTTGTGTGCGTATTTAATTAAGCTGCAATTATTTATCACGTTTTTAAATTATACTTATAAATTACGTTTTTAAACTACGCTTTTAAAATTTCGCTTTTAAATTAAGTCCTTAAATTATGTATTCTCGTCTTGAATAAATTAATCATGTTTTTCCGCTGCAAGTAAACTATGAATTTTAAATTAATTTCGTAACGCATGAAAAGTGTAATTTTAATTAAACACGTGTAACCCCTTAAATTGTTTTGTTAGGGATTAACTTACTCAGTATTTTATATTCTGATAAAACCCGTTGTTCATTTTTCCATTACAGAGTACGGAGCACGATTATGCATCGGGGGATCACTTTGGGCATTTAATTATTTGTTTTACATGACTTGCATACGGGCTTGTTAACCCGAGTTTTGGCCATGTCGGCCCTGTATTTTAATTTCCGCTGCAACTTATTATTTTTATTATCATGTATGGATAATATTACATTATTAATTTTAAGTAATTCCGGACTTGCTTTTAAAACTTTTTCCAACACCTATAGCCTTGCATCTCTTTAGCATGCTCGGAGAAACCATGTCTTGCTAGGGAGGTGTGGCGGTGGCACCCCGGCCTGGGTTATCAAATCCGGGGTGTTACAAAGTGGTATCAGAGCCCGAAAATATTTTTAAATTATTATTATTATTTTTGGCCAATATAGAGGCCCAATGATTTTTAAACAAATATTAGTATTATTTTTAATTTTTTTTTAGTACCATTGTTATTATTTTTAAATTTCAAGTTTTATTTCCATGGAACAAAATTTATTTTAAACCCATGGAAAATATTTACATATGCATAGAAATTTTTTCCAACAAGATTTTAAAGTCACGAAAATATTTTCGGGGTTGGGGTAGCATTGTATACACATGAATATTGCGTTATTTTTTTTTTATGTGAATTAACAAGTGTCAAAACTCTTTCCTTAAAATTGGTCATGACCTTGACTTAGAAGCGTTTGCTTAAAACTAATTTTGCCTTAGTCCTAGAACTTGATCACCTAAGTTTAGCATGCTCCTATCTATTACCTCTTTTCAATCTCATCTTATAGATTTTCTTGAACGCTAACTTACCTTAGATTAGAAACTCATCTTCACGTGCGTTGATAATAGAAAATGGCGAGTGCCTCAGAATGTAGGAGATCCCTCAGGAAAAGCGTTGATAACTCATCTTCACCTATGGAAAAATCGAGAAAGGAAATCCCAAACAACACTAACGCTGACCTTCCCAACGCACCGAACAAGAATGAGATCCCTCAGATCGTAGGAGGGCGAGTGCCTCATGTTCCCAACAATATGGATGAGCGTCTAAGGACTGTCGAGGAAGTTCTCGTAGTATTAGGAAATGCTGAAGTGCAACGTGCACAAGCGGGTGTACCACCACCGGTAACCCGAGTCAACTACTTAGCCTTGGTAAACCCTTACCAACCACCCCACTACGCCGACGAAGAGGACCCGGCTCAACTAGAGGAATGCATACGGACGCTCGATAAGCTGTTGAACGCCGTAAAGTGTCCCGAAAGGGAAAAGGTCCACGTAGCCTCATACTACTTAGGAGGCGAGTGTAACACCCCCATTTTCCCTAAGGTTGCAGCGGAAGAAAAGAGCGGGAACAATGGGTGGGGTGCTACCGCCACGTATTCCGGACTGCCCGAAATACGCTAAGGCTAGCATAAATAATTGCAGAAAAATCAGAATTGAATGTATATGCTAACCACGTTCCGGACAAGCTAGCATATAATTCACAAAGAAGCTTATATACTATGAGAAGTATAAAATAAGCTTAATAAAAATGTTTGGTATAGCGTAACCAAACGGAGGACTGCATTCCTCAAAGCGCGCAATAACAATAATGGGGTAAATCCATGGAAGTTTTATTTCATAAAAAGGGGTTGTCTATTTCATACTCAAAAATACTGTTAAACGCATAATGCATTGTTTAAAACAGTAGGGCACCATATTTGCATAACCGGGATGAAACCCAAATATTTTGTTTATGCTCGATAAATCACTATCTATGCCAAGTAATATATTATTATCAAAAGGGGGGTTTTTAAAATATACATTTTTATAAACAATACCCCCAATCGTGCCCGTGCAGATGATGCCTTGCAGATCTCAAAACCTGAAAGGAAATGGTGACAAGTGTAGAGTCAGCGAAAACAATCGCTGAGTAAGTAGACCTTTACTCCCGGAGGAGGTCGGGTTGCAGAAATAATTTAAAAAGAACAGTTATGGTAATGGTATGCTAAAACGAGAATTTATTTAAGCACAGACAAAATTCATATAAATCTAATCCCGGGAAGAGACAATATGACACTATGCGTTACCAAGAAATAAATTCCTCAGCCAACATGATGTGCAGGTTCCCCGTTGTAGGGCCCAAATCTCACATACATTCAAGGGTTGTGGTGGAGGTAAGAAATTTCCTCAGACCACATTGAATCGAGAAATGGCATCGGGCTGATTCCCATCAGTCCCCGTAAGTCGTGTATTACAGGCAAACGGCGGAGGATTAACATCTGTCCCCGTAAGTCGTGTAACACAAGCAAACGGCGGAGGTGGCAGCAGCGACCCAAAACTTGGACCAAACCCCGTAACAATGCGCGCTCAAAAATCCATAGGACATTGAGAATAATTGCAAGTATCGTAAAGCACAGTAAAATGGCATACCAATAATCCAAAAGCAGTAGGGAGCTATAAGCATAAATTTAAAATAAGAAAGCGGTAGTAAAAGTTATGCTTAAGCTAAAATAAATTTGGCTTTACTCCAAAGAGTAAAAATCTACTTACAGTCACCGAAGATGGAATGGATACGACACACGCATAGGCTACGAGCAGATATTCCTTTACAGCTATTTGGCTAACAAAATTTTTTTATATTAACTTAGTATGATATAATAATATTTAAATAGAAATATTAACTAAAAATTTCCAGACTTTAATAAATCTTACCCGGGACTAGCTATTTGTAATAATCTTTAATGAGCTCTAAAATTCCATGACTTGCAGCGAAAATCCCACTCAAAATCCAATTACTAAAATATCCACTAAAACACCACTACTCAAAACTATACAAGCACTAAACTAAACTAGTCAATGGAAATTATAAGACCAAAGGGAAAAAAAACAGAAACAAGTTTACTAGCATAAACAAGGAAGATTTGTGCTGGAGTTGGCGTGGATTTATTAAGGGATGAGGGGGTATTATATAGACAATTCAGCTAATGGCTTTTATCCGGACAAAAACCAACGTCCAGCACTACACCCTTTTTGCCTCCCAAATATCTACGCCAATTAAATGCCCATCTGCTTTTTATCTTTATTGGTTTCTACGTTTTTTTTCCTTCTTGGTGAAAGTAATTAATTGATTCCAGATTTCTCTATTCAGTCCAACTTCCTCATTTGTTATCTTTTTGTCTTCTTCTTATTCTTGTCTCCTCTCCCCTTCTGCACGCTTCCCCCTTCCCCCCTATTTTTTTTGTTTTTGTTCTATCTACACCTGTCCCGCCGGCGACGAGGGAGCGGGAGGCCGGAGCCAGCAGCGCCAGGCAGCGGCAGCGGAGAAGGCCCGTCAGCGGCTTCGGGCATCCTCTTGTTCTTCTCGTTCTTTCTTTCTTATTTCGGTTGTTGGTTTTCTTTTTGTGTCTTTGTTGTTTGGGTTTCTTGCTGATTGGCCAGGGGAAATGGGGGATGGCTGTTGGCCGTGGTGGTGCCGGCAGGGGCGGTACAGGGGCGGTGGTGTTCGGAAAATGGAGATGGTGGCCGGAAAATGGGGGAACAATGGTGGCGGAAATGGAGGAGGGAGATGGAGGTGTTGATGGCCGGAGGTGGCGAGGGCGGCCGTGGCCGCGGATGGTGGCGATTTTGGGGGAGGAGATGGCGGCTCCGTGGTGGCCGGAGGCGGAAATGAGGGTCGGAGTGGTGGCCGGCGGCTCGCCGGAATCTCGCCGGCGGTGGTGGCGGCGCCGGAATCCGGCGAGGGCGGCTGCAGGCACTTGTTAGGGTTAGGGTTTTGTTTTAGTTGGGCTTGTGCCTAATTGGACTGGGCTTGGTTGGTTTGGCTAAACTTTATTTTATTTATTTGCTTAATGTACTATACTATTAAGTGGCCCAATCTCCTATTAATGACCGAATTAACTATTTAATCTAAATTATGGACTTAATTTACGTACTAATTCGGTATCGTTGGTCGAGTAATTCAAGATTCGTTATTCCCCAATTTGGGGTCATCGTTAACTATAAATCGGACAATTTCCGATAATTAGATGGGTTGAATATTTTTAATCATAAGGATTAAATTTTCATAATCTAATTCATGTTTAACATTTAACCCAATCTCTTTAAACACATCAATGGATTCGATTAAATTCTTGATGACACAAAGTATTACAATTTTAAGCTAAGCCAATATTCAATTTACTCAAATTAATTAATAATTGGTCTTACTTAGCAAAGAAACCTAGTCTTGGAATAATTGGGCATCAAGAATTCTTTTAATGATTAATCAAGTATTTGATTTAATCATTATATCAATGGTCCTTATACTTATAATCCACCTATTAACCTTGGGTATTATTATAAATTTTAATCCAAGTCTCCAATCCCTTAAACTAGTTGGCTAAATATTCCTAATTAAATCATATTGACTAGTTACATAATCCAACACTTATAAATTAAGGGACTTGATAAATGTGTTTATTCCGGAATCCTTGTTGCTCTATTTGGATTTAATTATATCTTATTGTTGATCTTAGATTTTTTTGGCTTTAAAATAATTTAACACTTGTTTGTCCAAATTCCTATAAGTTAATATAATAATTTTGAGCTCCAAATGCCCCGATACTCTATGGCTAGTTTATGAGCTTCTTAGGCCTTGTCAAATAACTCTTACGTCATAAATGATATATAAGTTCCCACAACGCCTTATCGCGTAATTGGTCTCGAACAATTTACAAATAACATGTAGCCTTATAATAGTCATAAGCTAATAAGTACTTAAATAACTAGTTCATAAATTTTAATAAATATCCCAAGTCTTGGGGTTTCACAATTGGGCAATTTGTTTCTTGAGAATTCGGCCGTCACTAACTCCATAATTAAAGCGGCTAAGTATTTTGAATTAAATTATGGTAATGAATTTTACAACTTAACTCATGTCCAATACCTTTTACTCCAAAGCTTATAATACTCTCTCATTAAAATCAAATAGCTTGTAACCTATTAGGGCTTTAATAATTAAATATATGTATATATATTTTCTTAAGCTAAGCCTCCTTTCGGATTCTTTGTTGCATATTATTAAATTAAATGCACCCGATTATCGAATAAGATCTAACAACTTAAAAATACTTATTATGATCTCACTAAATTAATTCAAATTGGTATTCCAAATATTTAACAAGTTACATTTTAATAATGAGATATTATATTTTTAATAAATAATTAGCTCACTATTAGTTCAATTCAAGTCTTCAAATCTTTTAAGTTAGATAATTTACTAATTGAGAATAGGGTAATTTATCAATCACTCGTTTATGTATTTTAGTTAAATTTTCATAACTTAACCTATGTCCCATAATATTCAATTTGAAGCATATAAGTTCACGGACGTAAGACTAGTTAATGTTCGATAGTCTGCAACTCGTTTAGTCTTAGCGATTAAACAACATTTCTATTCGACGCTCTTATAGGATGAATTTTATAAACCTAATCCACTTTTACCAAATCCTTACTCCAATTCTATAAATAATTTGGTGGTCTTAAGTAATTTCATGATATATATATATATTTCCATAGTTATCAGCTAATTTAATAGTCTTACATTTAAAAAGTTTTAAATTTATCAGAGTTAGTCCACAACTAGGATCGGCTTAATTAAATTCACACTTCAAAAATACTCTTTTTAATCCTCCAAAAATTTTAATTTATGAGAAATTTTAAATATCTATCTAAATTTTTATTTATGAATTTTACGGGGTGTTATAGCGAGGCGGATGATTGGTGGCAAGCCACCCAAGGGAAACTGGCGGAGTACGACGAGCCCTACACATGGTTAGAATTCACGGATCTACTTAGGGATCATTTTTATCCCATGAGCACGAAGGCTGCCACGTACGAGGAATTTCTACACTGAGGCAAGGAGGAAAAACGGTCCAAGAATACTATAACCGTTTCAAGGAGTTGGTGCGGTTCGCGCCGAGACTGGTGCCAACTAATGTAGAGAAGGCACAGAAGTTCGAGATGGGACTGAACCTATCTATTAGAGAGGTGGTCACGGGTAAACACTACCCTGACCTACAAGCTGTGTATGATCGCACAGTAGCGGTTGCACGAGTTCAAGGACTGAAACGGAAACTGGTAGGTGGAACTAACCAAGGACCACAAGGAGGATACAAGAGGAATAAGGACCATGTCCGTAGAAACTTGAACCGACCACATCAAAACGACAATGGACGAAACAAGGGGATAGTCTTCAACCATGGTGACTATGCACCACCATGTCCGAAGTGTGGTAAACCACACTATGCGAGAGCATGCCCTCAGCCTGGAGCATGCCCTCGGTGCGGTCGACATGGTCATCGGCTGCGTGACTGTCGGGCGCGAATAGAAAACATAAACAGGAGAGAGGACGTGACCACTCGGCCCAAGCGACCGTAAGAAGTTTTCAAGCATCGATAACTGCATTTATTTTTGAGTTCGACTCGACGAATTGTATCCAATCAAAAATAAACAAATTCAAATTGTTTTGAACTACGTGATGACTTGATCCCTTCACGGGGTACGTAAGCAACTTGGAAATTTCAATTCTAAGTTCAGTCAAATAATAACAAACAACAACACACAATAATACAATCACAAAATCAAACAATTTCCGAACTCGCGAGGAGCTAACGCCCAACTTCGAGGACGAAGTTGATTCCTAAGGGGGAGAGGATGTAACACCCGAGAAATTTAATTCACGTTCAAAGGAATGGAATTAATTTCTTGTGGAAGACGTTTATCCTTAAGGAAGGTAGATGGAAATACCCCAACATTAAATTGAGCCCAAAAGAAAGCGAGGGCGCAACTTCGGGGACGAAGTTGATCTCTAAGAGGGGTAGACTGTAATACCCGAGATTTTTATAAAAAGAAATGGAATTAAGTTCAAGAAGGAAAAGAATTTTAATTCCAAGAACCCGTGAAGTCGGGAATAATTTAAATAAATATTTATTGCACGGGAGTCGAAAGTCGAATTCAAGTTTTCGAATGCGAGATTATTCGAGTCCAAAAATAAATTTAAGAAAGGAATCGTAACCCGGGAACGACCCGAAAAGTCGAGCCCGAGAACGTAGAAGGACAGAAGTCCGAAAGAGAGGAGAAAAGGCCCGACGGATCGCACGACCCGGCCCAGGCCGCAGCCCAAGCCGGAGCCGCGTGGTCTCCGCGCGGGAACGCGCCAAGAGCGCGCCAAGCAGCAGACAGCTGCAAATCGCGCGATCTCAGCGATTCTTGCCAAAAATTTCGACCCCGACAAAGGTCAGTCGATCTCAGTCCGGGGGAAAGCTTTGAGGTCAAATTTGACCAGCCTCCCACTTCATTTTTCAGTCATTCAAATCATTCTTCATCCTAAGACTCTCCCAAAACCAAAGCCACAAAGTTCCGACCTTCCGACGACTTTCCGGCGAGGATTCCGGCCGAGAGAACGATCAAGACGAAGCCCCCTGCCTTCTAGGACATTGGTAAGGTGTAGTGCAGTTTTGTATTCGTCTATAATGTAGTAATTTCGAATCTAACCATTGAAACTTTCTTACGAGTTCACTTCGGAGGCGAAGAAGAAGGAGATCGGTGGAAGATACCCGCTCGTCGCGACCCTAGACAACCCGAGAGAGCCCTGTGATGATCCTAAACTCTAACACTGTAAGTTTATTCCTTGCATATCAATTTTGGGTGACTAAAATCGAACGATGGATCTAAAACAAAAACGTAAAAATCGGACTTAGAAACCCCAATCCGCGCATTTTCTGAAATCTAGTAAAAACTCCTATTTCGAGAATCCGAAACGAAAAACTCCGACTTAAGAATTATTCCTAACATCGTGATCTAAGTTGTGTCAAAATTTCAAGCATTTTCATCAAGTTTTGATACTCGAAATTTCGCCGAGAAGATTCTGCGTTTTTAAATAGTTTCAAAAACCTGACAACATTCATGTCCGAACTTGATGGGCGTTTTTCGAATTGATCCAGTCAGTTTTGAACCTCATGATACAGACGAAATTTGTAGAAACTTGTGTCTATTTTATCCCTGAAAAATTTCATAATTTTTGAACTACGTTTGATATGCCAAAAATTCGTCAAAATTTGAATCGTCAAATCTGAAATACTGACAGCTTTCCTATTCGAACATGATCCGAATATTCATCACTGATCCGCTAGGAATTAAAGTTCGAGTTCCAAATAAAAGTGGTAGATAATTGCCTCAAGGATGTGTGGTTAAAATTTCATGAGTTTTCGTTAACGTTTGATCCTTCAAAAGACGATCTGAACAGCCTGTGCTTTCAGTAAGAAATCCGACAGATTTTCTATCCGAACTTAATGCACGAATCTGATTTCATCTGGAATGTTTTCGGACATATTACCTCTAATAGAACTTGCTCATTTTTGTGTCATGTATGCGTCTGTAAAATTTTATAATTTTTAGAGATCGTTTACTTGGTCAAAAACGTGGTTTAAAAACAGTACGCTGTTATCGGGAAGTTGACAGATTTTGAACTTTGAAAAGATTGCGAAATTCGACTTGTTTCCTTACCTAATTTCGGGAAACTTAAAACATGAAAGTTGTTCGTATGGGTGTCATAGAGCTACTGTGTAAATTTCAGAATTTTTGGTTATAAGATGAATTTTTAAATTAAAAAGGCGTAACCTGTGACGAATTTAATTTTTCGAACTTAAGAAAACTCGAACTACGAAGCGCGATATCAAATATTTTGTAACATTTAAATACGAACTTTCGAAAAAATCCCGTTCACTAGGTTGAGTCGATCTTCATACAACTATCTTTGAGACTGCCTCGTTAGTGGTCTCCCTACTATCTGAGATTGCCTCGTTAGTGATCTCCTTATTATGCCAAAACGGCAGTTGTGCACATGGCCTGCCAAATCGGCAGTAGATATACACGGCCTGCCCGAGTGGCAGTGAAACCGCTTGAAAAGCCTGTTAAACGACAGTTGATATACATGCCTGTCAAATTGACAGTAGATACACACGGCTTGCCGGAATGGCAATCGAGATACATGGCTAGCCAAAACGGCAGTCAATATGGCTGCGGCCGCCGGTTCACCGACTAACTGATTATGATTTTTGAGATTGCCTCGTTAGTGATCTCCCTTGTGTGGTGTCCTCTTCTTAGTTGCGGGATAAAACTTAAAAGACTTGTGTGCGTATTTAATTAAGCTGCAATTATTTATCACGTTTTTAAGTTATGCTTATAAATTACGTTTTTAAACTACGCTTTTAAAATTTCGCTTTTAAATTTAGTCCTTAAGTTATGTATTCTCGTCTTGAATAAATTAATCATGTTTTTCCGCTGCAAGTAAACTATGAATTTTAAATTAATTTCGTAATGCATGAAAAGTGTAATTTTAATTAAACACATGTAACCCCTTAAATTGTTTTGTTAGGGATTAACTTACTCAGTATTTTATATACTGATAAAACCCGTTGTTCATTTTTCCATTACAGAGTACGGAGCACGATCATGCATCGGGGGATCACTTTGGGCATTTAATTATTTGTTTTACATGACTTGCATACGGGCTTGTTAACCCGAGTTTTGGCCATGTCGGCCCTGTATTTTTATTTCCGCTGTAACTTATTATTTTTATTTTCATGTATGGATGATATTACATTATTAATTTCAAGTGATTCCGGACTTGCTTTTAAAACCTTTTCCAACACCTATAGCCTTGCATCTCTTTAACAAGATCGGAGAAAGCGTGTCTTGCTAGGGAGGTGTGGCGGTGGCACCCCGGCCTGGGTTATCAAATCCGGGGTGTTACAATTAGGTCGTCAAAGATGCGGTTCAGGTCCTTTCCGTGAGCATCGACGTGTTCTTTCAATATTAGATTTTGTGTAGTGAGGGTTTGGACTTGGTGTTCGAGTTGGTTTATGCGGTGGTGGTCCGCCTCTCTTAGGTTGCCCATGTGGTGCAGATTTGCCTCCAATTGAGCTATGCGATGTTTCATTTGTTGTAGGGTTTGTTTGGAGCCGAAGTGCGCGTTCATCATTTTGATCATCAAGTTCATCATATCTTGACTAGCCATCTAGCGCAAGCAAAAGATCTAAGTTAGAACATTACACGCTTCTAAGTTCTCTATGTTCAGTCAATGCAATATGCACATGCAAATGATGATTTCCCCCCAAAAATAACTCATGCAGTAACTATATATTCCCTCCGTCCCACTAATTCCGTCTCATTTTCCTTTTTAATCCGTCCCACTATAATTGTCACATTTCTCTTTTTGAAAAAGTTTAATTCTATAAACATCAACTAAAACATCACATCAACTAATTAATTCATTTTTCTCTCAATTCAAATAAACATCACATCAACTAATTACTCAATTTAACACAATAACTCATTTCACCTAAAACACCATGCCCAAAAGTTATGAGACATTATTAATGGGACGTAGGGAGTACATAATTTTTTTTTTTCTAAATTCCATGGGTTTCAAAAATATAAATATATTCCATGGAATTAATGAGTTAAAAATTCTAAATAATGACTAAAATTCTTGGACCACTATATTGGGTCAAAAATAATTATCTTTTGGCTCAAAAGTAATTTGGGCTAGGAGTTCCTAGAAATAATAACTTGGGCTTCTATATTTATAACAATTTAAAAATAATAATGGTTTAAAACAATAATAATTTAAAAATAATAATTTAATAGTTTAAAAATAATAATACTAATTTAAAAATAAACCGGGCTCTGATACCAACTTGTAACACCCCGGTTTTTGATCACCAAGGTCGGGATGTCACTGCCACACCTCCCTAGTAAGACACGGTTTCTCCGGCTTATTAAGAAATGGAAGGCTAGGTATTTCAGTATCTAAAATATTTAAAACATTTGCAAACAGCCCGTACAATATAAATTCAAAAATAATAATATCATAATGCAGCGGAAATAATATTTAAGTATAATATTGCAGCGAAAAATGTAAATAGGACCGACATGGTCAAAACACGGGTTAAACAGGCCCGTTCATACTATAGTCTAGTGCAAAAATTAAAACAAAATAAATGTTTCCAAAATATAATTCCCCCATGCATGTACGTGCTCATGTTCATTCCACATACTCTGTAAGGAAAAGGAAAAATAAACGGTTTGGTCAGCACAACTTGCTGAGTAAGTTAACACATGTATGATCCTAGGGTTTAAAAGCCATTAATTTAACATTTAAATAAAAACATGATAATAATATATCATAAGCAACTCAATTTAATTTAATTAACTAACCAATTTACATAATTTAATTCATGGCTCCAATTAACAACACATCTCACATAATTTAAAATAAAGACCATACTTAATTTAAATAAAGCATTTAAATAATTTAATTGGACACAATAACTATTTTAATTTAATTTAATTTCTCCCCTTACACCCAAGATTTAGTAATTTCAAGTATTTCACGATTGCATCGCAATCTCAACAAGTTTAGCCGGTAGCCCGGCGGCCGCAACCGTATCCGCCATACCCAGTACCATTCCGGAGCCTCGGGAAACCCATGTGGATATTCTCGAGAGTGTAGGCCCTAAATATCCCGCCGTTTTGGCGTAGTGTCTCATGTTTTCGCGCGGGGTCACCATCGTCCATAAAGGCACGAAGTGAAGTAGTTAGGAGGCACCCTGCAAAGCACTCACCCCGAATTTTAATTTATCAAGTTTGTAAGGGGATTAATTTCAAAATTCTGATTCCATTTAATTTATTTAAAAAGAATATTTCAACTCGTTTTCAACCTTAAAGGCTAATTCCACCGTTTCAACAAGATTTCGAAATTTAACTCCGGTAAACTACTGTTTACTCTAAAATTCATTAAACATCCGATTTAAGTCCAAAATTTCTAAAAATTCACCACTGACTCGAAAACACAGAGATGAACAACTTTTGTGTTTTAGCATTTTCGATCCGAGTTACAGAAATAGGCCAAAAACCTCAATTTTCGTCATATCATTAATCTGTCCGAATTTCATGCACAGCAGTTTCAAAATTTCGAGATCTACCATAGGAATTCAAATCCAAATTTAATGAAATTTCACAGAGACCTTCTTAATACAATTATCTAAAACTTTCATGCTCGGCTAAAGTTCTGAATCGGCCTAGAACCCTAGTCAAAAATGCCTACAAGTTCAAACCTATGTTCTGCCAAGATTTCAAGATTCGATTTCAAAACAGTTCGGTTTGTGGTCGATTTCAGATATCAAAAAATCATTAAAAATTCCGAAAAGTTTACAGAAGTTAGAATGATGTCATAGGAACGTTTTTCGTGTTTTACGTTTCTTCGTTTGGACAGTTTTAATGGTCGGGAAAAATCATGCAAAAACGCTGCGCCGTTAAAGATTTCGTTTTGACAGATTTTTAATTCTTGGTTAGAGCTTTAGATTCAAGTGTGTTTTAGTTACTCCCAAAACCATGTAAGTGTCAACTTAAAGATCTATAGTCGTCCGGGGTCGTCGATTTCGGAGGCGTGGCTTCCAGTCCACCGTTTATCTCCTCGGTTCGTCGGGTTCTTCGTTCACGACGTTGGAAGACTTCCGACTTCGTCCAAACAGCATCTGGCTCGGTTTTGGTGCCTCCAATCACTCCAGGATTAAGATTTTGTGTATAGAGAGTACCGTAGGGTTTTGAAAAGGGGTTTAGGGTTATTCGAGAGGGTTATTTATAGAGGACAAGACCTAGGGGACGTCCAAGGTTTGTTCCATTGGGTCTTGAGCCGCCAGGGGATCAACCGAACTCGGAAAACCCGGATTCGGGCGAGAGAATCTCGCAACGGGCGTATCTGCCTGCTGGCACGGGGTTGGCGCACCCCTAAGCCAATCAGCGCGCGGCTCACGCCTGGACTTCGGTTCGGGCGGGTCGTGCGATCCGTCGTGCTTTTCCTCCTCTCTTTCGGACTTCCATCCCTCTATGCTCCCGGATTCCGATTTCCGGGCGATCTTCGGGTTCCTATTTCGTATCGTCATTTCCCTCGGATCTAAATTTATGTTTGGACTCGAGTTCTCGAGTCCATTGGTGTCGGGTTCCCGTGTAACAATTTATTTATCTTTATTTAATTCCTTTTGTTTAATTAAATTCCTTTAATTCCTTTTTAAGTTAAATTTCATTTCTCATTTTCCTACCTTTATTTATTTATTGTATTTATTTATTTATTGTATTTATTTATTTATTGTATTTAGTTATTTATTGTATTTAGTTATTTATTGTATTTATTTTATGTTTGAAATTTCTCGGGTATTACAAAGATTCATAGGATGTGTATGGTTAAGGCGTCCAACGATGTGGATGTCCGAGTGCAACGAGGACGTTGAGATCTTAAGGGGGAAGAATGTAATACCACAGAGAATGGCTTAAATGGAGTGAAAAGCTACTAATCCAAAAAAGGTACTTTTCTTGGAGTGAAACAAGAAACTAATACAAACAATGTAATTTTCTTTCTTGGTAATCATCTTATAAGAACTCAAAAGATAAGCGGGCTTGCCTGGAAGTAATTTTCGGATGGAGTTACCTCTTGGGAAGTCTCCCACGATTTGTGTGAGTGAGGCTAAAGCGCACTAGAAATAAGTTATGTTGGTTTGTGGGGTCACCTTTACTTTGAAGTCGACAATATCTTGAGCAGCATCGTTCTTTCGTATGCGCTGAAAATAGGGGTTTTACAGTATAAGGGCCATTTTAGGTACCCTTCTTCATCGTGTGGCGGTCTCCGGTGCTTTAAGCTCAGAAAATATTCTAAGTACGAATCCGATGTGGCATATGGGCACAGAAAACTCTGCTAAGGCACCCTTGCTCCATGTGTACCCAAACACAACACCTATTTTTTCGATTCCCAGATATTTCACTACAAGCAATTTAGGATCACCTTAATCTTATTTTAAAAAAATAATATGAAAGATGATAAATATAATCCAAATAAGGCCAATCTAACAATGATGACTTGAAAACATAAACAACACGAATAATACTCTAAAATGCAACAAATCAAGGTAAAACACACTTATTTTGGACATATTTTAGCACAATTCGACGATGTATAAATGTGGTTTCACAAGCTGCATCAACAATATATTGGCATAATTGATTGGACGACATTCATAGATGTTGCTAAGATCCGGTGGCTCTTAGGGTGGATGATTTGGGTTGTTGTACCCATTGGCCCTTCGGGGTGGATAATTAGGCTGGTTTCCTGTTGTTCCTGCGGTGATGGATGCTCTGTAACGGGTTAGAGTTGAGAATCCTCACCCATGTGTTTATACCACCCCGATTTTTAGGTTCTCGATTAGGCATTTATGAATATGTATGTTAGGTTGTGCATCACGTGCATAAATTGTATGTTGTGGTTGAATCACCGGTATGAGACAATGTGATGTTTTATCTTCTTGTTATTCTGTATTTCCTTTATTTCCCCTGCACATATGTCCCTTGCCTAGCACGTTGTACGGACTCCTTTGGTTTGTCTATTTTATAGATCCTCTTGGAGGCCTAGAGCATGATTTTGGGCTTGGGGTTGTGAGAAATCACATAGCTTGGACATCTTGTTGTATTATTTATGTCTGTGTGTTACTATGTTGTTGTTATTTGACTGGTTTTGAGATATTTGATAATTGAAGTCCGTAAGCCTCGGATTTACATTATGTCCACTTGTGGCAATCTGTAAAATAAGTCCTTTACCTGGAATATTTGCCATGTGCCTAACGTTGGATTTGTGAGATTGGTATCCTGAATGCCGGTGGAGGCTCACTATGTACCTATGTGTTGTTTTATGTATTAGCTTCATCTGTTAATTGGATTATTCATATTATCACTATATGGTTTGTACTAAGCCTTGTACTAGATATTCCAAGTTAGTTCGCCACTAGTTTAGGGTAGTTAGTACAACTGTAATGCTTGCAAAATCAAGTTTAAATTTTCAGCACCTTACAGGTTGGATAACCAATATAAAGTCTACCTAAATTGTGCACATAGGATAGAAAATTAATTTTTCAAGACAAATAGGGATACGAGTTTTGTACTATGTTAGACCTTGTAAACCAAGAAATAAGATAGTTCTGCCATAAAGGTCGGACAATTGAAACCCTTATATATGTGTTAGTCAATAATCTTCAAGTTGAAGAAAACGAATTGGACAAGATTCCATTATTTTGAGAATACCCTAACATTTTTCCGATGAGATACCTATAATGCCCCCAGAACGTGACGTTAAGTTCCCCATGTAACTAACACTCGATATTAGACCTATTTCTAGAGCTCCATATTAGATGGCCCCTGTAGAGATGAAAGAGCTAATGGAATAACTCAAAGGCTTTCTGAAGAAATGATACATTAGGTCCAACATAACTTTTTAGGGAGCACTCATAGTGTTCATCAAGAAGAAGGTCAGGGCATGAGACTTTGTATAGATTAATGCAACTTAACCAAGAAAGTATCAAGAATTACCCTTTGCCAATGATTGAAGATTTGTTTGATCAGCTGAAATGAGCCAAAGTTTTCTCGAAAAATGATCTAAGGACGGGTATCACCAGCCCCAGTCACTAAAAAGGACATCCTTAAAACAATATCCCAAACTTGTATGGACAAACAACAAGTTCACAATCATGTCATTTAGACTAACTAATGACCTAATTGTCTTCATGAGCCTTAAAATTGACATTCTGAAAGTTGCTAGACACCTGAATTCTAGTATTCATTGATGGCATCGCAGTCTACTCCAAGGATCAAGATGAACATGCACGACATCTATGAATGGCATAAGTTACGCTGAGACAACAATAACTCAACATATAAATTTTGAAATTTGAATTATGGCCATACAAGGTTGCATTTCTTGGCCATATCATTATTCTAGAAGACGTTTCCATTTACCCAGGCGAGATTCATGTCATCACCGACTGGCCTGCCCCAACTAGTCAAACTAAGGTTTGCAACCTTATGTGTAACGCCCCAAAAGTTTAAAAGCATTCTCGTGATGTCACTATCGTATCACATTACCTAAACTATTGACCAATCAACTTAGGATCCATTATACAAAGCATGGTAACCAGATCAACATCTCCAGAGAGAGAGAGAGTGAGTGAGAGAGAGAGAACGACCAGAAGATTTAAACACCGGTAGATAATGTCATCAATTAAAGCATATCTGGACTACAAGTCATGTCTCTGTATATAGCAATACAGAACGCGATAAACAATCCTATAACTCCTAGGTTATCACGTAAGTTAAGGTATTTATCTAATATCATAACATAGTATCCTTATCCATGAAGATAATCAATTCGGTCGTGTGAGTCACAGGCCACTCATAACATAAAGGAACATGAGAATAATATTCACAATTCA
Source organism: Hygrophila difformis (assembly GCA_030278955.1). Classification (NCBI taxonomy): domain Eukaryota; kingdom Viridiplantae; phylum Streptophyta; class Magnoliopsida; order Lamiales; family Acanthaceae; genus Hygrophila; species Hygrophila difformis. The sequence goes on along the minus strand of JAOANR010000011.1, from coordinate 28,850,766 downwards.
TTAAACAAGTATCAAAATAACGGCATAGGATATCCCTTTATTTAGAAAATCATTAACAGAACTCCACAGAGACAAATAAAAGTGATCGCTCATCCCCATAATCCCTGTCGTGCCTTCTGCCACCCTCAAGAATATTTGTAAGAGAAAAAAAAATACAAAGTGTCAGTAAAGGTGGGAAGCAATAGAATTGCAAGGAATATGGGATATACGATACACAAGCATTAAGACAAATAAGAATTAAATGTGGAAAGTAAACATTACACCATTCCATACCGGTGCTTCAACCACGCTATACACTATATACATAAATGTTAGATGAACGTATGATAGGCAATGACTTAATATGTCTATCTTTCTTAAATGTAACATGAAGTATACCTACAACGCATCATATAAACCATGGCCAATATCATCTAAGGCAAGGGTCCACTGCCCTTCCAAATCAGATAATATGTTATCAATATAGCCCCAGCCGAGGGATGATCAATACACTCAATACCAATTAAGTGGATAGAGTTGGATGATAACTAAATCAGAGCTGTCTTGAGTGGGTCATAGCCAGAGACATCATGTCCCGTCGGCACAACAAATACACATACGGGCTTGCCAAGCCTCACATACTGGCATTCGATAGAACACATACGAATCGGCCTACATCAACATTTTTAAAGTTCTAAGACAATTTCATCAAAGATTTAGATACAAGCTAGCAACTTCAACCAACGTGGTATATCTAGCAATCTAAGGCAACAAAATTTGGAACATCATCAATGTCAGTACGTCTAGGTTATCATCAACTTAGTCCAAACATCATTCATCAATGGATAACATATATATGAGGATTCTGAAGGCATAAACACGTGAAATAAACAAAAGAAACGAACAAAACGACAAAACAAGGGGTTATGGCGCGCTCCAGCGAAGGAACGCCCAGTGAACAACGTCGTTTGCTTCATGGGCACGCGTAAGTAACATGTTCTTTCCCAGGAACGCGCTCTAAGCACAAGAAGCCTCTGGACAATGCAGAAATGTCAATTTTTCAGCCATTTCAAAGCTAATCCTCCCAAACAAGCTATACTGCTCCTTACCTTTATTTAATGATGTCCAAACTTTAATTTATTCACTTCCTTAGCTTCCCCAAACTCCAATTCAGTCTACATTGCACAACTCCAAACCACATTCACCATTTCCTCCTCATTCCCAAAATCAAGCAACGGGCATAGATTCAAGAGTTCAAACCCCCAATAAAACAATGGAAATCAAGAGATGTACTTACATCAACTCCCACAATCAGTAAAAAGCTCCAAATTTGAATTGTCAAGCCAACACCAATTTTCATCACTTTCTTTAACCATTCAAAACTCACTCCAAAATTTACCAAAAACAAGTAGTAAAGTTAGAGAAATACTAATCAAAGGGTTATAACAATCCCCCACTTGGTTTTAGAAAACCCCCCAAATTTCTTAAATGTACCAAGAAGCCTAGTTTGCCCCAAGATATGTGACAGGAATGGGGTGTGGATAATGAGAAAATGGAGTCTCTTACCAAAATTTTCAAATTAAGACAATGGGTTATGGATCGGGGTCTGATGAGTCGGGCAGTGGGTTGGATCTTGAGCCTTGTTTGATGTCGGGTTCTTCATCCTAGACAAATCGGTATCCATTGAAATCTTCATCAAATCACTCTAAATTCTCCTGAATTAGATCGAATGAAGTTACAAAAGATTTGAAAGTGATCTTGGAAGAATTTTCAGCAAATTTTCATCCATATCCCTATAAATACCACCATCAATCACCTTAGAACAGGAGCAGTTGGTGATTTCCAGAGTCCAATCTTCTATTCCAAAGCCATCAAGTTCCTACCTTTCACTTGAAATATTTTTTAAGGTAGGAAAACAACCCTTATATCGCGCTTTGGGTTGAAATCTTGCTATGGAATTAGTCGTAGACGTCAAAACCTTTTTATTCGTCATTTCTGACAGTTTCGGTCCCTTGCAAAAATCCCTATTTTTCTCATAGATCCACTGCGATTTAGGCCAAGTCTCCCGCATGAAAAATATTTATCTATGTGTTAGAAATGTGTTGTAAATTTTCAGAATTTTTGGATTTACACTTTAATACCAGAAAATTTAACAACATGACTGAGTCGTTGAGTTCACGGCAGATTTTGTGATCTGTGGTAATCTACATTTTGCTCCCACTTTTAGGCCGAATTTCTGTTAAGTTTGTTCACAAAAAATGTTCCTTTATGTCTTAGCTGATCTCCGACCGAGTTTCATAATTTTTGGCCGAGCTAAACATTCTCAGTTTTCATATCTTTGTGACTGCGTCGCTTTTGCATGAACTTTTAAATAGTTAGTTGCTCATATAAACTTTAATCATCATACTCTGGAGTTACACATGGTATTGTATCTTTGTGATAAAAGAACAAATGTTTTATGTATCCCCTTGTTAAAGATTTGATTTTTATATGGTTATCATGATAAAAATCGATTTTTGAAAATGGGATACTTGTCTAATAAATTTTTGAAACCCATTATATGGTTGTTTTTGGAGGATATGTGCACTCGGTGGAGCCCGTTGGGCCGCCCCCTTTCGTATGCCATAACGGCCCGCTAGTTGTATGTATGAGTCTATATCCCTAAGTATTGCCTGCGCGCTTTGCTTATGGGCCCCAGATGCATGTCGATATAGAGTCCGCTGCATGATTTTATTTTGTTGCGAAATTGCAACCGCTAGTCTTGTTACTCGTTGTGTCCTCGTGTTCTAGGCACAATGGTGATAACTTGGTAAATCTTGGTTTTAAAGCTAAACTTGAATTTTTTTTTTATCAAAATTGCTATTATATTATATTAAGCGTTATTTGTAAAAGCTGTTAAAATTATTATATGAGCTAGTCCCTTTTTAAAGCCCCATAACTTGATATGGGATGGGTTGGCTTACTCAGTATTTTTATACTGATGTGTTGCTTACTCTTTTTTACTGACTCACATGAATAATCATATGAGCATTCAAGCACGTCGTTGGGGATTATGAAGATTTTGAAGCAACATTTGCATTTATTTTCGTATTTTATGATATTAGGCTATCTTGTTGGTCTTGTAGGCCATTTTAATATCTATGCTTCCGCACTTCAATTTAAATTTTAAATGTTGGACAGTTAATTTATTAAATTTCCTTTATAAAATATTTTAAATTAAATTTTAAACTTGGTACGACTTGAGCCTTAACATTTTTCAAGTAAGTTAGCCAAGGGCGAGATTAGTTGGAAGATGTGCCGGTAACCTCCCGGCCCTTTTGGAGTCTTGAAAACTGGGGTGTTACAGAGTGGTATCAGAGCAGTTCGATTCTTTCGGACCAATATTTTTAAAAGTACATAAATATTCGTCACGTTTTATCTATAAGAACTATTTATTAAATTTTTAATTCTATAAAAATATTATAATTTTTAAACTCATAAGAATAATAAATTATAGTATTTAGTTAAGAAATACATGGAAACTCTGTCTTGCATAAAAATATTTTTAAAGTCATACATTAAATTATTTTTCAGCTTGGGGATGGGTTATATGCATACATGCGCATCCATTTGCTTATTTTGTTTGTGCATTATCTTCATTGTCTACTACGAGTTTCTGCACTTAGATTTATTTTTGACTTAGTTGCGCACAGTATCTCGCTTTTAACTTAGGTATCATTCTTTAGGAGCGAGCATGACTTTATCTAGACCCTTTAATAAGCTAAGATACCACATCTCTCCAAAAAAAAATAATCATTATGTACTTATGAAGACATAACTGTGATCCTAAGCGAGGAGGATGTAACAACCCTATAAGCAACCCACATTAGGATACGTCGAGCTAACAAACTATCTATGTAGCCCTCATGTTATTTTACTTGAACCCTTACATGTTGCTCAATCCATAGACGATATGCAACTTTGAGAACGAAGTTGATTCTTAAGGGAGCCAGAATGTAACAACTCATAATTTATTCAACAAGTCACTTTTTATTTTGAACGAGTTTTCATAAATAGGAAATGGATCTCCATAAAAAGAAAGTTTGAGATTTTCCGAGATAGAATCTCACCACAATTAGAAATATATATTATAAAATCTAAGATTTGTTTGACACAAATCCTACACAACTCGGTATCCATTGAAATCTTCCTCAAATCACTCTAAATTCTCCCGAATTAGATCCAATGAAGTTACAAAAGATTTGAAAGTGATCACGGAAGATTTTTCAGCCAATTTTCTTTCATATCCCAATAAATACCACCGTCAATCATCTTAGAACACCCTATTACCGATTTGTAACAAAATTGAGAGCCTTGAGGCTTTTGTAGAGCAGTTGGTGATTTCCGGGGACCAATCTTCTATTCCAAAGCCATCAAGTTCCTACCTTTCACTTGAGATATGTTTTAAGGTACGCCAACACCCCTTATATCTCGCTTTGGGTCGAAATCTTGCTATGGGATTAGTCCTTGATGTCCAAACCTTTTTATTCACCATTTCTGACAATTTCGGTCCCTGCAAAAATCCCTATTTTTCTCATAGATCCACTGTGATTTAGACCAAGTCTCCATCATGAAAAATGTTTATCTATGTGTTAGGAATGTGTATGTAAATTTTGGAATTTTTGGATTTACACTTTAATACCATAAAATTTATCAACATGACTGCGTCGTTGAGTTCACGGCAGATTTTGTGATCTGTGGTAATCTACATTTTACTCCCACTTTTAGGCCGAATTTCTATTAATTTTGTTCATGAATATGTTCTTTTATGTCTTAGCTAATCTCCGACTGAGTTCATAATTTTTGGCCAAGCAAAACATTCTCAATTTTCGTATCTTTGTGATTGTGTCGTTGTTGCATTAAATTTTAAATAGTTAGTTGATTATATAAACTTTAATCATCAAACTCTTGCGTTACACATGGTATTGTATCTTTATGATAAAAGAACAAATGTTTTATGTATCCCCTTGTTAAAGATTGATTTTTATAATGTTATCGTAATAAAAATTGATTTTTGAAAATGTGATACTTGTCTAATAAATTTTTGAAACCCATTGTGCATTGGATCCGGGTGGTATGCCCATGCTTGTTTCTTGAGGGTATGTGCACTCGGTAAAGCCCGTTGGGCCGCCAACTCTCGTATGCCAAAACGGCCCGCTAGTTGTATGTATGAGTCTATATCCATAAATATTGCCTGTGCGCTTTACTTATGGGCCCCGGGTGCGTGTCGATATAGAGTCCGATGCATGCTTTTATTTTGTTGCGAATTGCAACTGCTGGTCTTGTTACTCTTGGTGTCCTCGTATTCTAGGCACAATGGTGATAACTTGGTAAATCTTGGTGATAACTTGGTAAATCTTGGTTTTTAAGCTAGAACTTGAAATTTTATCAAAATTGCTATTAGATTATATTAAGCATTATTTGTAAAAATTGTTAAAATTATTATATGAGCCAGTCCTTTTTTAAAACCCCATAACTTGATATGGAATGGGTTGGCTTACTCAGTATTTTTATACTGACGTGTTGCTTACACTTTTTCTTTTTTTTTTTTTTACAGACTCACATGAATAATCATATGAGAATTCAAGCACGTCATTGGGGATTGACAAGATTTTGAAGCAACATTTGCATTTATTTTCGTATTTTATGATATTAGGCTATCTTGTTGGTCTTATAGGCCATTTTAATATCTATGCTTCCGCACTTTTTAAATGTTGGATAGTTAATTTATTAAATTTCCTTTATAAAGTATTTTAAATTAAATTTTAAAGTTGGTACGATTTGAGCCTTAACATTTTCCAATTAAGTTAGCCAAGGGCGAGCTTAGTTGAAAGATGTGGCGGTAACATCCCGGCTCTTTTGGAGTCTTGAAACCGGGGTGTTACGCCAATACTTGGATAATAGTCATTCCGTCTAGCTAAAAAAGTGGTTAGTTTTGACCGAATACAGAGGTCCAGATATTTATTTAACTGTTAATAATCAACATATATACAACTAAAGATTATATAAACGATATGTTTTAAGACTTTCCCTTATACGAATGTAACAACTTGAATATATTTTCTATTATATACATGTAATAAAATTGAATCAAAGTTTAACAATCACAATAAGTCAAAGTGATCATTTTAAAATGGACGGAGGTAGTAATTATAAAATACAATTTTGTTTGTTATCGTATTTTCAAGTTACCACTATAGAGTAATTTTCATCACCATTATTGTTTTATCTTTTTTATTCACATTGACTAGAAATAATTGTCATTTACTCTCGTAATAAGTAAAGCAATAATATTACAATAACATTTTAAAAACTTATTCCTATCTTCTACCAATTGGAGTAATTACTATTATTATTATTATTATTATTATTATTATTATTATTATTATTATTATTATTATTATTATTATTATTACCCTATTTATTTTCATTGGTTACGTTGTAAGTAGCATCTACACTAAGGTTGCTAAGAGTATTATATGTTTTTTTTTTAAACTACTATCTATTACCTTCCCCATCATGTTTTAATATTATTATTCAATTTATTTTATTAGCTAGAAATACTTACCATAGCCGCCTACTCTCTATAATAACTTGGGTAATAATAATAAACAATAATATCTAAAATTAAAAATCTTACTGATATCCACCACACATTCCTTCATTAAGTTATTTACTCATACCCACTACAGTTAATTAATATACCAAACGTCATTCATTTTATTTTCAGTATCTAGAAATAACTATCACCAACAATCATTCACAATAACTGTAACGCCCCGAAAATTCAACCCTGATTTTCGCAGGCATTACCGCTGTACTAACTATCCTAAACTAGTGGCCAGCTAATTTAAAACAGCTAGTACAAGACTGAATAAACCTAAAGTGATCATCTGATTAATCCAGTTTAATGCAGAAGCTATAAATAAATTAAAAACACATAGGCACATAAAATGTTACCCAATAATAATCAAATAACGGTCCCAGCGACCCATCCAGGCAACAACCCTCCCAGCAGCATACCAATATCTCAAACAGGGCTACCAGCCCAAAGCTGTAAATCACATAAGGCCACCGGCCGACAGTATGTAAATCCCAGGCTCACAGGCCTCAACCAGCAGTAGTCCAAATACCAACCACAGATAGTCACATAGTATCACATTAGTATAATGAATGCGTCCTATATACTCCTATCTATGTGATCTCTCAATACCCCAAACCCGAATCATGCTCCAGCGCCTCCAGGATGATCTATAAAACAGACAATTGCAAGGGTCAGTGCAAGGTACTGAGCAAGAGTAGAAATAGCTGGGGAAGGGTAAGCGATACTAGTATATAAAATAACAATAATGATATAATGACAAGGCATAATAAACAAATGAGTAAACATCACACCGTCCCATACCGGTGCTTCAACCACAAACATACAATTGACATAAATAAATCATCACACCGTCCCATACCGGTGCTTCAACCACAGACATACAATTTATGCACGTGATGCATGGCCTAACATACACCTATCTACCCTATATGCAAATACAAATGAATATGCCTAGCCGACAACCTAAACCCGGGCGGTATGAACCCACGGGTGAGGATATCATCAACTCCAACCCGTTACAGGGTAACATACACCATCCCCGCAGGGACCACAGGCATCACAGCCCAATCACAGGCATAACAGCCAAATCACAGGCATCGCAGCCAAATCACTGGCATCACAGCCTAATAATCACCCCGCAGGGCCATCGGGACTCAACAACACCGGTAAAGGCTGCCCGATCAGACATGTCCAATATGTCCATCCATTCATAATGCAATACCATGCAATATAATAACCAACCCAAAAGGGCCAACAGGAATAACAACCAATAATCCACCCCGCAGGGTCACCGGGACTCAACAACACCGGTAAAGGCTGCCCGATCAGACATTTCCAATATGTCCATCCATTCATAATGCAATACCATGCATTATAATAACCAGCCCAAAAGGGCCAACATGAATAACAACCAATAATCCACCCCGCAGGGTCATCGGGACTCAACAACACCGGTAAAGGCTGCCCGATCAGTCATAAACATCATAACCCATCGGGTTAATAACCGTCAATTCCAATGCAATAACATGCATATGACAATACAGTGATATTCAAGCACCTACACACTAGGTTCGCATGCTTCTCAACATATAAGGAATTCAATACATAGCCTCCTAGGCTAAGGCATTAATGATATAATAATTCAACTGTTCCCCTAAGCAATTCAACAACCCCCACGGGCCAATTGATTAACCCACGGTTTACCAATAACATTTGGGGAAGTCATAACAATAATTGGTGCAAAGAAAATATCATTATATAATCAAAATCGTACAAAAATGGGCCAAACAGGGCATTCCTGCGCTCACTGCGCACCCGCGCGCGTAAAACGCGTGACATACGCAGCCCAGTACTGTAGCGATTACTGTAGCAATTACTGTAGCAAGTTACTGTAGTAATTACTGTAGCAAGTTACTGTAGTAACTACTGTAGCGAGTTACTGCGGTAACTACTGTACAAGTTACTGCGATAGTTACTGTTCAAATTACCGTTGTAATTACTGTTCAAATTACCATGGTAATTACTGTGCGAATTACCGTGGTAATTACTGTGGCGAGTTACTGCGGTAACTGCACGAGTTACCGCGGTAACTACTGTAGCACTACTGTACCGGTACTGTAGCACCGGTACTGTAGCACCGGGCAGAATTGCTGCCATGGCTGTTTTTGGCCATTTTTACCCATCTCCACCCCCATTTTTAGCTATTCACTACCCTTGCCTTGGTTATGGAAGATCCAAGCTCCAAATTCTTCAAGGATTTAGCCTCCAAAGCTTCAATTCCAAGCTACAAAACAAGATCAAACTCCAAGATTATCAAGAATTCTTCCAACACAAGAATTCTTCCAACATAAACCCAAAACAAGCTACAACTTCAAGTCAAACCCCAACAAGAGCAAACCAAGTTGTTTACCTCAATTCCCACAACAAGATTATAGTTCTCAAACAAGAATCAAGCTTCAATACAAGCCGATCTACAAGAATTTTAACACACAAAACTCATTTTCATCACCAACAAAATCCCCTCCAAAAACCACTTCAAACTTCATAAAAACATGAATTGGATGATGGAAATTACTTACCTTAGATAGTAAAGTGAATCCCCCAACCAATTTTGCTCCCAAAACTCCAATTTCTCAAGAAATGGATGACCCCTAATTTTGCTCTTGCATAGTGACGGGAATGGAGAAGTTTTGGGTATGAAATGGGTCTCCCCATCCCAAAATCTGATTTCAACATCCAATTATTTCTCCGGGCCGGGCCAAGAGTTGCGGGTCGGGCCTAAAGGTAAGTAATTGGGCTGGGCTCTAAAGTATTGGACCAAATACACCTTAATTCTTCAACCTGAGCACTTGAGCTCTTATTAACTTGTGGGTTTGGTACCCACTTATTCTTCCACTTTAATCCAATATCTCTCTCACAAAATAATTCATATTATTTATCTTTATTAATTAACCATAACTAATTAAATTAATTATGCGTTAATTAATCGGGATGTTACAATCTCTCCCCCTTAGGATCATTTCGTCCCCGAAATGCATAATCGGTCACGTGAATAATCAATGGGAAAAATGTTACTTCATTATGAGAAGTAAATATTAAATTCTGGCTACTTCAATTTCATATGCTCCCCAATTTCTCCAAGTAGCATATTCAGCTCCGTGTCTAGACCACAACACCTTAACCATCAACATGGTTTTATTCCTCAGAACCTCATCTTTTGTATCAATCACCCTATCTGGAACTCCTTGAACTTAAGTCTAGCATCCAATTCAACTTTATCAAGCTGAATGATCTTAGCTGGAAAAAAAATTTCCTGAGTTGGGAAGTATAGAACATATCATGGGCTCGACCCACTTCAGCTGGCAAAACCACCCTATAAGCCACTTTACCAACTCTCTCCACAATCTCATAGGATCCAATATATATATCTCGGAATCAGCTTGGTTTCTTACTAAACCGGCGTACCCCTTTCAGAGGCGATACCCGCAAAAATACGCTATCACCAACCTCAAACTCCACATTTTGACGAGCTAAATTAGCATAGCTCCACTGTCTGTCCTGAACCTCTTTCATTCGATCCCTGATGATCTTCACCAACTCGATTGTTTGCTCAATCATCTCAGGACCCACATTCACCTTATCTGTTGGATCATTCCAACATAATGGACTCCTACACTTTCTCCCATATAATGCCTCGGAGGGAGCCACTAGATTTCCAAAACATGAACTACCGCTGTCGTCTTCAAATCATGCGTCGGTAGTTCTACTGATTACATTCTCATTATGTATTAACACACCACCCAAACCTTTAAGTGAGGTGTTGGTCAAAACTTCATACTCACCTGACTCATCAGGTAGACTCAATACAAGTGTCTTTGTCATTTCATTCTTCCAAATTTTGAACGCTTGCTCACAATCATCATCCCATCTAAATCTGACATCGTTACACAACTATATCATCAGAGGTCTAGCAATGCTAGAAAATCCCTTGATACCTACTGTAGTAACCAACAAGATCCAAGAAACTTCGGATCTTCCCCACATTCTTCGGGACTTGCCATTTAAGTACAGCTTTTACCTTAGCAGGATCAACAGACATAACATTACCGGAAATAATGTGCCCCAGAAAAGACACACTCTCCAACCAAAATTCACATTTGGAGAGTTTAGCATACAACTTATGCTCTCACAATGTATTCAAAACTGTTCTCAAGTGACCCGCGTATGCCTCACGCGTCGGCGAATAAACCATAATATCATCTATGAACACAACCACGCACACGGCCAGCATGGGATGTAATACCCTATACATGAGATCCATGAAGATCGCTAGTGCGTTAGTCAAACCAAAAGACATGACCGGGAATTCAAATGTCCTCAACGAGTCCTGAAAACTGTCTTAGGCCTATCCGCCTCCGCCACCCTTATCTGATGGTAGCCCAATCTCAAATCAATCTTACTAAAAATACTGGCCCCTCTCAACTAATCAAATAGATCCCCAATCCGAGGTAAAGGATACTTGTTTTTCCCGTGATTCAATTCAATTCTCTGTAATCGATGCACATCCTCATCGACCCATCATTCTTCTTAACAAACAAAACAGGAGCTCCTTAAGGCGAGCTACTCGGCTAAATATACATGGTAAGCTCATTCAATTGATCCTTCAACTCCTTCAGTTCACATGAGTCATATGGTAAGGAGCCTTAGAAATATAAGCTGCATCAGGCATCAGCTCAATAGTAAAATCAATCTCCCGAGCAGATGGGAGACCATGAATTTCGTCGGGAAATACATCCCCGAACTCAGAGACAACAGGGACACTCGAAGCAGCAGGAACCTCTGCTCGAAGATCCCTCATGTGCCACAGGGAAAGAGAACAACCCCCTGCGCATCAGGTCACACAACAAAGCAACAGAAACCACACCAATAACAGGTGGAATCAACGGATGTCGATAAGAAACACAGTTACCCAAAGAATCCTAAAAGGATATTCGTGGAACACCACAATCAATCACAGCACGATGGCAAACAGCCAATCCATGCCCAATAGTACGTCAAAAATCAGTCAGGCTATAGACCACCAGGTCAGCCCTCTGAATTCATGACCCTTGATGCTCAACACAGCATCTTGCATCAAATGATCACTTCGAATATTATCACCCGAAGGTAAAGAAACTAGCATCTGGTAGGGCGCCAACGGTCCTACTCCATGCTCTCGCACAAATCGCAAAGCCACTAAAGAACACGAGGCTTCTGAATCGCACAATACTAAGGCAGAAGGATTCGTAGCAGTGGTAGCATCTACTCCATGCTTACGAATGAAATTCAGAGTCCCGAATGAACGTGAGACTCCAGAATCAAACAAAATAACCGTATCACAAAATGCGACATAAATAATTCCCATATCAGGGAAACGGGTTTATCTCTCAACCAGAGAGTCAAGAAGAAACACCTACGATACAAGAACCACACACATGCCAAAACGTTATCCAATCAACGTAACGTTTCCATAATATAAAGACGACATACTAGAAAGTCCCCTAGTTCGGACTCGCCCAGTGATATCGGCCCCCTTCACGTTACCGATCTTTCTATGCAGAACAGTCACCTTGCCTCGTCTCAGGCGACAGGCATTCAACGCTTCGAGAACCATCTAATGTTCTTTTGATTGACCCAGTGTCAATTCTATGCCACTTCATATCATTATTCTTTTTAACCAAATCCGACTATACCCTCACTGGCATTGCCTCGAAATGGTTTCCACCATCCTTCGCATGCAGGCGGACTGCAAATATCTATATCACGCCAGGTGGTTATCGCACTAAGGAGACTTTCTTAGTACCCTATCTCACTCTCGAGGGTACATCAAACCCATCTGAACACCATTCAACAGATTGATCCCGCTTGGATCGCCATTCGAATAGCCCAGGCTTCCATGAGGCCTTTCCAAACTATTCATCCAACTTAGATTACAACATCAACAAACAGTGTTAGCAGAAATCACCAATCATATAAAAAGCAGTATATATAAACGACAAAATTAAATAACCGATCAAAAGTCATTCATAGTCCTCAATGACTGTGAGATAACGAGGATCCTGACTGGAGTACCATGGTTCCCTCACAGTTCCCCAACTGTGAATTAACCTGGTGTGCGCAGAAATAATCAGATATAATAAAAATACAATTATATGCTATATGTACCCCACACACAGCTCACCACCTATGTCTATACAAGTTTTAATAAGATAAAAGAGCACACAGGCTCTGATACCACTCTGTAACGCCCTGAAAATTCAACCCTGATTTTCGCAGGCATTACCGCTGTACTAACTATCCTAAACTAGTGGCCAGCTAATTTAAAACAGCTAGTACAAGACTGAATAAACCTAAAGTGATCATCTGATTAATCTAGTTTAATGCAGAAGCTATAAATAAATTAAAAACACATAGGCACATAAAATGTTACCCAATAATAATCAAATAACGGTCCCAGCGACCCATCCAGGCTACAACCCTCCCAGCAGCATACCAATATCTCAAACAGGGCTACCAGCCCAAAGCTGTAAATCACATAAGGCCACCGGCCGACAGTATGTAAATCCCAGGCTCACAGGCCTCAACCAGCAGTAGTCCAAATACCAACCACAGATAGTCATATAGTATCACATTAGTATAATGAATGCGTCCTATATACTCCTATCTATGTGATCTCTCAATACCCCAAACCCGAATCATGCTCCAGCGCCTCCAGGATGATCTATAAAACAGACAATTGCAAGGGTCAGTGCAAGGTACTGAGCAAGAGTAGAAATAGCTGGGGAAGGGTAAGCGATACTAGTATATAAAATAACAATAATGATATAATGACAAGGCATAATAAACAAATGAGTAAACATCACACCGTCCCATACCGGTGCTTCAACCACAAACATACAATTGACATAAATAAATCATCACACCGTCCCATACCGGTGCTTCAACCACAGACATACAATTTATGCACGTGATGCATGGCCTAACATACACCTATCTACCCTATATGCAAATACAAATGAATATGCCTAGCCGGCAACCTAAACCCGGGCGGTATGAACCCACGGGTGAGGATATCATCAACTCCAACCCGTTACAGGGTAACATACACCATCCCCGCAGGGACCACGGGCATCACAGCCCAATCACAGGCATAACAGCCAAATCACAGGCATCGCAACCAAATCACAGGCATCACAGCCTAATAATCACCCCGCAGGGCCATCGGGACTCAACAACACCGGTAAAGGCTGCCCGATCAGACATGTCCAATATGTCCATCCATTCATAATGCAATACCATGCATTATAATAACCAACCCAAAAGGGCCAACAGGAATAACAACCAATAATCCACCCCGCAGGGTCACCGGGACTCAACAACACCGGTAAAGGCTGCCCGATCAGACATTTCCAATATGTCCATCCATTCATAATGCAATACCATGCATTATAATAACCAGCCCAAAAGGGCCAACATGAATAACAACCAATAATCCACCCCGCAGGGTCATCGGGACTCAACAACACCGGTAAAGGCTGCCCGATCAGTCATAAACATCATAACCCATCGGGTTAATAACCGTCAATTCCAATGCAATAACATGCATATGACAATACAGTGATATTCAAGCACCTACACACTAGGTTCGCATGCTTCTCAACATATAAGGAATTCAATACATAGCCTCCTAGGCTAAGGCATTAATGATATAATAATTCAACAGTTCCCCTAAGCAATTCAACAACCCCCACGGGCCAATTGATTAACCCACGGTTTACCAATAACATTTGGGGAAGTCATAACAATAATTGGTGCAAAGAAAATATCATTATATAATCAAAATCGTACAAAAATGGGCCAAACAGGGCATTCCTGCGCTCACTGCGCACCCGCGCGCGTAAAACGCGTGACATACGCAGCCCAGTACTGTAGCGATTACTGTAGCAATTACTGTAGCAAGTTACTGTAGTAATTACTGTAGCAAGTTACTGTAGTAACTACTGTAGCGAGTTACTGCGGTAACTACTGTACAAGTTACTGCGATAGTTACTGTTCAAATTACCGTTGTAATTACTGTTCAAATTACCATGGTAATTACTGTGCGAATTACCGTGGTAATTACTGTGGCGAGTTACTGCGGTAACTGCACGAGTTACCGCGGTAACTACTGTAGCACTACTGTACCGGTACTGTAGCACCGGTACTGTAGCACCGGGCAGAATTGCTGCCATGGCTGTTTTTGGCCATTTTTACCCATCTCCACCCCCATTTTTAGCTATTCACTACCCTTGCCTTGGTTATGGAAGATCCAAGCTCCAAATTCTTCAAGGATTTAGCCTCCAAAGCTTCAATTCCAAGCTACAAAACAAGATCAAACTCCAAGATTATCAAGAATTCTTCCAACACAAGAATTCTTCCAACATAAACCCAAAACAAGCTACAACTTCAAGTCAAACCCCAACAAGAGCAAACCAAGTTGTTTACCTCAATTCCCACAACAAGATTATAGTTCTCAAACAAGAATCAAGCTTCAATACAAGCCGATCTACAAGAATTTTAACACACAAAACTCATTTTCATCACCAACAAAATCCCCTCCAAAAACCACTTCAAACTTCATAAAAACATGAATTGGATGATGGAAATTACTTACCTTAGATAGTATAGTGAATCCCCCAACCAATTTTGCTCCCAAAACTCCAATTTCTCAAGAAATGGATGACCCCTAATTTTGCTCTTGCATAGTGACGGGAATGGAGAAGTTTTGGGTATGAAATGGGTCTCCCCATCCCAAAATCTGATTTCAACATCCAATTATTGCTCCGGGCCGGGCCAAGAGTTGCGGGTCGGGCCTAAAGGTAAGTAATTGGGCTGGGCTCTAAAGTATTGGACCAAATACACCTTAATTCTTCAACCTGAGCACTTGAGCTCTTATTAACTTGTGGGTTTGCTACCCACTTATTCTTCCACTTTAATCCAATATCTCTCTCACAAAATAATTCATATTATTTATCTTTATTAATTAACCATAACTAATTAAATTAATTATGCGTTAATTAATCGGGATGTTACAATAACTAAGGTAATAAATTAGTATAACTTTTGAAAACTTCCGTCAACTTCAAAATTTTCTACAATATATTTATTTACTGCTGCATATTATATTTTTATTTACTTAGAAAATTTTCTACATACCCTCTACAATAATTAGGGCAATATTAAATAATATTATTATAAATTTTTAAAATTTACTAATACCTACCACATTTTCCACCATAAAGTTATTTATTATTGTGTCATGGCTTAAAAATCCTAAACAAGCCCCCTGGCGATTTGCAAAAATGCTTGTCCCTATTCTCTCGATATTGAGGTGTAGTGGGGAAGTAAGATTGCAACATATTTTGAGACAGCGGAATCACTTGGCGGACTACTGGGCGAGAAGCGGGGCTCTGGGAAATGGGAAAGTCGAAGTTTGGTTGTGAAGTAGGTGGAGGAAGGAAGCTGGTACCTTCCTGTTGTTTCTAGCTGTTTTAGTTTTCAATTTTGGTCTGCGGCGGTGATGGGGGTGTTTGAGAGTCAGCAGATTGGAGAGAGAACTATGAGACAATATGCTCTTTCAATCCGCTATCCGTTCCCTAATCTACCAACATCCAAACATCCTCATTGTCCTGTTTTCACGTTTTTATGGTCAGTTCAAGGTGATTGGTAGTTTTAATAGTTTTGTATCATCCCTGGAGGGGAGGGTGTTTGTATGTTTTGACTATGTACTAAACTTCGTATGAAATAAAATCGGACTTCTGCTCAAAAAAATTGCTACCTACCATATTCTATTTTATGTAACAATTCTTGTTATTTTATTATTACTTCCATTAGTGGGAAATAACTACAATCTACCTACTACAATCACTCGACTAATAATAATAAATAAAATTATAACTTTTTTAGAAACTTAATTCTACCTACTACCTTTCAAGTTGAGCATTTAACAATTAATAATGAAATAATTACCATTATCCATACCCAAATTATGGTAATAATATTTTTTAGCACTTTATCTTTAATTAATTGTTATCTTCACGGTTTATTTATAGTATTATTATTGTTATCTTTCTTTATGTTATTGCTTAGTTTTGACTATCTCTTGGTCTCTGCAATAACTACAGTAATAATATTATACTCCCTCGCGCAGTTAAATTAAGAATGCCCCATTTGACTTGTGCGCGGGGTACAATACACTTATTTAATACTCCCTCCGTTCCAGTATACTTGTCATGTTTAACTTTTTGGCATTGTTCATTATTTAACTTTGACTCAACGCTATTCCAAGTATATATTTGAAAAGAGTAGTCGAGTTGGGTCTTGTTAGAATCGTAATATCATGTAGTTTTATAATATATACATAACTTTTTGTTGTATATATTTTGAGATATTAACGATTGAAAATGTGCATTGGATTGTGTGTAGAAATGAAACAAGACAGGTTAAATGGGACAGAGGGAGTAGTTAATATGTCATAATGCAATGGTAGATACAATTTTTTCCCCCCTATGGTATCACAAAAATAAAATTTTGTTGAAATTGAAGATTGAAGATGCTAGTCAAAATAAGAAAACCATCGAGGGAAGCTAGGCTAGAATTGATTATAGTGGTGTCACCATGGAAATTGAGTGGTTGCACCAAACCAAATGAACCTAAATCTAAAATCTTTTTCATCTTAATAAGCAGTTTTATCAATTTGAGTGGTGTCCAGTGCCGCCATTATCTTCTTAATAAATCCTTTCATGTCAAAATGTATACAAATAACTATATAGAATACATATTTTTTTTGGTAAACAGCCTGAAAAGGCGGGAAAAAAGAAAATAAAAACAAGGGACAAAGCGAAAAACGCAAACACCAATCTAAAAACTGAAACTAGCAACCGAACATCAAGCCGTGCTAAACTTCATCCCCGACACATCCCAAGCTAAAGCTTGAGTAATCTCATCCGGCGGAAACACCCAGGTAGTAAAGAAGGCTTCTTTCTTTGCAGCTTTCTTAGCCAATATATGTGCCACTTGATTGCCTTCATGAAAAATATGCTTCACTCTAACTCCCTATCACTTAGTTGATTACGAATCTCACAAACTAAAGGCCACATAGCATGAGTTCTTGGAACCTCTTTCTTCACTAATCTGACAACATCCAGCGAATCCGAGTAAACATGATCCACCCTGATATCCATACCATGAGCAAACTTCAATCCCTCAAGACAAGATATAAGACTCACCAAGCTGACCTCCACACGCCCCCAAAAAAAAGCCCCTTCTGATCAGGCAGCCACGCTGCAAATCCGGATGCCTTATCCGACGTCATAAGACACCTATCCATGTGTAATATATTCCCAACCTCATCTTCCTTCTTCCAAGCAACATATACCATAGGTCGAGGGCTCCGAGTTTTATAAGATGCATGCAGCAGCACCTTATGAAGCCACCCAACCTTAAACAGCTGCTGATCCCACCTCAAGCAATCATCAGTGAAAACCCTACTATTTTGTTCACACCAAATTACCCATATCATGGCAAGCACGATAACACCCTTAATTTTAAAAAACCATTCCAACCACATATGAATAGCCCCATCCGGAACCTGGAGACTACTAACAAACTCACTCATACCAATCTTCGCCCACAGAATATTAGCCCACAGACACTTGAAGAAAGCACGGATCCAATCCTCATACCCCCCCCCCCCCACCACCACAAATCGTGCCTAGCGGCGAGGCTGCCATTTTTCTTTCAAACGGAAGGCCATTGAGAGGCAAAGCCATATGCCCTAAAAGCCAAATAACTATCCCAGTCTTCTTTGGAATGAACGCAATCCACATCCACATCCAACCTGAAGGCGCCCCCATGTCAGGGCTCAGGAAACCATAATCAGACTTCACCGTGTAACACCCTTGTTTCTCCAATCTCTAATGCATAGCATCCAGAACAACATCGGAGTCGGAGTAGCCACGATGGCTGCCTTAATATCTTCCGGTAGCCAAGAATAGAGGCATTGTAGCTGCCATGCACGATCCTCAATCACATCTTTCACCTGCAAAGCCACATCATTATAATGCACAAATGGAACTTGAGAAGCAAGACATTTTCCACGCCACCAAGCCGCATACCAAAAAGATGAATTGCCATCGCCAAGCCTCACCCCATACCCACTCTTAAACAACTTACCAACATGACATAAAGCCTTCAAAATCTTAGTACCATGATAATAATCCTCCGGAAAACTAGTATGACCGCCTCTATATTTATCCTTCACAATACGCACCCACAATTTTTCATGATGCATCAAATAATCCTATAGTTGACGCCCAAGCAAGGCCAAATTTATTTGTCTGGATTTTCTAATACCAAGCTCACCAAACCGACGTGACCGAGTAACACGATCCCACCCTACTAGATGAATACCTCTCCCCTCACTTCCTTTCCAGATCCACCTTTTCCTAAGCTTATCAATCTCCGTACAAACTGCTAAAGGAAGTAGATGCAACTGCATGGTCCATTTCCTCATCGGCATATCAAAATGGACCAGATGCATATGGCCATGAATTATTGGGAAACCCAAATAATTGCCCAGCTTAACCGTAATAGGAATTCTCAAGTGCTATTGTATCCAACTCTTCTCCACCAACGTAGCTCTCGATGAACAGAATGTCGCAGACTTATCGTTATTCATGTATAAACCCGAACGTGATCCAAACCTCATAAGAATCTCTGCCATACACGCCAAACTACCCTTATCCAATGATGCACAAAAAACTAAATCATCTACAAATAATATGTGTGTTAGCTCAATACCCCTCACTCGGAGTTGTAAGGGCTTCCAATTCCCTCGATCAACTTCTTCCAAAATCTACCGGGTAAGCTTCTCCACAACAATCAAAAACAAATATGGAGATAAGGGGTCTCCTTGCCAAAGCCCACGATCAACACAAATAACCGGTAGAGGCGAGCCATTCCAAAGTACAGAATAACTTGAGCTACGGACACACGTCATAATGAGACGTATACATAACTCTGCAGGCTGTAACTCAATGAGACATTTGTAAAAACTCCCATCTAACTGTATCATACTCCTTGCCAAATCAATCTTTAACACCACACCCTTCACAGCCGACCTTGCATGTTCAAGAGTGGAGATAATCTCCAGAAGTAGAATTCCATTATCCATTGTACCCATACCCGGAAGAAATGCAAACTGATGGGGGATAATATATGCGCAACACAAGCCTCAAACAATCCACCAATATTTTCGTAATGAACTTATATGAGACGTTGCATAGCGTAAGTGGCCGAAATTGTGAGATCCTTAAAGGGACCTCCATTTAGGCAGAAGGCATAGGAATGCCCGAGCATGCTCAGCTGGTAAACTACCAGAATTAAAAGCATCACAAACCATCTTGAAAGTTGGCTCACCCAAAATTGCCAATAATCCTTATAAAAGGCGGTTGGAAATCCATCAGGTCCTGGCGCAACAAAGGGATGCATCTGAGACAACGCAACATTAAGCTCTTCTCTCCACAGGGTGTTCAAGAAGAACAAACTCCTCTTGCAAAATACTAGGTAAACCCGGAAAGTCCTCACCAACATACTCTTCCTCCTTAGCTGAAAACATGTTGGAAAATTAATCTTGAACATGTAATTCAATTACATCTTACTGCTGAACCCACTCGCCGTCCTCCAGCTTTAATCCATAGATGCAGTTTCTCTTACGCCTAATTTTTGAACATGCATGGAAATATGCCGTATTTCTATCGCCATCCTTAACCCATTTATCCCTTGTTTTGAAACCACAAGGTTTCTTCTTGTGCCAACACCTGAAGTTCCTTCTGTAATTCGGCTTCCAACCTTTTCATCTAAGCCGAGTCCACCCTCTCCAACATTTTGGCCAGCCCATGAATACGTCTCTTGATACGCCTCTCACGTTCTCGGATATTGCCAAATGTGGATGAATTGAATTCAATAGACCGATTCCTGACCACATCAAGCACATTAACCAAATTATCACCGCCATCAGCACTAGCATCCCCAACCACCTGTCTATAATTACTATGGCACATCCAACTGGCCTCCTACCGAAACAGGCGCACCACCTGAGGTTGTGGAGGCCGACCACACAATAACTGGATTGGACAATGATCTGATCAAATGCGAGGCAGATGCTGTAAGCGGCCATCTTCAAACAAATTGAGCCAACCCATATTACTAACACACCTATGTAATCTCTTAAATATCCGACGACCCTCCCCAACACTCCTTGTCCAAGTAAACTCGGAACCTATAGTAGTAAATAAAAGTAGTCCACAAGAATCCAGTACATTCTTGAGCTATGTCGCTCTTGTAGGCAAATAAACCCCTCCCTGCACTTCTTCCTCTACAAGAATTTCGTTCGAATCATCCAACACCACCCAAGATTTATCCACAGTACCAGCAAGGTCTGTGAGTCTGTCCCAATCCACCTCGGCCTTGATAATTCGGATTAGAGTAAAGTGCAGTCATCCACTAATTCACACTTCCCTTACTGAGCTCAATTGTCACCATCCGATCCCTCACATCCTTCACATTCCACTGATAAGAAATAGAGAGCGACATAAGCACCCACGCACCACCCCCATTACGGCTTCCTGAATGTACGCAACAACATACCCAAATCTCAGAAAATAAAAAAAAAAAGACCGCAATCGAGCAAAATTCCCACACGGTTCAAAGATACATAAAATATCGGGTCTCTTGTCGCGGATAAGCTCACCCACCCAACGTTGATCCGTATTACTCATAACTCCACACATATTTCACGCAATGATAGAAAAATCTCTAAATTCAATTATAACAATATAATAAAATTAATATTTCTCACCATCACCTCAACAAGAATGCATACTAACATCTGGAGCATCTGCCCAACTTTCATCATCTTGAGAGGCAATCTCACAATCAATATCAACCGCATCCTCAACTCAGGCCCCAGAAGTAATAGCACGGCCTTAGTTTCCATATTACCCCTTGATGAGTCTCCAATCTCCCACTTATATTCCTCGACCGAACACTCCTCCACCCGAGCTCATTTTGCTCCCATATTTTTATTTTTGTTAGGGATCTGTAGAACCTTAGCTCTATTCATCCCAGCCCTCAAATTCAGTGGAACTGGCACTAAAGTCAGGTATTTGGCATCATTTAGTTTCCCTACATCATCTACCACAACCTTCCCTTTATCAATAACCCCCTCTCTCACACCTCCCTGTTCCCCTTTATCTGTAGGCAGTGTACTTTCCTCCTTACTAACACCTGGGGTTGGACTTGACCTGGTCTTCCGATTGGCCCTACCACGACGTCGGACCACCGTCGTCCACTCCCCGTACACCGGACCATAAAGCGCCCTTGTAGAGCGAACATCTTACGCAACCTCTTTCATAACAGTATCCTGCCCTAGCACCCCATCAGTTCCCCTCCGCTCCTCCAGCATCCGGTCACCACTCCTGCCTTCATCAGCTTTCACCCCTTTCTCTTCATTCACTTCCTCACCTCCAGAACCAACAGCAACATCCCTGCTCAGCTCAGGTGGATGGAACTCACAATCACGATCAAAGTGCCCATAGTGACCACGTAACTTATATATAAGATGAAGTCCCTCATACGATATAGTAATCCACTTGCCATTAACTAGAATTTTGCAAGTCACGGGATATCCAAATCCAACAAAACACAGACTCTCGCAAAACGACCCCTGGACGTCTCCCTAGTGCAAGTATCAAACTTTACAACCTCCCAAATCCTTGTCGCTAACGCCCATAGAATATCTTTTGATTGAATCGATGCATGGGCAACCCATTCATCCGAGCCTAAACAAGCGTCTTATTGACTTTAGTCGTATGTGGATCAAAGCTACGTGTTCATGGATCAAACACCATCGATGGACCACCATTGATAACCGTTTCTCTAAAAGTTCCGCAGTCTCCCCTTTCAATTGTTCATAACGCTCATTCCCCTCCTGCACCATTTCCTCTATCTCTTCTGTAGGTTTGAGTCCTTCGATGATCTTGTCCATTTTCTTTCCACTCCCACTTTTCCTAGCAGCTATCTTCTTCTGCTGCTGCTTTTGATCCTTAGCCCATTCAGCCGGCTCTGCTTTTACTTTAACAGGCACGATGTTGGTTCCGCTGATTATCTGACAATCATCGTCCCCAACATCGGCCTCTTTTGTGGCCTTTTTCGTCTGCTTCTTCTCTAGCTCGCTTGAATTTTCTCAGCAGCTTTTGTGTTCTCTTCCTCTTCCCGGGCTTTTCTAGTGTTCTCCTCCATTTCAGCCTTCTTAGCCTCTTCCTCAGCTTTCTTGGCCATCTCTTCCTTCCACAATCTGTCTCTCTCGGCCCTTTCTGCTTCTCGCTGCGGTCTCCATTCTTCTGTTTCTTTGGCCATTTCTGCATCGGCCTTCTCCTTCTCCCGCCTTTCTCTTTCGAGTTTTTGGGCTTCATACTCAGTGATTCTCTTCTCTTCGGCCCTATCTATCTCAGCTTCATCCTGAGCCTTTCTTGCCACTTCAGCATCAGCCTCTTCCTGGGCCTTCTTTGCCGTTTCTGCATCAGATTGTTCTTGGGCTTGACGCTGTTGTTCTTTCTTAGATAGCTCAATGGCGTGTTTCTTGCCTTTGTCTTTTGGCTTGGAAGCTTTGCCATCAAATTTGGGCACTGGTGGAATAGTCCTTGGCTGACTTGGAGATTCTTGAATTTCGACTTGAGGCTCAGCAGGTCTTCCAGCCTTTTCTTTCTCAGCCAGTTTAATCAGTTTCCACTTTTTCTTTGGCAGCTCTGGCGCAGATTCAGTTTGGAGAGGCTCCGATTCGGTTGACTGGTGGGGTTCGGACGTCGGGTCCACATAATCATCAATCATCTTGTCATCAGCTTCGGTCCACTGCCCCAACTCTGGCCCTTTGATCTTCAGGTATTTCTCTGTAAAACTGGGCTCGGTCATTGCTGTAAGCTGGGCAGTCCATTTAGCTGTGAAGTATCTACCCAAGACTCCTTGGAACCCCGTGTCATAACGTAATCGCACTTTGTTTTCTTGGCAGTACCTCAGGGCTTCCCTGTCCATTTCTCGTAGCAGGTCGAAGAACTTAGTCTTCATGTCTGCATAGAGGGTGTCCATGATGTCTGCCTCCTTCTCGTTTAGCCCTGACAAGTCCCGGACCGGTGGGATGTTCAAGTAGTTCAGGCACTTGGTCTGCCTCATCAGTGGTATCTGCTTTTTCTTTCTGCCCATCCTGTCCCAGTTTCTGGTTCGGAACATCGCTGTGCACTCGGCTCTCATTAGCGCAAAGCTAGGCATTCCAGCCATTGTGACTTCTTTGGGCTCAACCACCGGGAATCTTGTTGGTAGAAACTTTGGAATGATTTCCTCATTTCCCGGGGGTATTACCACCCCTGGATTCAGCACAGACTTTCTGATGTCCTTCTCCCAGCTCCCCCATGCCTTCATGTATTCCTCCCACAGCTTCCGTATTGCTTTTGTCTTTTCTATTATTGAGTCCAGCATCGGAGTGTGGTGGGCTGCTCCATAATTCAGCACAGGTTGAAGGGACTCCCAAAAGTTGTATGCCATCTCAATATGGCGTGCCTTGGCATGCTTTGTGAGCCACAGTTGCTCTTCCGGTCCGCAAACGGTCCCATTGTCAAATAGTTCTTTTTTGTACAGGAATGGGAAAGCGTCTGGCATGTAGAGTATTCCGGATACTGCCACTTTTTGTACTGGAGGATTTTGTCTGGCAAAATGACTCTTGGTTTCTCTTGTGATGGCTGGTTGAATGGGGATTGGCTCGAAGGCTGCTACTTTCTTATCCCCGAGGTGTTGTTCAAGCATTCGATTCCACCAGGCTTTGTGCTGAATCATCCTCCAAACCATTCTCTCGTAATGAACTCTCGGATCGTCGAACCTCATGTCATATCTCGCCTGGTGGAATTCGTTATTCCAGAAGTTCCACATGTGCTGGCAGAGGTCTCTTTCAAGCCCTGTAGCCTTAAGGTTTCTCTCATCTTCTGGAATATCTCTCCACCAGTGATCTTTCATTTCAAATCTCCATTCGATCTGGTGGTCCATGTTTAAATGGAATTCATCCCTGATGGCCTTTCTATTTTCCTCGATTTCCCTTTTCAGCCTTTCGGTTTCCAAAAAGGCAAGTTCTGGAGTGGTCGTTGGAAGGTCCATTATGGAGGTTATGATGTATTTGTCCTTGAAGAAGAGAAACTATTCTTAACAAGTTTTTGATAACAGTATTCAAGTTGTAAAATCAACATCCTCACATTTTGAGCTATGCTCTAAATGTGAGTTAATTGGTTTTACTTGAATTTGTTGAGCTATACCGCATGTTAAGAGACAGGAAGTTAGATTATAGAATCTAACTTATTGTTACAACTGAAAAGCAAAGGAAATAAGAGAAGTAAGGGTCTTGGACCCTTACCAATTTTTCTCAGACTAAAAATAGTCCAAAGATTTTTGAATGGTCAAAGGACCAAAAGAAAGAGTTTTTATAGGCCATTGAGCCTACAAAAGGAAGGTGTATATTTTTTATCACTATAAAAGTGATCAAAGGCACATGAAATGGGAAGATGGATATTTAATAATGAAGAATTCAATACACAAGAAGAGTTATGCAATTACTAGGACAAGGTGATGGACTAAGAGAAAAGAATAAATGAAAACAGAAACAAACATACACATGCAAAAAGGTTATTTTTGGATTTTATGGAAAGTGTTGACTTGTTTATTTAATGAAATTGGGGTATGAGTAGTCCCCCACTTGAGTTTTTGTTTTGGGAAATGGGTATTAATGGGTGAGCAAAGTTGCTACCCTTGTTTATTCCCCACATATCCCAATAATAACATGTCAACTACTTGAATAAAAACAAAATTCTATCAACCATTTGTCTTTTTAGATAAAAGTGCCATGCCAATAGTGTTTGAAAAACACTTGTCGGGAAAAATTTTGGCATGGTTTCCTTTGTAATACCATGTTTCCAGTGTATGCAAACATCAACTTTTCAGTTGAGTTTGCAAGTGGTGGTAGACAGGTACCCCACAGGAGCATTTATTAAGAGGGGTGCATAATACAGTACATGCAAACCACAAAACAACATACGAGAATAGTCCATTCACACTAGTATCATGCAAAACTTTGCCAATAAATCATGCTTAAAAAACATAGATCAGCATTCATCAACATGCATATCCAACAACATTATCAAGCATTCATTAAACAAAATAACACAGTGGTTGAAGGGGAAAACAAACCACTGTGTTTTCCCATTTTTATATTCTCAAAGAATAAACAAGCAACACAGTATATGCATAATCACAAAATGGTAACAGATATTCACAAAATAAAGTAAAAACAGATTTTTAAGGGTTTTGAAGCCCAAAATTTTCAACATAGAAACATCCCCTACACCACAGAAAGCTTAAAACCTTAACAATGGTGGTTCGAACTCAAGAAAGAAAAAGCCCTAGTTCGGACTACTCTGTTATAGCCTATTCCGACCACACCCAACTCATTCCGACCACTTTCCAACCATCCCTAACTCGAAAACAGTCCTCATTCCCCTCCCCATGACCGATTTCGCAAAAACGAAGAAAACCAAAACTGAAATCGCGAAAATGCGAGTGCGAAAACGAAAACAGGACACTTACCCGACACTCTCAGTAGAATTAGACGAAGAAGACACCATTTTGAAAGCTTTGGACGGAGTCGAATGAGGTGAAGCACTGGCTCGAGCTCTGGTTTCGCGAGGAAGATGAAGTTCGCGAAAGGAGGGTTTTGGGAGAGTATGTGGGAGAGTGAAAGTGAGGGAAAAGAGGGGGAAATGGAATATATAGGGTTTGGGGCGGGGAAGCAATTCGGTCTATGGGAGACCGAATCATCAATTCGGTCTAGACCGAATTGATGTGGTCTCCAAGTGTCTGTGAGAGATTCGGTCTCTTAGGCCAATTCGGTCTAGACCGAATTGGCATGGAGACCGAATTGAGAGGAAAAACAAACAAAGAAACACTTACTGTAATGTGGACTTTTGAAGTCAATTCGGTCTAGACCGAATTGGTCTAGAGACCGAATTACAGCAAGAAGACCGAATTTGGGTACTCAGGAAAATAAAAGGGAATGTGCTTTTGTGAGGCAATTCGGTCTATATGGGCAATTCGGTCTAGACCGAATTGGCATAAGAGATCAAATTGCTCACTTGCAAGAATAAAACTAAGGAATCAAAATGCCTTTTGTAGATCAATTCGATCTATTCAAAATCAATTCGGTCTAGACCGAATTGCTATAGACCGAATTGGTACTTGGGCAAATTTATGCAAGGATGGAGCATGTGCCTTGAGAGTTCAATTCGGTCTCTTAGGCCAATTCGGTCTCTTAGGCCAATTCGGTCTAGACCGAATTGATTTGGCGACCGAATTGGTAAAAATCACAAAGACAACACCTCCGATGCGGTCTGTTTCAAACAATTCGGTATAGACCGAATCGATTTGAAATACAAAATGGATCGCATTCAATACTTTGAAAAAATTTTGAAAATTTTTCAATTTTTTATCATTTTCTGAAATTATGGATTTTCTTAGAAATTGGCACACTGAATACACATATTTAAACAGAAATATTACTCTACAATAAATTGCTTGCATAAATTAGGCTGGATTAACACCCTCATTTTATGGATTTATTCCGGATTTTAAATTTCTCTAAATTCCGAAATTACTTTCCATTAAATTTAGTATTAATCCAACCGGGAACCTGGTTTTTGGAGCTTTATCTTTCTTTTTGTTGGTTCCATGAATTCCTGCAAGATAAACATAAGAAAATTATTAAATTTTCTCCAAACATCAACATCCTCACATTTAGAGTCTTAGTACTCTAAATGTTTAGTTGATTTTTGGATACTTATTGTTCGAGAAAAATAAATATGTAATAAATAATTATATAAGTATATATATATATTTTTATTGAGCATAGGCCGGCTCTGATGTCGTTTGAACTTCTTTTTCGGGGTCGAACTGCCCGAGGTACTCCTTCAGTCTCTGTCCATTCACCACCAGCTCTCCCTTGTCAGTTCGAATCCTGACAGCTCCACTTTCAAACACGTGCACCACTTCGTATGGCCCTTCCCATCTGGATCTAAGCTTTCCGGGGAACAGCTTCAACCTAGAATTGAATAACAAGACATTTTGGCCAACATAGAAGTGTTTAGACTTTATACGACGATCATGTAACTTCTGGGTCGCTCTTTGTAAATCCTCGAGCTTTCATAAGCTTGCGCTTACTCTGAGCAACTCGTGGGTCAAAATTAAGCGTTTTTACGGCCCAGTAAGCCTTGTGCTCTAGTTCTACGGGCAAATGACAGGCTTTTCCAAAGACAAGTCTGTATGGGGACATCCCAATGGGAGTCTTGAATGCAATGCGGTATGCCCATAGAGCATCATTGAGTTTACGCGACCAGTCTTTGCGGGTTATCCCCACAGTGGCTTCGAGTATGTGTTTGATTTCGCGGTTTGATACCTCGACTTGGCCACTGGTTTGGGGATGATAAGGCGTGCCGATCTTGTGGAGAATCCCACTTCTGCTCATGAGATTTGCAAAAGCTTTGTTGACAAAGTGGGTTCCTCCATCAGATATGATTACCCTAGGTACACCAAATCTATTGAAAATGTTATTTTTCAAAAATTTGATGACTTGGTGACCATCGTTGGTTGGCAGCGTAACCGCCTCGACCCACTTGGACACGTAATCGACAACTACCAAGATGTAGTGATTCCCATCAGATGTCGAGAATGGTCCCATGAAGTCAATACCCCATACATCGAAAATCTCAAGGATGAGAATTCCTTTTTGAGGCATTTCATCCCTCTTGGAGATATTCCCTAATCTTTGGCATCTGTCGCAAGACTTAACAAACGCCCTGCAATCCTCGTAAATGGTAGGCCAATAAAAACCACACTCGAGCACCTTGTGAGCTGTTCAAGTGGGGCCGTGGTGACCTCCATATTCCGATTCATGACATTTTTTAGCGATTTGATAAGCCTCGTGCTCAGTTACACATCGTCTAATAATCGAATCTGCACAATGCTTAAAGAGGTAAGGATCTTCCCAGAAGTAGCCAACTACATCTTGGTTGAACCTTGCTTTCTGTTTCTTGTTCTGGAATGGTGGGGTTATTCCACATGCTAAAAAGTTAGCAATGTCGGAAAACCATGGACAAGCTTGATCACGAAGGTGCAAGGCAAACTATTGCTCATCCGGAAAATTTTCATTGACGGCTATCTCATTTTTATCATTTTCTATTCGAGACAAGTGGTCAGCAACACCATTGTCTCTGCCTTTTCTATCTTTTATTATGATGTCAAATTCCTGCAACAAAAGTACCCACCTGATTAATCGAGGTTTGGCATCTTGTTTGCTAAACAAGTATCTCAGTGCAGAGTGATCGGTGTATATTATGGTTTTCGTACCAATGAGGTATTGTCTGAATTTAGCAAATGCGAAAACCACAGCATACATCTCTTTCTCCGTGGTTGTGTAATTGACTTGGGCTTCAGTCAGGGCATGGCTGGCGTAATGAATCACGCAGTGCCTTCCTTCCTTATGTTGCCCAAGAACTGCACCCACGGCGAGATCACTTGCATCGCACATGACCTCAAAAGGCATTGACCAATCGGGTGGTTGCACTATTGGAGCAGAAATCAACATCTTCTTGAGCGTGTCAAAGGCTTGAACACATGCTTCATTTACTACGAAAGAATTTTCTTTACAAAGCAAATTAGTGAGCAGCTTGACAATTTTAGAAAAGTCTTTAATGAATCTCCGGTAAAAACTGGCATGCCCTAAGAAACTCCTAACTGCTTTTATTGAGTTTGGTAAAGGAAGGTTGGATATGACTGAGACTTTGGCCCTATCGACTTCGATGCCTACGTGCGAGATGCGATGACCCAACACTATTCCTTCGGTGACCATGAAATGGCACTTCTCCCAGTTTAAAACTAGGTTGGTGTCCTCGCATCTTTTTATAATTTTTGCAAGATTTGTCAAACATTCATCAAAAGTATCTCCATACACAGAGAAGTCATCCATGAAAACTTCAATGCATTTTTCGATAAATTCTGAGAAGATAGACATCATGCATCGCTGAAAAGTGGCAGGCGCATTGCAAAGTCCAAAAGGCATGCGCCTGTACGCAAAAGTTCCATATGGGCACGTGAAAGTGGTCTTATCATGATCTTCACTAGCTATTACAATCTGATTGTAACCAGAGTACCCATCCAAAAAGCAGTAGTACTCCCTCCCGGCCAACCTCTCCAGCATCTGATCAATGAATGGCAAGGGAAAATGATCCTTCCGCGTAGCGGTGTTGAGCTTCCGGTAGTCGATGCAGACTCTCCAACCGGTTACTGGACGTGTCACCACTTCTTCTCCTTGCTCATTAGTCGTTATGCACATCCCCCCACGCTTAGGTACTACCTGCACTGGGCTAACCCATTTGCTGTCAGATATAGGATAGATGATACCAGCATCTAAGAGCTTGATAACTTCTTTCCTTACCACTTCTTGCATGTGGGGGTTCAGACGCCTTTGTGGTTGCCTAGAGGGCTTGTACTCCTCTTCCATTAAAATTATGTGCATGCAAACAGAGGGGCTTATTCCTTTTATATCAGAAATGGTCCATCCAATTGCATGTACATATTTCTTTAGAATGTCTACCAGAGCTTTTTCTTGTTCTTGTGTCAGCTTAGCTGACACAATTACCGGTAATCTTTTATGTTCAACGAGAAAAACGTACTTAAGATGATCCGGAAGTATTTTAAGTTCAAGCTCTGGCGGACATTCAACGGAAAGCAGTAATTTGCGAGAAATGGTTGGGGGTGAGAGATCAGATTTACCTTCAGGACCCTGTGTCAGTAAAGGGTCCACTTCCTCTTCCGTGGTGCTCTCTTCCTCCTCTGGAGTGAATTCAACACCGTCGAACTCTTCAAGATCCCCAGTGATAGGGTCTTCAAAGTGAACAGCGTTGCAGCTTCTTTGTTGCTCAACACCTCCAGGCGTCAGTACCTGTTTTGAAACTTTGTCCGTCATCACAGTCATAGAGTCTATCTCTCATCCTCACACCTATTTTCTATTACGTCAAACATGGAACAAGATCCCTCATTCGGGAATTTCTGCAGCTCCTCCATGTCAAAAGAGATTTCTCGATTATCTACCCTCAATGTGACTCTTCCAGATGTGGCATCAATTAGTGCACCGCCAGTGGCCAAAAACGGGCGTCCCAGGATAAGCGGCATTTCAGAGTCCTCTTCAATGTCAAGGATGATGAAGTCAACCGGGAAAAGAACTTGGCCGGTTTTGACTACCACGTCCTTGAGGATTCCTACGAGCTTAGTGATTGATCTGTCTGCCAGTTGCAGTTTCATTTTGACCGGTTCAATCTCTCCGAGCCTTAGGCGAATTGCCATGGCTAGAGGCATCACGTTGATGCTGGGTCCTAGATCACATAACCCCATGCTCACTTTGGCCTTTCCAATCTGTACTGGTAGCGTGCAACATCCAGGGTCCTCTTTCTTTTCGGGCAGTTTCCTCTGAACTATGGCACTGCATGTGCTGTTGAGAATAATCACCTCCTCCTGCTCTACCTGCCTTTTCCCTAAAATCAATTCTTTCAAGAACTTAGCATAGGTGGGCATTTCTGAAATCATTTCCACGAGAGGAATGGTTATCTCTACAGACTTTAACCGTTCTAGAAATTTCTTGAATTTAAGGTCATGTTCCTTATTTTTAAGACGTGTGGGGTATGGCACCCTTGGCATGTACTTATTATTATCAATTTTTGGTGGTAAAGAGAAGGAAGTTGTACCTTCACCCATACCCTTTTCAGCTTCATTTGCAGCTTTAGCCTGCGTGTTTGTTGTATCTGATTTATCCTTTACCAGCTCAACACCTTCATCTCCTTCAACCTTTTCCTTTTCCTTTTCCACCTCCAATGAAACCTTTACTTTCATAGCTTTCTTCCTTGCAGATCCAACATTTCCCTTCAGAGTCTTGCCTCCCCGCAATGTGATTGCCTTGCATTGCGGGTTGGCTTCAGTGCTGCTCGGCAGTGTTCCTTTCCCTCTGTTCTGCAATTCCTTAGCCAACTGGGTGACCTGCGTCTCCACATTTTTGATTGATGACTGCAACTGCTGGTTTATCTCCCTTTGATTGGAAATAAATTCAGTCATCAAATTCTCCAGGCGAGATTGTGGCTTTTGGTTGTATTGCTGATTCTGATCAGGTTGGGCTTGGAAGTTTTGGAAATTCTGGCCTTGGTTTTGGTTGGGCCTCTGTTGGATATGGGGTTGAAAGTTCTGATTTTGATTCTGGAAGTTCTGTACTCTCTGCTGAACGAATCCTTGGTTCTGAGGTCTGAAGTTCTGCTGAAGGTTTTGGTTTGCGAACTGGTTAGGCTGGTTTGGCTGTGTCAACAAATGCGCATTGAGTGCATTGTTGTTGGAATAGGAGAGGTTGGGGTGGCGATTGTTGGTGGAATTGCTGGTATTGTTGCTGATTTGGATTAGGTAGATTTTCCTCCTCGTTGGCACGATTCGGGTGTTCTACCATACCCCCATCAGCTCCATTACCAGGGTTATTGGGTGGTTGGTCTATTGGTAAGATCGGGTGAATGTCCTGGTTTTCTGCCATATCAGATATTTCACTGCTTTTGGTTTCGGGTGAGGTACGAGTCCGGGCTTCCTGCTCTTTCCTTCGTCTGGCTTGCGCCCTCAGTTGGCGAGCGGTCCTTTCTATTTCTAGATCGAACGGTAGCTCAGGCAATGTGTCCTTTCTCCTTTGCATAAGCAGTTTGTATCAAGATTTGACAGCACCTGCACAACCCCCAGGTTAGTAATGGTTCAAGAATATATACAAAAACTATCTATGAGTAAATCAGGAGTGTAGTTCTCTTAATGAACGGCGTTGCATCCTCCCCGGCAACGGCGCCATGAAACTTTTGACAATTTCTGCACACGAGTATTTTCTAAAATATATCAAGTTTGAATTTATTAAATAAAAAGAGTTATGATTTATGGGAAGGGGTTAAGGATATATTTCACTTTTTATTACTCATATGGGAAACTTTGATTTCAAATGGCGCCACGAAACTCCTCGCCAAGAAACTTTTGACAAATTTCGTGGTGCAGCCGGGGGTAGACAATTCAATCTTAACAGACATCAGTGTTCAATACTTAATATAGTATTATTTATTACAACTGTATGCATGCTCCCCGGCAACGGCGCCATGAAACTTTTGACAGGTTCCCACTATATGAGTATTTTCTGAAAAATAATCATCCCGGTTTAATTTTATTTAATGAAACCAATTTATGAAGATGGAGTTGGGATTAAGGATATATTTATAGGTTGTCACATTTTTATTACTCGTGCTAAGAAACTGTGCCCCCGAAAGCGCACGGTGTCAAAAATTGCAGTAATTTATAGTAAGACCGGATCGTTCACTGGAGGATGTGCGATAGAAGCAGGGCCCACGTCGTTTACTAAGATTTTCCACTCGGTTACTCGATTCAAGTTTTGCAATGGTTTCTAACAACTACTTGACAATAATTTAAGCTAGACTATGGAAGCAATTAAAATTATTCTACAAAGCATATTAAATCTATTCTAAGAAAGCAATAAGAATTATGCTAAGAAAGCGAATAAATTATTCTATGAAAGCAGATTTAAAAAGAGACAGAAAGGACAGGAAGGAAATAATAAAGATTTGACAAGATTCAGATGAGACAATTAAACTTCCTTTTTGATACACAGATCTTTTGTTTAGGATAATCCATCAGTTAGCTAACTCTCATGCTTTCTAGACTATGTTCCCTTTAACAGACATGTACTTACAGTCAGAATTTGCATGCTCTTAAGACAGCAAAATCTAAGATACCACAGACTCACAACTGCCCTCACATGGCCATGTAGAGGCATGTTACTCATCTGTGGTGGACAAGCAACACCTAACATATCATTAGTTGACATGCCAAGTACTCCTATCATCCCTCTTGTCACACCCAAAGTCCAAATCTAATCCCGAACTAATCCATAACTCTTAAACCTTACAACCTGCGGCCAACCTCTAATTCTTCCGAGTGACCTCTACGAAAGCATTTTAAAGAAAGCGATAAAGAAAGCAGTAAAAAAAGCATTTAAAACCTATCACTCGGAAGTCTTTAAAAGATCATCACATTCCGTTAGTATAAAAGAGACCCTAGTCTTGGTGACCAGATGCAGATTTAGAACTTCCCAAATATCAGTAAGCCACAGGGCTTATAACATCCGGTTAGTTACGAGATACAAACATGAGTGGAACAGACCTATGAAGATCTATTCCGAATGTACTCACTCAAGACTCAATTTTTGGCTTTGGCGGGAGACGATAGTAGTTGAAAGAATACTCAACCCTACCTTAGAAATTAACCAAGGCCTATATGTTGTTCATCCAATATTATTTATCATATCTTATCCGAATCCAAGTGGACACTGATTCGATGCAACACTTAATACAAGATTTCCAACACACAGTAATTTTGAGAAACAAATAGATGTTTGAAAATTATTCCCTAAACAGGTACTAAACTCTAAATTAAAACACAGATCCTTTCACTCCAGATGAGACCTAATCGCAGACTCTGCTTCTAAGTTCTCAAAATCAACCCCCAGTAGAATATGAGTGTAACACCCCGGTTTTGGTAACCCAGGCCGGGATGCCACCGCCACACCTCCCTAGCAAGACACGGTTTCTCCGAGCTCACTAAAGAGATGCAAGGCTATGGTTTTTCAGAATTTAATACGTTCAAACAGCCCATTCATAAGTAATTTAAAAATACTACATCAGAGTTGCATCGAGAATATAAAGTACGCAGCGGAAGTAAAGTGTATGCAGCGGAATTTAAAATATAGGGCCGACATGGCCAAACCACGGGTTAAACAGACCCGTTCATGCAAGTCACGTAAAATAAATAATTAAGTGTCCAAAATGATCCCCCAATGAGTGATCATGCTCCGTACTCTGTAACAGAAAAAAAATGAACAACGGTTTTTATCAGTATTATAAAATACTGAGTAAGTCAATCCTTACATAGCAATAAAGGGGTTAGATTTTTAATAATTAAGATAAAACTTTTTGCCATGCATAAAAACATTTTATAAAAAAAATGTGATTATAATTGCATACTTTAAAGACACATTTAATTTCATAATTTAAAACTTAAGCATGGGCAATTATTTAAGACATGATTTAAAAACATGAATAATGCCGTAAGTAAGTAAATAAAAATTTGAGCTTTTAAAAATTCTCCCCGATACGCCTCCATCTCAACAATATTTAATTTTAGCCGGCAATCCGGCGGCCGTAGCCAATTTCATAAAATCTGAGCTTTTTAATATATTTCCCGTTACGCCATCATCTCAACAATATATATCATTTAGCCGGTGATCCGGCGGCCGCAGCCAATATCAATAGTATCATTTAGCCGGTGCTCCGGCGGCCTCAGCCAATTTCATAAGTATCATCTCATTTAGCCGGTATTCCGGCGGCCGCAGCCGATTCGCCATACCCAGTACCACTCCGTCGAGCCTCGAGTATCCCATACGGATACACTAGAGAGGGTAGGCCGTTGGTCTCTTGTGACCAAATACGCCATATCCAGTACCGCTCCGTCAAGCCTCGAGTAACCCATACGGATACACCCGAGAGGATAGGCCCAAAAATATAAGATGCCATTTTGGCAATCTTTCGCGCGTAATCATCATTGCCGTTTAGGCACAAAATGAATAATTAGGAGGGCACCCTGCAGAGCACTCACCCCCCAATGAAACCGATATCGTTTCAACTTTAGTGTAACGGGATTTCCAAAAATACAACTTTATCGTATCACAAGATTTCGATCGTTGTTTAGAGATTTCAAAATTTCACAAGTTTAAAACCGATCGATGTCACAGTTTACGCCTTTTCAGTTTAAAAATCCATTTCTTAGGCGATTAATCTGAAATTTTCACAGTAGCTCAAATACATCCCAATGAACAACTTTCATGTTTTGAGTTTTTGGGAAAAATGATGGGAAGCATGTCAAAAATCAAGTTTTCTACACAAACAAAAAGCTGTCAGGATTCAGGTTTGACATCTGTCAAAGATTTGACTTTTTAACATGTCAAATGAACTCCAAAAATTCTGAAAATTTATAGGCACTTAAAAGACACCAAAATAAACAAGTTTTATTAGAGGCAAATTATGCAAATTCATCACGGATTAAGTCAGATTAATCTACTAAGTTCGGTCTTAAAATCTGTCTCAGTTTCCGAAAGGTTCATGCACCACAGAATATGTTCGACGCGGTTTGGGATAGCAAATCTTAATGAAAGTGCATGAAATTTTACAGAGGTATTCAAGACTCATAGATCTACAACTTTTGTTTAGATCATGAAGATTGGTTTGGACTAGAAATGATAGAAATAAGCTCATCAAGTTCGGTTATGAAATCTGTCAACTTTTGAAAATTTTTAAAAACGCAGAATATGTCCGACTTGATTTGGGGTATCAAAACTTGATGAAAATCTCTGAAATTTTTACACAATATAGCTTAAGATCTTAGGATCAAAATCTTAGTTTTGAGTTTTCAGGTTTGAACGCTCGAAGTAAGAGTTTTGGTCGGATTTCAGAAAATACGTAGATTGGGGTTTTTAGGTTTGATTTCAACGTTTCGTTTAAGATCCAATGTTTCGGATGTCTTTAAACCACCCATATTGATATGTAAGTTATTAACTTACAGTGAGTGAGTTCTTGAACGTTCTAGAGTTGATCGATTTGTCCAAAATCGCCACGAACGGATCTACGCAACACGTTCTTCTTCTCCTTTGGCTACGAACGTGTTTTGCAAGTAAAGATCCGTAAGTTAGAAGGTTGATTATGATCTTAAAGCAATAAGTAAACTTGATTTACACCTTACCAACAATCCAATGCTTGCAAATCCTTGATCTACACCCTACCTTGGTTGGATTTGATTGCCGGAAAGTTGCCGGAAGTTTGCCGGAAGGGTGTTTGGCTTAGGGAGAGTTTTGGGAGAGTTGGGAGAGTTTGTGGGATGAATTATTGGTGAATATGGCTGACAATAGGGTGTTAGGGACTTCTATAATCATCCAAAAATAGGCCTCCCCCGTGATAGATCAAGATTCCCACCTTTGGGACCCAAAAAATGGCAAAAAGTCGCCAAAAACACATAAATCCCGACTGCTACAGTAGCATGCTACAGTAGCGTGCTACAGTAGCATGCTACAGTAACTTTTTTTTTTTTTTTTTTTTTTAAATTTTTTTTTTTTTTATATATATATATATTAAGATTCTTATCTTAAAAAAAATCATAATGTGGGAATTTTTGTGATCTTGTAAGTCATACATAGCTTCAAAAAGGAATATATTCTTTATTTGAAAATGACAAGATATGATTAATATTCCACCCTACAATTTCAAACCATAGTCAAATTATTCCCAATTATATTATGGCATTCTAGAATAATTCCATAATAAAAAATATATGGGTAGAATGATTAATCAAGGATATATAGAAAATAGATAATTCTCATTATAATTTAAACATATGAATATATACATGTATATACATGTGTACATGTTTGGAAAGATTATTTCAAGACCAAGGTATATATGTGTATATAAACTTGTATATGGATTTAAAATATTCTATGAACCATATACTTATTACACTTGATATTGAAATCCATATATTTATTTGAAAAGACAAATATATATAATTTTTCAAAGTATGTTTTGTAGAAAATAATATACTAATCTTTAAGCACATATTTGAACATATAAATATATATAGATTTGATTAAAAATCTACTTAGTGAATTGGTCAAAATATATATATTCATACATATATATCGGGTAATTTCTATGGTATTACAATCTACCCTCCTTAAGAATCAACTTCGTCCCCGAAGTTGCGCGACTTATTGACCGATTGATTGATTGTGGTTGTGTCATTGTGTTTGGTTGTTTGATATTATTCGACTGAACCCAGAATTGAAATTTCCAAGTTGCCTACGTACCCTGTGAAGGGATCAAGTCATTACGTAGTTCAAAACAATTAGAATTTGTTCATTTGGGATACAAAATATTCGGGTCGTTACAATGAGTTAGTCATAACTGTCGAATTTATCCTTTACTCAGATCCGGATTTTATAAAGTGATTTTTGTGGAAATTTATTATGCAACATCTGATTTAAATCAAGACTTCTATGTCCAAGGAGAAGGATCTCCAAAATATTATAGACCACAATATCTACATAATACTATCATGCATACATGTATATGAGAAGTAAAATAAAATACCCCAAAATATATGGTGGGGTTAGACAGAACTTGATACACAAAGGTGAGTTAGCCGGAGATAAGAAGAATTTGGCTAAAAAGAGTGCCAGAAATAATTGGGGTTATCCGGATTGCAAACATCTTCTATCCGGTTCCCAAGTATTCCAGATGGAATGATTGTTAGACAGTAGGGATCCCTTAATGACAGTGATTGCTATCATCGAGTGTAACACCCCGGATTTGATAACCCAGGCCGGGGTGCCACCGCCACACCTCCCTAGCAAGACACGGTCCTCCGAGCTTGCTAAAGAGATGCAAGGCTATAGGTGTTGGAAAAAAGTTTTAAAAGCAAGTCCGGAATTACTTAAAAATGGTAATGTAATATCATCCATACATGATAATAAAAATAATAGGTTGCATCGGAAATTAAATACAGGGCCGACATGGCCAAAACTCGAGTTAACAAGCCCGTATGCAAGTCATGTAGAACAAATAATTAAATACCCAAAGTGATCCCCGATGCATGATCATGCTCCATACTCTGTAATGGAAAAATGAACAACGGGTTTTATCAGTATATAAAATACTAAGTAAGTTAAGCCCTAACAAAACAATTTAAGGGGTTACATGTGTTTAAATCCAAAGATTCACTTGTCATGCATTACTTTAAAAATCCATATTTTATTCGCAGCGGAAAACATGTTTAATTTATTCAAGACGACAATGCATAATTTAAAAGACTTAATTTAAAAGCGGAATTTAAAAGCATAACTTAAATGACGTAATTTAAATGCGTAATTTAAAAACAGGATACAAAAGATTTAAGCGTAATCAACACTCACACAAGTCTTTTATATTTTATCGTGCAACTAAGAAGAGGACACCACACAAGAGAGATCACTAACGAGGCAATCTCAAAAATCATAATCAGTTAGCCGGTGAACCGGCGGCCGCAGCCATATCAGTATTGACTGCCGTTTTGGCTAGCCATGTATCTCGTTGCCATTTCGGCAAGCCGTGTGTATCTACTGTCGATTTGACATGCATGTATGTCAACTGTCATTTGACAGGCGTTTCAAGCGGTTTCACTGCCACTCGGGCAGGCCGTGTATTTCTCACTGCCGTTTTGGCAGGCCATGTGCACAACTGCCGTTTTGGCATAATAAGGAGATCACTAACGAGGCAATCTCAGATAGTAGGGAGACCACTAACGAGGCAGTCTCAAAATAATGATAGCATCAAGATCGGCTCAGCCTAGTGAACGGGATTTTTCGAAAGTTCGTATTTCAATGTTATCAAAATATTCGATATCGCGTTTCGTAGTTCGAGTTTTCTCAAGTTCGAAAAAATCCGATTTGACGCAGTTTACGCCTTTCTTAATTAAAAATTCATTTTTACACCAAAAATTCTGAAATTTACACAGTAGCTCAAAAACACACACACGAACAACTTTCATGTTTTAAATTTTTGGAAATAATGTTTTGAAGTGAGTCAATATTTGAGTTCTTTACAAAAGATAATTTCTGTCTCAAAATCTGATTTCGTCACAGGTTCGTGCGACGCCGATTAAAAATTCATTTCAAAGCCAATTGATCTGAAATTTTTACAGGAGATACAAAACACATTAAGGAACAACTTTCATGTTTTAAGAAATTAGAAATAATTAATTTTAGGTGTTCAAAAATCGACCACAACACGCTGTACACGCGCGGACTCAAAAGATCGCTTAAAACAGGTTCTGAAATTTGGCCGTTTGACATATCAAATGAACTCCAAAATCCATGAAATTTTATATGCATAATCTAGACACATTTATCTACAACGTTTGTTTAGAAATGCAAAGTTAAATCATTCTAAAAATGGGTGAAAAACATGCATCAAGTCGAGTAATGAAATCTGTCAACGGTTCCAAATGTTCGGTTTGTCACAGAAAGTTTACGGCGAGTTTTAGGATAGCAAATCTCAATGTCAATGGCTGAAATTTGGACACAAGATAGATTAAAGTCTTAGGAACAAAATCTATGTTGAAAAGTTTTCGGTTTGAATTCCCGAAGGTCGATTTTTAGGGAGTTTTTGAAATTGGACGAAAATAGGGTTTTTGAAAAGCGGTTTTCGTTACGGGTATAGATCTCGAGTTTTAAACAACAATAAACCACAAAAATTTGTGAGTAAGGTCTCTTACATAGTTAGAGATTAGGATTGTTGTCGGGGCTTTTTGGACGTCCTAGGGTCGCGACGAACGGCCAACTTCTCCGGTCTCTTTTTGTTCGTCTCCCGACATGAAATTGTAGCAAGGAAAGATGGTTAGATTTCAAGTTTTTGAGACTTATGGACGAGCTACACACTATAATACAACTTACCAAGGTCCTAGAAGGCAGTGGCCTTGTCTCGCTCGTCCCGTCTTCGCCGGAATACTCGTCGGGAGGTTGTCGGAAGTTCGTCGGAAAGGTGTTTGGCTTTGGGAGAGATTGTGGGTGTTTGGGAGGCTGCTCAATGGTGAATAGAGTGTGGGAGGCAGCCCTAGGTCGGGTAAAAGCTTCCCCACTCGTCCAATTTAGTTACCAAAGTCGGGAGGCGTAATTTTGGCAAGAAATCGCCATGATCGCGCGATTTGCAGCTGTCTGCTGCTTGGCGCGCTCGTGGCGCGTTCCCGCGCGGCGACCGCGCGGCTCCGGCCTGGGCTGCGGCCTGGGCCGGGTCGTGCGATCCGTCGGGCCTTTTCTCATCTCTTTCGGACTTCTGTCCTTCTACGTTTTCGGGCTCGACTTTTCGGGTCGTTCTCGGGTTACGATTCCTTTCTTAAATTTATTTCGACTCCAATGAATTTCATATTCGAAATCTTGAATCCATCAAGTTTGTATCCGTCGGCTTGAATTCGTCGTCTTTTGGCTCCCGTGCAATAATTTATCTAATTAAATTATTTCCGATTTCACGGGTTCTTGGAATTAAAATTCTTTTCCTTCTTGAATTTAATTCTAATTCTTTTGGGATTAATCCATGGAATATCTTCGGGCTTCCTTTCCCTCTTTCATCCCATTTCGACTTGACCAAAATTTGGGTTCGAATTCTTTGAATTTATCGGTCATGCCATTTCCGAGCAATAATTTATTGTAATAAATTATTTTCTTCTCGGAAATAAATTTTATTTCGTTTCTTTGGGCGTTGTAAACCCCGGGTATTACAGTCTACCCCCCTTAAGAATCAACTTCGTCCCCGAAGTTGCGCCCTCGCTTTCTTTTGGCCTCAATTTAATGTTGGGGTATTTCCATCTACTTTCCTAAAGGATAAACGTCTCCCACAAGAAATTTATTCCATTCCTTTGAACGTGGATTAAATTTCTCGGGTGTTACATCCTCTCCCCTTTAGGAATCAACTTCGTCCTCGAAGTTGGGCGTTAACTCCTCGCGAGCTCCGACATTGTTTGGTTGCGTGATTGTATTAATGTGTGTTGTTGTTTGTTGTTATTTGACTGAACCCAGAATTGAAATTTCCAAGTTGCCTATGTACCCTGTGAAGGGATCAAGTCATGACGTAGTTCAAAACAATCTGAATTTGTTTATTTTTGATTGGATACAATTCGTCGAATCGAACTCAAAATAAACGCAGTTATCGATGCTTGGAAACTTCTTACGGTTGCTTGGGCCGAGTGGTCACGTCCTCTCTCCTGTTTATGTTTTTTATTCGCGTCCGGCAGTCACGCAGCCGATGACCATGTCGACCGCACCGAAGGCATGATCCAGGCTGAGGGCATCCTCTCGCATAGTGTGGTTTACCACACTTTGGACATGGTGGCGCATAGTCACCATGGTTGAAGACTATCCCCTTGTTTCGTCCATTGTCGTTTTGATGTGGTTGGTTCGAGTTTCTACGGACATGGTCCTTATTCCTCTTGTATCCTCCTTGTGGTCCTTGGTTAGTCCCATCTATCGATTTCCGTTTCAGTCCTTGAACTCGTGCAACCGCAACTGCACGATCATACACAGCTTGTAGGTCAAGATAGTGCTCGCCCGTGATCACCTCTCTAATAGATAGGTTCAGTCCCGTCTCGAACTTCTGTGCCTTCTCTACATCAGTTGGCACCAGTCTCGGCGCGAACCGCACCAACTCCTTGAAATGGTTATAGTATTCTTGGACCGTTTTTCCTCCTTGCCTTAGTGCTAGAAATTCCTCGTACATGGCAGCCTTCGTGCTCATGGGATAAAAATGATCCCTAAGCAGATCCGTGAATTCTGACCATGTGTAGGGCTCGTCGTACTCCGCACGTTTCCATTGGGTGGCTTGCCACCAATCATCCGCCTCGCCTCCTAGGTAGTATGAAGCTACGTGAACCTTTTCCCCGTCGAGACACTTTACGGCATTCAACAGCTTATCGAACGTTCGTATCCATTCCTCTAGCTGAGCCGGGTCCTCTTCGCCGGCGTAGTGGGGTGGTTGGTAAGGGTTTACCAAGGCTAAGTAGTTGACCTGGGTTACCGGTGGTGGTACACCCGCTTGTGCACGTTGCACTACAGCATTTCCTAATACTACGAGAACTTCCTCGACAGTCCTTAGACGCTCATCCATATTGTTGGGAACATGAGGCACTCGCCCTCCTACGTTATGAGGGATCTCATTATTGTTCGGTGCGTTGGGGAGGTCAGCATGAGTGTTGTTTGGGATTTCCTTTCTCGATTTTCCCTTAGGTGCCATTTTCTGTTATCAACGCACGGGAACATGAGTTTCTAATCTAAGGTAAGTTAGCATTCAAGAAAATCTATAAGATAGGATTGGCAAGAGGTAATAGATAGAAGAATGCTAAACTTAGGTGATCAAGTTCTAGGACTAAGGCAAAATTAGTTTTAAGCAAATGCTTCTAAGTCAAGGTCATGTCGAATATTCATGGATGTATGCAATGTTATCCCAACCCCGAAAAAAAAAATTTCGTGACTTTAAAAACTTGTTGGAAAAATTTCTATGCATATGTAAATATTTTCCATGGGTTTAAAATAAATATTGTTCCATGGAAATAAAACTTAAAATTTAAATAATAATAATGGTACTTAAAAATTTAAAAATAATATTAATATTTGTTTAAAAATCCTTGGGCCTCTATATTGGACAAAATAATAATAATAATTTAAAAATATTTCCGGGCTCTGATACCACTTTGTAACACCCCGGATTTGATAACCCAGGCCGGGGTGCCACCGCCACACCTCCCTAGCAAGACACGGTTCCTCCGAGCTTGCTAAAGAGATGCAAGGCTATAGGTGTTGGAAAAAAGTTTTAAAAGCAAGTCCGGAATTACTTAAAAATGGTAATGTAATATCATCCATACATGATAATAAAAATAATAGGTTGCAGCGGAAATTAAATACAGGGCCGACATAGCCAAAACTCGAGTTAACAAGCCCGTATGCAAGTCATGTAGAACAAATAATTAAATACCCAAAGGGATCCCCGATGCATGATCATGCTCCGTACTCTGTAATGGAAAAATGAACAACGGGTTTTATCAGTATATAAAATACTAAGTAAGTTAAGCCCTAACAAAACAGTTTAAGGGGTTACATGTGTTTAAATCCAAAGATTCACTTGTCATGCATTACTTTTAAAATCCATATTTTATTCGCAGCGGAAAACATGTTTAATTTATTCAAGACGACAATGCATAATTTAAAAAATTTAAAAGCATAACTTAAATGACGTAATTTAAATGCGTAATTTAAAAACAGGATACAAAAGATTTAAGCGTAATCAACACTCACACAAGTCTTTTATATTTTATCCCGCAACTAAGAAGAGGACACCACACAAGAGAGATCACTAACGAGGCAATCTCAAAAATCATAATCAGTTAGCCGGTGAACCGGCGGCCGCAGCCATATCAGTATTGACTGCCGTTTTGGCTAGCCATGTATCTCGATTGCCATTTCGGCAAGCCGTGTGTATCTACTGTCGATTTGACAGGCATGTAAAAGCGGTTTCACTGCCACTCGGGCAGGCCGTGTATTTCTCACTGCCGTTTTGGCAGGCCATGTGCACAACTGCCGTTTTGGCATAATAAGGAGATCACTAACGAGGCAATCTCAGATAGTAGGGAGACCACTAACGAGGCAGTCTCAAAATAATGATAGCATGAAGATCGGCTCAGCCTAGTGAACGGGATTTTCGAAAGTTCGTATTTCAATGTTATCAAAATATTCGATATCGCGTTTCGTAGTTCGAGTTTTCTCAAGTTCGAAAAAATCCGATTTGACGCAGTTTACGCCTTTCTTAATTAAAAATTCATTTTTACACCAAAAATTATAAAATTTACACAGTAGCTCAAAAGCACACACACGAACAACTTTCATGTTTTAAGTTTTTGGAAATAAGGTTTCGAAGTGAGTCAAAATTTGAGTTCTTTACAAAATATAATTTCTGTCTCAAAAATTGATTTCGTCACAGGTTCGTGCGACGCCGATTAAAAATTCATTTCAAAGCCAATTGATCCGAACTTTTTACAGCAGATACAAAACACATTAAGGAACAACTTTCATGTTTTAAGAAATTAGAAATAATGAATTTTAGGTGTTCAAAAATCGACCACAACACGCTGTACACGCGCGGACTCAAAAGATCGCTTAAAACAGGTTCTGAAATTTGGCCGTTTGACATATCAAATGAACTCCAAAATCCATGAAATTTTATATGCATAATCTAG
Source organism: Hygrophila difformis (assembly GCA_030278955.1). Taxonomy (NCBI): domain Eukaryota; kingdom Viridiplantae; phylum Streptophyta; class Magnoliopsida; order Lamiales; family Acanthaceae; genus Hygrophila; species Hygrophila difformis. The sequence continues at coordinate 28,805,987 of JAOANR010000011.1, read as the reverse complement.
ACACATTTATCTACAACTTCTGTTTAGAAATGCAAAGTTAAATTATTCTAAAAACGGGTGAAAAACATGCATCAAGTCGAGTAATGAAATCTGTCAACAGTTCCAAATGTTCGGTTTATCACAGAAAGTTTACGGCGAGTTTTAGGATATCAAATCTTAATCTCAATGGCTGAATGGACACAAGATAGATTAAAGTCTTAGGAACAAAATCTATGTTGAAAAGTTTTCGGTTTGAATTCCCGAAGGTCCAGTTTTAGGCGAGTTTTTGAAATTGGACGAAAATAGGGTTTTTGAAAAGCGGTTTTTGTTACGGGTATAGATCTCGAGTTTTAAACAACAATAAACCACAAAAATTTGTGAGTAAGGTCTTAACTTACATAGTTAGAGATTAGGATTGTTGTCGGGGCTTTTCGGACGTCCTAGGGTCGCGACGAACGGCCAACTTCTCCGGTCTCTTTTTGTTCGTCTCCCGACGTGAAATTGTAGCAAGGAAAGATGGTTAGATTTCAAGTTTTTGAGACTTATGGACGAGCTACACACTATAATACAACTTATCAAGGTCCTAGAAGGCAGTGGCCTTGTCTCGCTCGTCCCGTCTTCGCCGGAATACTCGTCGGGAGGTTGCCGGAAGTTCGTCGGAGAGGTGTTTGGCTTTGGGAGAGATTGTGGGTGTTTGGGAGGCTGCTCAATGGTGAATAGAGTGGGGGAGGCAGCCCTAGGTCGGGTAAAAGCTTCCCCACTCGTCTGATTTAGTTACCAAAGTCGGGAGGCGTAATTTTGGCAAGAAATCGCCATGATCGCGCGATTTGCAGCTGTCTGCTGCTTGGCGCGCTCGTGGCGCGTTCCCGCGCGGCGACCGCGCGGCTCCGGCCTGTGCTGCGGCCTGGGCCGGGTCGTGCAATCCGTCGGGCCTTTTCTCATCTCTTTCGGACTTCTGTCCTTCTACGTTTTCGGGCTCGACTTTTCGGGTCGTTCTCGGGTTACGATTCCTTTCTTAAATTTATTTCGACTCCAATGAATTTCATATTCAAAATCTTGAATCCGTCGAGTTTGAATCCGTCGGCTTGAATTCGTCGTCTTTTGGCTCCCGTGCAATAATTTATCTAATTAAATTATTTCCGACTTCACGGGTTCTTGGAATTAAAATTCTTTTCCTTCTTGAATTTAATTCCAATTCTTTTGGACTTAATCCATGGAATATCTTCGAGCTTCCTTTCCCTCTTTCATCCCATTTCGACTTGACCAAAATTTGGGTTCGAATTCTTTGAATTTATCGGTCACGCCATTTCCGAACAATAATTTATTGTAATAAATTATTTTCTTCTCGGAAATAAATTTTATTTCGTTTCTTTGGGCGTTGTAAAAACCCCGGGTATTACATCGAGAGTCCTACTGTCTATGAGTGAGGAAAAACCTACACGTTTTCTTACTACAGTAATGCTATAACAGTGTTGATCAACACTATCTAACAGTACTGTAACTCGAAATTCGGGTTTGAAATTAAGATAAAGAAAAGGAAACTGTATCCGGATAGGAGTCAGCTGAGCAGCTATTATAATCCCGGATGGACGAACCGCCAAGGCTTCCACCGACCACTATCCGGACCATGCAAAATAACAACTGATAATTAATATTCAGACTACGAGCTAGTTTATCCGTGTGGGAATACCCGCCAACATTAGTCTGATATATTCCTTACTAGATGTTTCACACAAGACGATAAAAAGAAAAGATGAAATTAAAAGAATATTTTTGTTACTGTGTGAGTGTTAATCATACAATAATTTAGACACTAATGCATTGAGATGTGTAATGGATAAAAGTGGATGTAATGGGCCTAAGCCCAATATACCCATGCAGCTTACACAACTCAGGAAGATAAAATGTTTTTGAGGTTTTAAAATAGAAGGAAGAAAGCAATTCGGTCTATTGGGCAAAATGCAAATTAGACCGAATTGAGGATGCATGAGGTATGAAGTAATACCGTACCCAATTAATCCTTGTAAAGTCATGAAGCATCCTCTAATTCGAATTGTCAAAGCAATTCGGTCTAAACCGAATTGGACAATTCGAATTGATGAAGTCATTCCTTCACTCAAATTTGGCTAATGCATTTACCCCAAAATGAGGGTAATTCGAATCGCCAATTGTTCGGTCTAGACCGAATTGGCAATTCCAATTGGTAAGAGACATAAAATAAACTAAGGCATGAAGGGATGGAATGCATACAATATGGTGTACAAGGTCAATTCGATCTATGGGAGGAATTCGGTCTAGACCGAATTCGCACAGACCGAATTGCTTGTACACCACATGAGAGTGATTTTTGCTATGTAATTCGGTCTCATGGGCAATTTGGTTTAGACCGAATTACCTAGACCGAATTGCATATAGATTTTTAAATAAGGCATTTCAACAAATATTTTTGCCATGCAATTCCATCCTCATGGGCAATTCGGTTTAGGCCGAATTGCCTCAAATCGAATTGCATGTCTTTTCTCACATAAAAGATATTTTGAGCTCACAAGTACAGGTTCGGTTTACACTGTGAGGTTCATGATGGATAAGATTTACCAAATCCTTCATTTCACATCAGTGTCACCTCACAGCCACACTAATGAGTGTTTTTAAGGAGAATAGGCATAATAGGTTACGTGTCCAGCAGGCATTGGCATGAAATAAACCTTAATTCTACAAACAAGCAATCAAAGATCAAAGACCTAAACATCTAAGAATAATAAGAACACATGCATAAAAATAAGAACACCTACATTATCTAAGGCAACAATAAGCTAAAATAAAGAGAACAAAACCGCAACAGAATAAATTTAAAATAAATTCTAACAACCCTAAAATCATCTAAAACCTAAGAACACTCATTTGACTCACTAAGGTATAAGAACAAGCCAAAAACCCACTAAACATGCATTTATTGAGAATGTAGGTCAACTAAGACATAATAAATGTAACCTAGTTGAAACAAACAAACATTCTAACATTTATTACTTAGGAAAGCATTAAATAAGTGCCAAACACTTGAAATAAAAACCCATTTCTGGATTTCTTCTTGTATGGACACTTGAAAGCAAATAAATAACCCTAAAACCATCATTAGCTTGAAGGTAGGGTTCATTCTAACTACAAAGCATTTAAAGTTTATGGTAGTGGCTACACTAAAGGTAGTAACAAGCTTCTATAAAAATAAACTAAGATAAAAAAGCATTAAATCTACACTACAAGCATGAAGAATAAACTAACTAACTAAACTACCTACCTAACCCTTAAGGGGTGGAGAACCTTCTGCTCCTTCTTTTTGTCTCCCAGCAAATGTCCAAGTGTTAGTGTTCGGATCTTTTCTTGTGTTGAGGAAGGTCAGCTTTTATATTTCTTCTCAGAACCCTGGGCCCATCAGGGCCCATCCACATTGCCATGCATTTCTCACGTGCTCAAAGCTGCAATTTTGAATGTGATTCGGTCTCCTCAAGCAGTTTGGTTTAGACCGAATTGGTGAAATGAGGTCTTTCTTCTTGATCTTGAGCATGGAATGTGGTGATTCGGTCTATGGGTAGACCGAATTGGCCTTGTCGAACTGATGATGGCTCCTGCTTGGCTTCCTTGTTTTGAGGCAATTCGATCTATGCAATCAATTCGGTCTAGACCGAATTGCATATATCGAACTCCTTCTTTTCTTTTCTGCTCAGGGTCTTCTTCTTTTCAAAGTGCAATTCGGTCTAGGGGTCAATTCGGTTTAGACCGAATTGCCACAGACCGAATTGGTTGCTTTTCTCTTCTTCAACACTTCTCTTTTTCTTCTTCTTTTCTTCAGCAGTTCGGTCTAATAAGCAATTCGGTTTAGGTCGAATTGCGTATAGACCGAATTGATCTTCAACACTTAACAAAAATTTCAATTTGTGGGATTTTCATTCTTTTTTTCCCATCTTTTCATTCCTTTTTCTTTTCTTTTTCCTTTTTTTTCATGTTTTTGGATTTTTCTAACACAAATACAATTAAAATTGCATATTTTTGTGTCTTTCATTACCAGCTTATTTTTCTTACAAACTCGCATTAATCTGTCGAATTCAACTGCTTTCTCATTGAAATAAGATGGGAATACGATCAAAATGTCCGTCTCAGACACGAAAATGGATTGGAAATAATGGACAATTTTGGCTATTATCAGTAGGTGTGAGGAGTCCAGCTTAGTCCTAAACTGGGAGAAGTGTCACTTTATGGTTCGAGAGGGAATAGTTTTGGGACATAGGATCTCAGGAGATGGAATTGAGATGGACAGAGCTAAGATCAGTCTGATTGAGAAGTTACCACCACCAGTTGATGTGAAAGGTATGAGAGCATTTTTGGGACATGCAGGATTTTATGGGAGATTTATTGAGAAATTTGCAGAGGTTGCCAGGCCTCTTTCTGATTTGACTTGTAAAGATGTCCCGTTTATTTTTTATGATAAATGTATGACAACTTTCGAGACATTGAAGAAGAGACTGACAACAGCTCCTATTATTCAGGCTTCTGATTGCACTTTGCCCTTTGATGTGATGTGTGATGCCATTGATTATGCAGTTGGAGCTGTTTTGGGCCAGAAGAAGGATAGAAAGATGCATGTAATTTATTATGCATCCAAGGCACTGAATGGAGCACAAAGGAATAATTCTACCACTGAAAAGGAATTTTTGGCTGTGGTTTTTGCATTTGAGAAATTTAGATCTTACGTTGTAGGGTCTAAAACATTTATCCACACTGATCATTCTGCTATCAAGTGTCTGACTGCAAAGAAGGAGAATGCCAAAGCAAGATTCATTAGATGGACTTGTCTTCTGCAAGAATTTGATTATGAGATCATTGACAGAAAGGGCACTGAAAATCTTGTAGCAGACCATCTATCCAGAATGAAGCCTGAGAAGGAGGATCATAATTGGGAGATCTCTGATTCTTTTCCTGATGAACAGTTATTTACTATTCATACTCCTGATCCCTGGTATGCTGATGTGGTTAATTTTTTGGTTGCAAGGTATGTTCCTATTCATCTCCATCCACATTAAGTGAAGAAATTCATGAGGGATGTGCACATGTACCATTATGATGATGGAGAATTATTTAGGCTTTGTTCAGACCAAGTTCTTGGAAATATGTTCATGAGAATGAAATAATGGATATCCTAGCACAGTGTCATTCTTCACCAGTTGGAGCACACCATGGGGCCAATAGAACTGCATTTAAGGTATTACAATCTGGTTTCTATTGGCCTAATATTTACAAGGATGCTCGTGCTTTTGTGCAGGCATGTGATAGGTGTCAAAGGCTTGGTGGGATTGGACCTAAGGATGAAATGCCCCTTAAGATCATTCAAGAGGTTGAAATCTTTTATGTTTAGGGTATAGATTCATGGGTCCCTTTCCACCATCCTGTGGGAATCAATACATCCTTGTTGCAGTGGATTATGTTACAAAGTGGGTGGAGGCCCTAGCCATGCCAACCAATGTTTCCAAGAGGGTGATTGCTTTTCTGAAAAAGCATATTTTCACTAGATTTGGAGTACCTCATGCTATTATCAGTGATGGTGGCACACACTTCAAGAATAGGTGGTTGGAGGTGGTTCTAGTCAAGTATGGGGTGAAGCACAAAATTGCTACACCTTATCATCCCCAAACTTGTGGACAAGTGGAAGTGAGCAACAGAGAGCTCAAGCATGTTTTGGAGAGCACCGTCAAGCATACTAGGAAGGATTGGGCATGCAAATTGGATGATGCACTGTGGGCATATCGCGCTGCCTACAAAACTCCTTTGGGCATGTCTCCTTTTCAATTAATTTTTGGTAAAAGCTGTCATTTACCTGTGGAAGTCGAGCACAAAGCCTTTTGGGCTACTCGACTTATCAATTTTGATTTAACAGCTGCAGGAGAAAAGAGTCAGGAACAGTTGCTAGAGTTGGATTACTGGAGAGATGTAGCCTATGAGACTTCGAATTCTTACAAAGATAGGACCAAGATGGTTCACGATAAGCGTTTGAAGGCTAAGCAATTCAGTGAAGGGCAAAAAGTGTTGTTGTTTAATTCTCGACTGCGATTGTTCCCAGGTAAGTTACGTTCCAAATGGTCTGGACCTTATATAATTTCTAAAATTTTTCCTTCCGGTGCAGTCGAACTGGATGATGAAGGAAAGATATTCATTGTGAATTGGCACCGTTTGAAACCTTATGTGGAGATGGAATGTCGGTCCATCGATGCTTGGATACTTGACTTGTAATACCCCGTATTTCGAAACTCGAATATTTTGTATCCCAAATAAATTTTTGAACTACGTAATGACTTGATCCCTTCACAGGGTACGTAGGCAACTTGGAAATTTCAATTCTGGGTTCAGTCGAATAATATCAAACAACAAAACACAATGACACAACCACAATCAATCAATCGGTCAATAAGTCGCGCAACTTCGGGGACGAAGTTGATTCTTAAGGAGGGTAGATTGTAATACCATAGAAATTGCCCGATATATATGTATGAATATATATATTTTGACCAATTCACTAAGTAGATTTTTAATCAAATCTATATATATTTATATGTTCAAATATGTGCTTAAAGATTAGTATATTATTTTCTACAAAACATACTTTGAAAAAAATTATATATATTTGTCTTTTCAAATAAATATATGGATTTCAATATCAAGTGTAATAAGTATATGGTTCATAGAATATTTTAAATCCATATACAAGTTTATATACACATATATACCTTGGTCTTGAAATAATCTTTCCAAACATGTACACATGTATATACATGTATATATTTACATGTTTAAATTATAATGAGAATTATCTATTTTCTATATATCCTTGATTAATCATTCTACCCATATTTTTTTTATGAATTATTCTAGAATGCCATAATATAATTGGGAATAATTTGACTATGGTTTGAAATTGTAGGGTGGAATATTAATCATATCTTGTCATTTTCAAATAAAGAATATATTCCTTTTTGAAGCTATGTATGACTTACAAGATCACAAAAATTCCCACATTATGATTTTTTTTAAGATAAGAATCTTAATATATATATATATAAAAAAAAAATTTTAAAAAAAAAAAAAAAAAAAAAAAAGTTACTGTAGCATGCTACTGTAGCACGCTACTGTAGCATGCTACTGTAGCAGTCGGGATTTATGTGTTTTTGGGATTTTTTTGCCATTTTTTGGGTCCCAAAGGTGGGAATCTTGATCTATCACGGGTGTGGCATCTTTTTGGATGTTATGTAATCAATCCCATCCCCATTCTCAGCCATTTTCATCAATCATTCACCCCAAACTCTCCAAAAACTCTCCCAAAAGCCAAACACTCTTCCGACGAACTTCCGGCGACTTTCCGACGAGTTTCCGGCAACCAAATCCAACCAAGGAAGTGTGTAGATCAAGGATTGCAGGCTTTGGATTGTTGGTAAGATGTTATTCAAGTTTCCTTATGATTTTAAGATCATAAACATCATACTAACTTACGAATCTTCATATTCAAACACAAATCGGAGCCAAGGGAAGAATAAGTCGGGTGGAAGAGATTCGTTCGTGACATCCCGTGGATTCCGGACGACCCCGTGACCTCCTAAACATCATCCCCACTGTAAGTTAACCTTACTATGGTTTTGGGTGACTTAAAATGCAACCAAACATAGAGATTCAACTCAAGAAAGTTAATAAAAATCTGTCAACAAGAGAAACCCTCAACGCAGCGTTTTTGTATGAATTTTTCGAACCTCTAAAGCTGCTCAAACAACAAAACTCAAAACATGAAAAGTGTTGCTAAGGCTTTGGTCTAGCTTCTGTAAAAATTTCATAATTTTTCATGATGATTTGAAACCTGAAACCAACCCAAAACCGAAGAGTATTAAATCTGGATCTTAGAACTTTGGACAGATTTCACTCTCAATCTTGTTAGCCATTTTGACCTTGGATCTAGGCCGATCTAGGATTGGAGTTGAACATAAGAATTATAGATCTATGAGTTTGGAATACTACTGTAAGTTTTTAGAATTTTTCATTGAGATTTGAACCTCCAAACTCGAGCCGATCCAATCTGCGTTAGAACCAATGTCAAGAACCTTGACAGATTTCTTAACCGAACTTGATGAGCATATTTCTATTACTTCGAGTGTTCAAACCTGAAAACTCAAAACTAAGATTTTGATCCAAAGATCATAAGCTATATTGTGTAAAAATTTCAGAAATTTTCATCAAGTTTTGATACCCCAAAACGTGTCGGACATATTCTGCGTTTTTAGGAATTGTCAAAGGATGACAGATTTCATATCCAATCTTGAGGAGCTTATTCCTATCACTTCTAGCTCGAACCAATCCTCATGATCTAAACAAAAGTTGTTGGAAATCAAGTCTAGTATGTCTCTGTAAAATTTCAGAATTTTTAAAGTCAATTTGATATGTCAAAAAGTCAAATCTTTGAAAGGTGTTGAACCTGAATCCTGACAGCTTATTGATTGTGTAGAAAACTTGATTTTTGACATGCTTCCCATCATTTTTCCGAAAAACTTAAAACATGAAAGTTGTTCATTGGATGTTTTTGAGTTAATGTGAAAATTTCAGATCAATCGCCTAAGAAATGGATTTTTAAACTGAAAAGGCGCAAACTGTGACATCGATCGGTTTTAAACTTGAGAGATCTTGAAATCTTGTCGAAACATGAAATTAGCCTTTAAGGTTTAAATGATTGGGAATCCCTTTGAGATATAATGCAATTGAAATACCTTGCTTGCCGAAAGGCAATTGAAATATCTTGCTTGCCGAAAGGCAATTGAAATATCTTGCTTGCCGAAAGGCAATTGAAATATCTTGCTTGCCGAAAGGCAATTGAAATATCTTGCTTGCCGAAAGGCAATTGAAATATCTTGCTTGCCGAAAGGCAATTGAAATATCTTGCTTGCCGAAAGGCAATTGAAATATCTTGCTTGCCGAAAGGCAATTGAAATATAAACTTGAAACATGAGAAATGATTTTTGAAATTGGCTGAGGCCGCCGGATCACCGGCTAACTGTTACTATCGATATTGGCTGCGGCCGCCGGATCACCGGCTATCTATTGTTGAGATGATGGCGTAACGGGAAATCTATATTAAAAAGCTCAGATTTTATGAAAATGGCTGCGGCCGCCGGATTGCCGGCTAAATTAAATATTGAGAAATGGTTACGTAACGGGAGAGGAAAATAAAAGATTTAATATTTTTAAGTAGTTATGCCTTGCAAATCATTTTACTACAAGAAATCTTTTTATTAAATTAATTAAAGGCTTTGAAACCCCTAACCCATGCTATGTGTTAGCTTACTCAGCGCGTTTTTGCTGACCCAAACCATTTATCCCCTTTTTCTTACAGAGAATGAAGAATATGCATCATCATATGCATACTGGGAATTTTTGGGGATTACATCATGAACGGGCCTGTTTAACCCGTGTTTTGGCCATGTTGGCCTTATACATTATTTCCGCTGCACAACTTATAAATTCCGCTGCAACTTTGATGTATTATCTTTAAATTATATATGAATGGGCTGTTTGAATATTTTAAATACTGAAAACCATAGCCTTGCATCTCTTTAGTGAGCTCGGAGAAACCGTGTCTTGCTAGGGAGGTGTGGCGGTGGCATCCCGGCCTGGGTTACCAAAACCGGGGTGTTACATGACTGATGAGCTGTAAAGGATGTCTGGCTGTCGACGTTAAATATAGCGCTTCCGGGAGGCAACCCGAGTTTTTTTAAAATTTAATTAGTTGAATTTTATATTAAATTCTATTATATTATTATTATTATTATTATTAATTTTAATTGGTGAAATATCTATTTTTTAGGAACATTGGTGTAGCAAATGCTTTGGAAAGCAAGAATGGAACTTTAAAATCGCACAATTAAATTTGAGGGAGTATTTTTATTTTTATTTTTGTAATTTAATGTTTTAAATAAAAAAAATGACACAGCGGTGTCGCGCGGTGGCCGAGCGTCGCGAAGGGATTTCCGCGCCGGGACCGCGCCGGTGCGTCAGGGCAGAGAGCAGGACGCGGAGCAGACTGAATTGCACGAGCCTCATTTATTTTCCCTCTTTTGCTCGAAACAGCCCTCTCATCCCTCAAATTCGGTAATTTCAGTCTAATTTCTCTTGATTTCTCTTTCGATTTCATTAATTAAGGTATGAATCCACCGCTATACTTCATTAATTTCAGATTATATACCTTGGATTGTTTGCTTTCGGGATGAACATAGAGAAGTAGGGTTCATGTAGAAATTTGGGGATTTGTTATTTTAGACTTGATTTGTGCGATTTCATGTGTAATTGAGGTACTGGAGCATGTCTTTGTTAATTTGAATGTGTTTGTGCAACAATGTATACATGTTCTTGGTGATGTCTTGCTAGATTTTGAATTTTTGGAAGAACATGAGGAACTTCGAATTCAGTGACTGTAATACCCCGAATTTTTATCAACGTCCAAAGGAATAAAATTTATTCCTATCAATGTCGAAATATATCCGAGAAGAAGAAAATAATTTATCACAATAAATTATTGCTCGGATATGAAACGCCGATAGATTCAAATTCAAAATGGAATAAAAGAGGGAAAGGAAGCCCGAAGACATTCCATGAATTGAGTAAAAATAATTGGAGTTAAGTTCATGAAGGAAAAGAATTTTAATTCCAAGAACCCGTGAAGTCGGAAGAAATTTAATGATACAAGTTATTGCACGGGAATCAAAAGACGACGAATCGGAAGCCGACGAACCCGAGACCGACGGACTTAAGATATCAAACATGAAATTCATTTGAGTCGAGATAAACTTAAGATAAGAATTTATGATCCAAGAATGACCCGAAAAATCGAGCCCGAAAACGTAGGAGGATAGAAGTCCGAAAGAGAGGAGGAAAAGCACGACGGATCGCACGACCCCGCCCGGACCGAAGTCCAGGCGAGAGTGGCGCGCACTTGGCGCTGGGTTTGGCTAAAAACCGCGCCAACCCCGCGCCGTCCTGACAGCAGCGACGTTTTGTCGCGTTTTGGCGACTTTCTCGCCAATTTTCGGGGCCCAAGGTTGGGAATCTGATCTATCACGGGGGAGGCATCTTTTTGGACGTTATGTAATCAATCCCATCCCCATTGTCAGCCATTTTCATCAATCATTCACCCCAAAACTCTCCCAAAACTCTCCCAAAGCCAAACACTCTTCCGGCGACTTTCCGACGAGTTTCCGGCAACCAAATCCAACCAATGAAGTGTGTAGATCAAGGATTGCAAGCTTTGGATTGTTGGTAAGATGTTAATCAAGTTTCCATATGGTTTTAAGATCATAACCATCATCCTAACTTACGAATCTTCGTATTCAAACACAAATCGGAGCCAAAGGAAGAATAAATCGGGTGGAAGAGATTCGTTCGTGACATCCCGTGGATTCCGGACGACCCCGTGACTTCCTAGACATCATCCCCACTGTAAGTTAACCTTACTATGGTTTTGGGTGACTTAAAATGCAACCAAACATAGAGATTCAACTCAAGAAAATTTATAAAAATCTGTCAACAAAAGAAACCCTCAACGCAGCGTTTTTGTATGAATTTTTCGAACCCCTAAATCTGCTCAAACGGAAAAACTCAAAACATGAAAATTGTTCCTAAGACTTTGGTCTAGCTTCTGTAAAAATTTTAGAATTTTTCATGATGTTTTGAAACCTGAAACCAACCCAAAACCGAAGAGTATTAAATCTGGATCTTAGAACTTTGGACAGATTTCACTCTCAATCTTGTTAGCCATTTTGACCTTAGATCTAGGCCGATCTAGGATTGGTGTTGAACATGAAAGTTGTAGATCTATGAGTTTAGAACATTACTGTAAGTTTTTAGAATTTTTCATTGAGATTTGAACCTCCAAACTCGAGCCGATCCAATCTGCGTTAGAACCAATGTCAAGAACCTTGACAGATTTCTTAACCGAACTTGATGAGCATATTTCTATTACTTCGAGTGTTGAAACCTGAAAACTCAAAACTAAGATTTTGATCCAAAGATCATAAGCTATATTGTGTAAAAATTTCAGAAATTTTCATCAAGTTTTGATACCCCAAAACGTGTCGGACATATTCTGCGTTTTTAGGAATTGTCAAAGGATGACAGATTTCATAACCGAACTTGAGGAGCTTATTCCTATCATTTCTAGTCCGAATCAATCTTCATGATCTAAACAAAAGTTGTTGGAAATCATGTCTAGTATGTCTCTGTAAAATTTCAGAATTTTTGGAGTCCATTTGATATGATAAAAAGTCGAATCTTTTAACGTTGTCAAACCTGAATCCTGACAGCTTTTTGATTCTGTACAAAACTCGATTTTTGACATGCTTCCCATCGTTTTTCCGAAAAACTTAAAACACGAAAGTTGTTCGTTGGGATGTTTTTGAGCTACTGTACAAATTTCAAAACAATCTCCTAAGAAATGGATTTTTAAACCAAAAAGGCGCAAACTGTGACGCCAAATGATTTTCAAATCAAAGAGATTTTGAAATTCGAAATAAACGGTCGAGACGTTGAATTACGATATATCTATACTTTTGAAAAATCCCGTTACACCAAATAAAAACATTTTCTTAAAAGAATTCTTTTGAAACATTGGGGATTTGTGACCAAGTTTGATATTATCAATATGGGCCAGACGGCTTGTGGACATAAGAGCCCAAGCGAACGGCTAGTGGACATAAGAGCCCTAGCGAATGGTCGACCAAACGGCTTGTGGACATAAGAGCCCAAGCGAACGGCCAGTGGACATAAGAGCCCTGGCGAATGGTTATTTATAAATATTGATTATGAGGATTGCGGTCACAAGAGCCCTGGTGAATGGTGAACTATAAAAGAAACGAAAAATATTTTGAGAAGTGATATTTTTGAAATTGGCTGAGGCCGCCGGATCACCGGCTAAATGATATATTGTTGAGATGATGGCGTAACGGGAAATATATTAAAAAGCTTAGATTTTATGAAATTGGCTGCGGCCGCCGGATTGCCGGCTAAATCAAATATTGTTGAAATGTTTTTATTAAATTTAATTAAAGGCTTTGAAACCCCTAACCCATGCTATGTGTTAACTTACTCAGCGCGTTTTTGCTGACCCAAACCATATATCTCCTTTTTCTTACAGAGTACGAAGAATATGCATCGTCATATGCATACATGGGAACATTAGGGGAAATCTTTATTTTACATCCCTGCATTTAATTACGACTTGCATGAACGGGCCTGTTTAACCCGTGTTTTGGCCATGTTGGCCCTATATTTAATTTCCGCTGCAACTTTGATGTATTATCTTTAAATTATATATGAATGGGCTGTTTGAATATTTTAAATTCTGAAAAACCATAGCCTTGCATCTCTTTAGTGAGCTCGGAGAAACCGTGTCTTGCTAGGGAGGTGTGGCGGTGGCATCCCGGCCTGGGTTACCAAAACCGGGGTGTTACAGAGTGGTATCAGAGCCCAGACTATTTTAAAGCTAATTATTTTAAAGAAAATATCTGATACCAAAGTTGGTATCAGAGCCCAGAATATTTTAAAACTACTATTTTAAAGAGCCCGGATTATTTTGAAGTTATTATATTTTAAAGAGCCCAATTATTATTTTGAAATTAAAGCCCAAATTTTTAGCCCAAAATTTTTTTTAGAGGCCCAAGAAATTATCTTGGCCCAATAGCCTTGTTTTTATTTAAAGCCCAAATAATTTATTTCTTTCGGCCCAATATAGTGGCCCAAACCTTTTATCCTTATTTTAATCTATCCATGGAATAAATTTATTTTTAAAACCCATGGATAAATAAATGCATGCATAAAATTTTTTTTTGGGGGATCACATATGCATATGCATACATAAATATTTGCACTAACTCTTTTTATGCGAATTATCGGTGATAAGAAACACTCCTACCTTAGAACTGGACATGACCTTGACTTAGGAGCGCTTGCTAAAGACTAACTTTGCCTTAGTCCTAGATCTTGATCACTTAGAAACTCATCTTCGCGTGCTTCTAGAATGACACCTAGAAGAATACTGAGGAAGGATCATATGCGATGATACCCGAACCTGGTTGTGAATAATACATAGGCAGTTATGGGGACATAACTGTAATCTTAAGGGGGGGAGGATGTAATACCCCGTAAGAATGCATAAGCATTTATTTCGAAACTCGAATATTTTGTATCCCAAATAAATTCTTTTTGAACTACGTAATGACTTGATCCCTTCACAGGGTACGTAGGCAACTTGGAAATTTCAATTCTGGGTTCAGTCAAATAATAACAAACAACAACACACATTAATACAATCACGCAACCAAACAATGTCCGAGCTCGCAAGGAGCTAACGCCCAACTTCGAGGACGAAGTTGATTCCTAAGGGGGAGAGGATGTAACACCCGAGAAATTTAATTCACATTCAAAGGAATGGAATTAATTTCTTGTGAAAGACGTTTATCCTTAAGGATAGTAGATGGAGATACCCCAACATTAAATTGAGCCCAAAAGAAAGTGAGGGCGCAACTTCGAGGACGAAGTTGATTCTTAAGGGGGGGAGGATGTAATACCCCGAATTTTTATCAACGTCCAAAGGAATAAAATTTATTCCTATCAATGTCGAAATATATCCGAGAAGAAGAAAATAATTTATCACAATAAATTATTGCTCGGATATGAAACGCCGATAGATTCAAATTCAAAATGGAATAAAAGAGGGAAAGGAAGCCCGAAGACATTCCATGAATTGAGTAAAAATAATTGGAGTTAAGTTCATGAAGGAAAAGAATTTTAATTCCAAGAACCCGTGAAGTCGGAAGAAATTTAATGATACAAGTTATTGCACGGGAATCAAAAGACGACGAATCGGAAGCCGACGAACCCGAGACCGACGGACTTAAGATATCAAACATGAAATTCATTTGAGTCGAGATAAACTTAAGATAAGAATTTATGATCCAAGAATGACCCGAAAAATCGAGCCCGAAAACGTAGGAGGATAGAAGTCCGAAAGAGAGGAGGAAAAGCACGACGGATCGCACGACCCCACCCGGACCGAAGTCCAGGCGAGAGTGGCGCGCACTTGGCGCTGGGTTTGGCTAAAAACCGCGCCAACCCCGCGCCGTCCTGACAGCAGCGACGTTTTGTCGCGTTTTGGCGACTTTCTCGCCAATTTTCGGGGCCCAAGGTTGGGAATCTGATCTATCACGGGGGAGGCATCTTTTTGGACGTTATGTAATCAATCCCATCCCCATTGTCAGGCATTTTCATCAATCATTCACCCCAAAACTCTCCCAAAACTCTCCCAAAGCCAAACACTCTTCCGGCGACTTTCCGACGAGTTTCCGGCAACCAAATCCAACCAATGAAGTGTGTAGATCAAGGATTGCAAGCTTTGGATTGTTGGTAAGATGTTAATCAAGTTTCCATATGGTTTTAAGATCATAACCATCATCCTAACTTACGAATCTTCGTATTCAAACACAAATCGGAGCCAAAGGAAGAATAAATCGGGTGGAAGAGATTCGTTCGTGACATCCCGTGGATTCCGGACGACCCCGTGACTTCCTAGACATCATCCCCACTGTAAGTTAACCTTACTATGGTTTTGGGTGACTTAAAATGCAACCAAACATAGAGATTCAACTCAAGAAAATTTATAAAAATCTGTCAACAAAAGAAACCCTCAACGCAGCGTTTTTGTATGAATTTTTCGAACCCCTAAAGCTGCTCAAACGGAAAAACTCAAAACATGAAAATTGTTCCTAAGACTTTGGTCTTCTGTAAAAATTTTAGAATTTTTCATGATGTTTTGAAACCTGAAACCAACCCAAAACCGAAGAGTATTAAATCTGGATCTTAGAACTTTGGACAGATTTCACTCTCAATCTTGTTAGCCATTTTGACCTTGGATCTAGGCCGATCTAGGATTGGTGTTGAACATGAAAGTTGTAGATCTATGAGTTTAGAACATTACTGTAAGTTTTTAGAATTTTTCATTGAGATTTGAACCTCCAAACTCGAGCCGATCCAATCTGCGTTAGAACCAATGTCAAGAACCTTGACAGATTTCTTAAACGAACTTGATGAGCATATTTCTATTACTTCGAGTGTTCAAACCTGAAAACTCAAAACTAAGATTTTGATCCAAAGATCATAAGCTATATTGTGTAAAAATTTCAGAAATTTTCATCAAGTTTTGATACCCCAAAACGTGTCGGACATATTCTGCGTTTTTAGGAATTGTCAAAGGATGACAGATTTCATAACCGAACTTGAGGAGCTTATTCCTATCATTTCTAGTCCGAATCAATCTTCATGATCTAAACAAAAGTTGTTGGAAATCATGTCTAGTATGTCTCTGTAAAATTTCAGAATTTTTGGAGTCCATTTGATATGATAAAAAGTCGAATCTTTTAACGTTGTCAAACCTGAATCCTGACAGCTTTTTGATTCTGTACAAAACTCGATTTTTGACATGCTTCCCATCGTTTTTCCGAAAAACTTAAAACACGAAAGTTGTTCGTTGGGATGTTTTTGAGCTACTGTACAAATTTCAAAACAATCGCCTAAGAAATGGATTTTTAAACCAAAAAGGCGCAAACTGTGACGCCAAATGATTTTCAAATCAAAGAGATTTTGAAATTCGAAATAAACGGTCGAGACGTTGAATTACGATATATCTATACTTTTGAAAAATCCCGTTACACCAAATAAAAACATTTTCTTAAAAGAATTCTTTTGAAACATTGGGGATTTGTGACCAAGTTTGATATTATCAATATGGGCCAGACGGCTTGTGGACATAAGAGCCCAAGCGAACGGCTAGTGGACATAAGAGCCCTAGCGAATGGTCGACCAAACGGCTTGTGGACATAAGAGCCCAAGCGAACGGCCAGTGGACATAAGAGCCCTGGCGAATGGTTATTTATAAATATTGATTATGAGGATTGCGGTCACAAGAGCCCTGGTGAATGGTGAACTATAAAAGAAACGAAAAATATTTTGAGAAGTGATATTTTTGAAATTGGCTGAGGCCGCCGGATCACCGGCTAAATGATATATTGTTGAGATGATGGCGTAACGGGAAATATATTAAAAAGCTTAGATTTTATGAAATTGGCTGCGGCCGCCGGATTGCCGGCTAAATCAAATATTGTTGAAATGTTTTTATTAAATTTAATTAAAGGCTTTGAAACCCCTAACCCATGCTATGTGTTAACTTACTCAGCGCGTTTTTGCTGACCCAAACCATATATCTCCTTTTTCTTACAGAGTACGAAGAATATGCATCGTCATATGCATACATGGGAACATTAGGGGAAATCTTTATTTTACATCCCTGCATTTAATTACGACTTGCATGAACGGGCCTGTTTAACCCGTGTTTTGGCCATGTTGGCCCTATATTTAATTTCCGCTGCAACTTTGATGTATTATCTTTAAATTATATATGAATGGGCTGTTTGAATATTTTAAATTCTGAAAAACCATAGCCTTGCATCTCTTTAGTGAGCTCGGAGAAACCGTGTCTTGCTAGGGAGGTGTGGCGGTGGCATCCCGGCCTGGGTTACCAAAACCGGGGTGTTACAGTGACAATGTAGGCATGGATTTTAATTGATTGATGTTACTTGATGCTACATTGTGATTATGGATTGTTGAGTTGATGATTTCTTGAACTTTTGGGGAATTATTGACAAAGATGCAATTGAATTTGAAGTTTAGTTTAGTTACGCACATAGCATGTTCGATGAAATGCCACAATGAAGTCCAATTTTGTTTTGCCATGATCTTTGCTTGGATTACCTTCTACTTGATGATGATAGATGATTAGGCTTTGATGTTTTATGGATTATTCATATTGGAAGCCTATATTGATGCTTTTCTATGTACTCCCTGCTTGATGCCTAGTGTGAGGATTCTAGTTCTATATATGATATTGGGCATTTTTGCAGGATGTTGCTTTTTATGCGGATTGTTCTGGCCTCTCTCATGTGCCCTCCGAGGCCCAAGAGACGGGCCACACGACATGACGGGGCTGGCCCCAGTACTGCTGCTACGGTGATGCTGGATGTAGATGAGAGCGAGTCTGATGATGAGGAGGAGCGGGGCCCGAGGCTCAAGGATCTTCCAGATGATGAGCGTCTTCACGGGCATGACAGACGTCGGTTCGCGACCATGGCCGCTCAGGATTTCTATTTTGACGAGCTGCATAGGAACTGGGCTTATGTTCCTGAGAGAGGCATCCACCCCACATGATGGATGATGATAGAGTCCGGACAGTGTTGGATCACCTCCAGTGGACTGAGCTTGCACGCCATCCTGAGGGTATAGCCTCAGGGTATTTAGCCATGGAGGTTCTCGCCAACATTGGCGGTCTGGGAGAGCATAATGATATGTCTCGCGTCTGGGTTTGCGGTCGATCAACCTATATTTTGGCCTGCCCAACGAGGGCGAGTTCCGGCCGCAGCCCGAGGGTCGAGCACCACCACCTGCGTGGATTGCATTATCCACCGAGGTACCACCACGGCACGAGCACGATTATGAGCTGCGATTGACGATGATGGACATTCCCTGGCGTAACCTCACATAGATATGGTTAGGACGTGTCCACCCAATCACTCGAAGCCACATTATATCGGACCACGTCTACCAGACCATTCACTTTATCTTATATTGAGGATAACTTGAGGAGTATGCGACGAGGCCGAGGTAGTAGGGTGATCACACATTTCCAACTCATCTGCGGTCTTTGTGCGGCGCAGGGGATCCGTACTACACCCGAGATAGACCCTTATGAGGTAGAGTCGGGCGGATATTACACTATTCCGGGCTACAACGCTCGGCGCGCCGCCTTACGACGCGGATTATCTCTGGCAGTGATTCGTCCGGAGCCAGTAGATGGTGGTTTGATTCTGGAGATTCCTTCGGCACATCCACTTGCACCTCCTGCCATTCCTCCACAGGTATCCCAGCCGGGCCATGACATGACACAGATGATGCAGACGTTACAGGATATGCGGATCGGGATGGACGCTGGGTTCGCAGCTTTGGACGCTCGGATGGATTTATACCAGGATCGCATGGATGTGATCACCACGAGGCAGTTGGAGCAGTAGGCCACCATGCAAGACATGTAGCGTATATGAGGCAGATGGATGAGTACATGCGCAGACAGTTTCCACCTCCAGACCAGTGATCTACTGTTCTTTTTCTTTTTCCTTTCATTTTTATTTTCTAGTTTATTTTTATTTTCATTTTTATTTATTCTAGTTGCTTTATTTCTAGTGATAGATTATGTTTACTTTTATTTTTATTTTTTATATTTTTATTTGGAGTCTGTATTAGGAGTATTTTAGTTGGTTGTTTTCTTGTTGGGTTGTATATATTTGATACTCTAACCTTCTTTGATGTCTTAGTTTTATATTGTGTCGTGTGGATCACTGGTTGGTTTGTGTCTTTGATTGCTTTGCCTTAGCTTATTGATTGGACATTGAGGACAATGTCAACTTCTAGTGTGAGGATGGGGGATACCCCAATTCATGATACATTGCTCACTACACGTCACCACTGGTAGTTGTATTTTTGTCTCGGAATTGAACTTGACTAAAAGCTTGTTAGAGTAGATTGATTTATTGAGTTTAAATGAGTCCCCTCATACTGCAAAACTATTAGGTTCCACCAAAAAGCCTCTGTGTGAGAATTTTTTGCTTGACTTTTTCTTGATTGTGTGAACCATGTATGCTTTTAGAACTATTTATTTGTGATTATAATGCATGTGATTACTATCTTGGATTTTGATGAGGAATATGATATAGGCACCTAGAAGCTCATGGCCTAAACACTTCCTACCTGTAACACCCCCATTTTCCATGCCCAGCTTTGCAGCGGAAGTTACCAACGGGAACCCGGGGTTGTTGCCGCCACGCCTCCCGATTAAGCTCGCATTTGCCTTGCATCTGCTAACTTAATCGAAAAGCGCTAAGGCTAATTAAAGTTTAACATACTTTAAAATGACTTATTATTTCTTTAAAAATTATAATTTAAAATAATGTAATACAGTTTTGCAAAATATAGCGATTAAGGCTTGCCGCTGCCAAAATAATTTTTCGTAGTAACTAGACTTTAAAAAAAATGAGACTTTTACTAACTAATTTGCGAAGCACGGTTATCTAAGTTTAAAAGAATATACTTAATTCGGGAAAATATCAGAGTTTACAAAATATGATAACTACAATTATCTATTTAAAAGACAAGTTTATGGCTAATAAAACATGATTTAAAATAACCAGTATAAAAGTGATACTGACACCCATGCCCGTGCCCGTGCCCATGCCTCTTAGTAGGGTCCACACTTGTCGAACCCTGTAAAAAGGAGTAAGTAAAATTTATCAGCCCACCGGCTGAGCAAGTAAATTATTGTCCCTTGGACAAAAATAAGTTAAATTACTCAACAGCAAATGGCATGTCAAACCGTTAAAAACTGTTCAATCCACATGTAGCTCGACTATGATGCCTACACCCGGGGTATCTCATAGGACCTAGCATGCCCTCATAATGACCGAAGTCAAAATATGAGTATACAAGGATGGCCCTACCTTGCAAATCTAGAAAATGACTGTGAGAACCGTGGTCAAACACAATCCTAACTTGATTGGGAGACCCTTGGTCAACCACAATCCTCTTCATGGGGATCCCTTGGATAGCCCACGAAATAACTCACGAAGATATCCACCTCTGGGGTATATCTCGCGTAATAAAAATTCAATAATTCACATGCCATACACTGAAATTTAATTTTCACATGCATGGCTTAGCCCAAAATTATTTAAACACATAATGGGACATAACGTGTGCATAAATCACTTGCATGAATAAATCCTAGAATTATTAAATCACAAAGGAATTTAGACATGCAAAAATACTCTTGAGTCAAAGCCCGCAGAACAAAAATTTACTTACAGTTTCTTCCGAAGATAGCTTACTAAACTCTTAAAAATTTGAATATGCTCGTTAGCCGATCGCACCAACGTTGAGTGCTTGCACTCTCACTCTCTATTCCTACTATGTTTTTTCTTTCTTTACTTGGTTTTGAATTCCTACGTAGTGCTACGGTATTTATAGGAAGTGAAAACAAGCAAGTGAATGGTTTGTTTTCATATTATTTCTATATTATCTCACAGCTTGCACCTATGGCTTCTTGCATGCACTACACGTAGAAACTAGCTACTAAATTCATCAAACCTACGCCACATTCATCAAGCCTACTCATGCAACTCAGCAAAGCTACTCATATTTTTTTCTCATAACATATACAGACCTATGCAACTCTATTTGTTTATGTGTATTTCTATTATTTTTATCCAATAGTGTACGGTAATAGAAGATAATATACTCCTCACGTTTTAATTCAATGAAAAAAACAACCCTATTGCTATAGTAATTAATTAGTTGATAATACTCACAAAGTAAGTGAAAATTCTTAGGTAATATCACTTTAAAAATCATGATAGCCATGTTTAAAGTCCAGATTTCTATTTTCCATTACTATTTTTTTATGAATTCCTTTATCTTATTCTCATGTCGTGGCTGTATTAGATTTAGGATAGTTGTATTTTTTTTTTAAATTTGTAGATAATAAGGTTAGAATTCATAACCTGTAGAATAGGAGTCTAATATTACTATCAATTGGGTATTGATAATACTAACTATACCTAATACAAAGGTTGTTAGAAAATAATGTTTACTATTTTTTTTTATCTTGTATTCACCTTTATTTGCTAAGATATTTTTCATTGAAAAATATATTTCTTATTTTAAAATTTTTTGCCTTGGAAAAATAATTATCTTAATATGTTCCTTGTAAACATGTATTTATGTTTAAATAAGTTATTTTCCCTTGGAAAATAATTATGTATGTTCGATATTTCACTTGGAAAATATATTTCTTTGGTAATTAAAGAAAATAATTCATTTCTTTCAAACAAATCTCTATCCTGAAAAGTATTAGTTTATTTCTCAACTCAATTAATTTTTTTTAATGAAATAATACTAAAGTATTTTTTTTTAGAAAAAATATTATTAATATAGCTAATTTTTTTAGGGTATTACACTACCTTTCACATATTTACCTTTAGGGAAGCCCTTCTGAGCCTATTAGCCTATTTAATTTTCTTTGAGAACCCACTATATATTTCCACTAGCCACGTAGTTTTAATAAGCCTTCAGAATTTAAACCCGTGGAACAAGTGAAAATTTTTGTGGTACATTTGGCTTACTTTTGGGGAAGTTTTAGAAAAAAAAATTATTTGAAAGAGATGGAAGAATATAGTATGGTGCCTACATTTTGCTTTAAAATATATATATATATATATATATATATAGTGGATTGTTGTAGCTTACACGGTTGTTTGGCTAACAAAGAGTTTACACTCTAAGTTAAGAACAAAAAGAGTTGAAGTTCCATCTGCACTTTTCGGATATTGGAATTCCTCTAAATAAAACTGTAGAGCTATGTAAAGCCACCAAAAAAGAAAAAAAGAAGCAATTTATGTTTAGCACATACTACTACATTTTATGATTTGGGTTGAGCTTGATGCAATGTTATGGGGCATCATATTTGTCATATTTGGGTATGTGGGATTATTTTTGGAGAAGTATTGGAAGTTGAAGAACTTGTTCCATTGTTGTTAGCCTACTTTATCCATATTTCCCTACCTCATGACCCTAGCCCCGTTACAACCATTTAAAGACCTATTGATTCTTATGACAAGTCCTAAGTGTTGTAATTATGTGATTGTGTTACAAATTTCAAATTTATAGTGATACTTGCATTGCTTTGGTATGAGTGAACTTTTACCCTGTTCATATGAGAGCACTTCATACACTTATATTTATACATTTTTCTTGTGTGCATCTTTGTGAGGGTTGAGCTGAGTAGTGGTGTTAGTGTTCAGGGGACGAATAAGAACTTGATATTGATATCTGCTTGAGCCTGTGATTGGTTGTAGTTTAGTTTTTAGATATTTTGGTGGCTGCTATGTGTGTTGATGTTGATGGGTCTTAGTTCTACCTTGTTCGGGGACGAACACGACTTTGTGTGAGGATGTTGATATAATGCATAAGTTGTGACATTTCCATATGTTTAATTGATAAGCTAGTGCCTTTATTGGTGGAAATTCTAAAATTAATTGCTAGAAACTATGTTTTTTAGTGTCAATGAGAATTTGTGATCTCATTCCATGATTCTATGCGTTTTAATGTGTTGTGTTTGAGATTACATCATTTCAGGTGTTTTTAGCAAGCTAGAGGCCGGAGGAACTTGGAAGTAGCCATTGGGACTCCACAAATCCAAACAGAAGGAAACTGAGGACGAGAGATCGGTCGAGAAAGTCGAGCCGCGACTCGATGCCGCGGCCAGAGGCGCCGCGCGGTCCTCGCGCGGTGCGAGAGGATTTGCGCGTCGTGAGCGCGCGGGTCCCGATGTGTGGCCCATCTGATGCTGTTTCGAGGTTTTCGTATTCTGGAGAATAAATAGAAATTTTTCAGACCTGATTAGGGTTCGAGTCTTTCATTATTCTACCAGAATTCATCCATTCTTTCATACATTGTTCCAATGGGTCTACCACGCTTCAGGCGTATACTGGATTCTTAGCACTTGTTGTTTCCTTCAGGAACATTTAATTTAATTGCAACATTCACTGCTGGAAAATGTGATTTAGCAACTATTCTGGAGTCACACAATGCATCTGGCAATTGATTTGCAATTCCTTGTAAATGAATAATATTCTGAACTTCAAAACACAATCCTTCATACAAGGATCAAGGAAATCAAATGCTATTTTCCAATTAATCTCTTTTCTCGGTTGAATCATATCTCCCCCTAATGTCGAAAAATTTAATTCATCAAAATGAGAATCTACACACCTTGCAGTAAATAAATCACCTATTTTTGGTGTCAAATATTTAATTATAGATGGTGATTCATATCCAACATATATTTCCAATCTCCGTTGGGGCTCATTTTTGTACGTTGGGGTAGTGCAATTGAACGTTGGGGGCCCAATTTTTGTACGTGTTATATAAATATAACTCTGTAGACCTATTAGCTTATGCATATATTGCATGTGTGGTAGTTAGTAAAGAAAGGAAATTAGAACGGGCAGAGAGACGAGCAGAATTGATAGATAAGGAAAAGGAAATAACAATGAGAGAAATTGAAGAGGAAGTATCAATCGAAGTATATCATCCTCGTTCATTACTCAACTACAAGACTACATTTAGGTTGTAGTATAATGTACTATAGTACACAAGATACATTTAGACTGTATGTACTACAATACACAAGACCACAAACCTCTTGTACTTCTTGTAGATTATGTAGTAAAACACCTTTACTTGGGCATCAAGGATATTCATATATACAACTAGTACTTTTCTTGGGCAATTATTCGAATATTATTTTTTGTCAGCATTTGTAGAATGAGCAATGAAACCTGACAATTCAAAAGACACAAATTCTTATTACAGTACAAGCAATAAATCGAATCAATAATCACTGTTCATGTAAGTTCTAGATGCTAACTACAAAAACTATTACTTCATACTAGTCCTAGTTGCAAAAACTACTCACTTTTATATAACCTGCAGAGGCAATAAAATTCGACAAAATTTCCCCAACAAGCTGCAAGAACTGTCTATGTCACGCCGTTACAATTGGCTATCTATATATGATTCCGAATAATCACTTTTAAAACACATCAAGCTATGCCCTTTGTTCCTCGTCAAGCATTATTCAGTATGCCATTGAGAACATCGAGTCCTTCAGCTGATATGCTCCTCCTCTTATGTGACTTTGGAATTTCAATACGAGGGGGAGGTTCTGGTGAGAAGCACACCACCAATACGGTAAGATTATCACATGTGTTGCGCCTGAGTGCCTCCTTGACAAGCTCACTCGAGCACCTCTCTGGATCGTTGTGCTTCATTAGCTCTTTTCTTACAATTGTTACGGCATATTGGCTACTCATGACATCCCACAGGCCATCGCACCCAATAATCAAGAACTCATCTTCTGCTGTCAAGACCATCTCTTCAAGCTCGGGCTCTCCACTTAAGGGACATTTGGATCCTTTGGAACCTTTGATATGCCAGTCGCCTAGAGCACGTGCCACTGAGAGTTGGCCATTAAGATAACCATCATATATTGTACCCCCTAACTTTTCTATCCTAAGTTTTTCAGATGTACAATTGGGTTTGTGATCTTTAGATAATTCAATTGCCCGTCCTCTTTTGCCAAGCACAGCTCGAGAATCTCCAGCATTAGCAATTAAAAGAGTCCTGCATACAATGTACTAAAAGGAATTAAAAAGAGATATTTTTAGGATGCACATATTATAAGGATCAGAAGTTTCAGAACAATGTTCAAGGAGACAAAACTCGATCAGTTATTTATTCGATAAGTAAAGGGTTCAGACAAAGTGGATATCATTTTTAACAAGTAAACACTTCAAGTTCCAATCAATAGCAGCAATAAAATTCCAACCGTAGATGCCTGCAAACCATGGTATTGTACTGTTTCATTTAGGTTGTACCAAGTGCGGGGAAGAAAGCATGAATGCAGGTTGCTTTCCTACTACTGGTTAAGTAAGCTTTTTTGAATGCAAAGAAGGGGATCAATGAATATATCAGTCGAATGCAAAGAAGGGGATCAATGAATATATCAGTCCTTTCTCTACTGAGACATCTGTAGTATATGACGCACTTTGTAGCCACTGAATCTAAAATTTGTTTTTCAGAAGAAGCTAGAGAAAAAGAAACTCTATAGATTACATTAGAAAAATAAATTAGAAAGCAATGTGACTAATTAGTTCGGTAATGCTAGAGAATTACACTAAGGAAAATAGAACACTGGTCACTTAAAATAAATTCATTTTTTGGGCATAACGAAGTCGTATATCAATCACTAACCTTCCCAGTACAAGAGCTGTAATTGCAGTGGTTCCAGAAGAACGATCAAGATGTTTGGAATCTGCAAGTGCATGATCAGCCTTCGAAAAAGCATTCCTAATAGCTCGTTTCACCCCATTTGGAAAATCGAAGTCATCAACAATAAACTTAAGTAGATTCTTCTTAGTGAAAGATGCGGCATCTTTACCACCATGACCATCAAATACCTGAAAAGTGACCCTCAAACAATTCTCAATTGTTCAAGCATATAAACAATTCTCTTAGATCCATGTATTCAAAGGAACAAGAAAACTCCAAGCATATCATCATATATAGATATAGGTTACTAAAAAATAGACATTGATGTATTTTGTACAGGAATTCCAATATATGACTAAATATAGATACAAAATGTACTAAAAATATAGATATAGGTTACTAAAAATGGATTTGTTGTTTAAAACAAGCCTAGTATAGATACAAAACAATGTACACACCCCATAAAATGCTGCAGGGCACGGGAAGCTCTTGACTGTACCAAGATATTCAGAAAGATCATCCACACAAACGAACTCATCCTCCATATATGCCTTCGGCCCAATCTCTGAGCAGAATCCCGAACGAAAAACAGGCACAAAACCAGAACCTTTGCATGACGGGTTTAGGGCATTTTTCGTGTTAGGTTCCTACACTTTGAGGAATAAAGTTATAACAAAATGCAAGGGGAAACTAGTTACTATATAAGTATTCAACAGATTTCCCATTACACAACCCTACAAATCATAAACAAATTGACTTATTGTTCCATCAACTAAATTCCTCAAAAAATCGTCTTGCCCTATCATATCCGTAATCTTAAAACATTTTGCACCAATTGCAATAATACTCCAAATCAAGTCAATCTAATCATTCTATGCAATAATATACTACTCCAAATCACATTTCCTTCCTTCTATTGGATAAGAAAGGCAGAATTTTTACTCACCAAGGAAAAGGGATCGGCCAAAGTAGCGTGGCTAATGCAATGGCGCATCAACGGAGGCTTGGCCAATTTTGCCTGGGCCGAATCATCGGCTTCATCCTGAACATCGTCCTTGTGGATAGCCGAGCCCCTTTCACCGTCCTTGCACAATCCATTCTCTAATTTAGCTTGATTGGAGGATGTTTTATCAGAGCCCGCAGCCATGTAAATCGATCCACTCCCTTAATTGACGGATCCCTTCGGATGGTAGGTAAATAGTTGAAGATTTTTTACAGCTCATAATCAACGAAATGCAGAAACATGAATTGGAACAACAATGTGGGATTACAATGAGAAAATGGGAGGCGAAAACTTGTGAGAGGAGAGAAGGCGAGAAGAAGAAAAAAGTAGAGGAGAGACGGGTAAGGGCGAATAGAGGTTGGAAAGAAGAGGCGAAGAATGGTAGTAGGAAAGGGAGGGGTCTGGAATGCATGCGGCAATGTGTAACCAGATGCTCACACGTGTCCCAATGTAACCACCTCACGGTGGAAAACTGCGAGCCTGCAACGCTTTTCAATTCCATAAGTAACATAATATGGGTGAAAAAAAGTTATCAAAACTCGGTATACCAAGTTCACCATATTAAAAATTATAAAAAAATATCTAAATTTAGGTATATCAAAATTTAGATATGTCGAAAAAAGATTTATGATAATGGTATAAAGCATACAAGATTTTTGGCATTTTAATATACTGTAATACCAAAGCATTATTTTTAATATTATTTTAAAATTTTAATATTCAATAATCGGCATTTTGGTACCAAACGCAGTTGGCCTGAGTGGTATGAGGCTCTGGCAGCTTAAGCAAAGGTCTCGCATTTTGGTATTTTACGAAAATACCAGAAAAAAAAACTGTGCAAAAAAAAAGTACGAAAAGAAATGCAGTAAAAAGAATATTGAATTTTTACATGCCAGAAAAAAAAAAATCGCATGTTAAATAGTACTCCCTCCGTCTCAGGTAAGACGTCTTGTTTGACTTTTTGACACTGTTCATTGTACAGCTTTGACTCAATATTATTGTAAATATATATTTGAGAAAAATAGTCGAGTCTGATTTTGTTAGATTCATCTAATCGTATAGTTCTAGAATATATATTTTACATAATTTTTACTTGTATATATTTTGAGTTATTAAGGATTAAAAAGAGCATTGGATTGTGTGCAGAAGTCAAACAAGATATTTTGGTTGGGACAGAGGGAGTATTTGTTAAGAAAATATAATGCTGAGGTCATTTCAAATTACTGGACTTGGAATTCACTTTTCACGACATTTCGGAATTCAAATTGAAAAACCCAATTTTATGAGATGCAAATATAAATGCTACAAGAGTTCCAAGAGCTATGAGTCAAATTACAAAAATTAAAAGAGAAATTGATCTCTTCCTTCGTTCCCAGACACAGTGCATTTCCCCTGTTTCTTCAAAATAAAGTCAAGGATGTCAATTCTCTCTTCTGAACACCCAAAATACAACCAGCATCTTAAAGAAACTGAGGGCAATTTCTCACTTCAGTACAAATGAAGTCTTTCTATTCCGCTACTAATATCGTCAAAACCGCAGCAAAGGTGGGGTAAAATCACGGTCTTGACGTGAGCAGCACCCGAGAATGAACAACTGTATCGTCCGGTGGCTCTTCCCAGCGTGCGCGAGTAGAGGCGATTGCACAAGAGCATAAGAGAACGACGGCGGCAGCTCGACAACCCAGCAGTGGCGTGGAAATCGGAGCTGGCGCGATTCAGACAGTGGCAGCGAACTCCAGCGCGGCGGTTACGGAAGTTTTCCCCTCGCTCTGGCGATGACAACAACAGTCGCGGCAGCGACTCCCTCCCTTTGGCACTCGAACTCCAGCAACTTGGGCAGCCCGACGCGGAGATGATATCCAACAATGAGTGGCAGCGGCGCGGTTGCAGTGCCCACGGCAGCGTGGAACTGCAACTGCGTGGAACCAGTGGCTCTCTTCTCCAGCATCACCCCTCTGGCGGAGCAGCACGACAGTAGTGGCGGAGGCGTGGCGGCAACACAGCAGCAGCGGCATCCGCCTCGCAGGGCTAGGCGGCAACGCTGGCCCTCCAACGACACCTCTCTCCTCCAGCAACGGCTCTCTCCCAGCGACACCTTGCACGAACCCCGCAACAATGGTGGCGACAGAACAAGCTCTGGGATGTGGCAGTGGCGAATCCAGAAAATATTTTAAGTGGTGTCCCAAAAAATAGTTGAAGCTATGTTTAAATTAGGGATTGTAACAAAAAACTATTGAGGGGAAAACTTGGTTGAAATAAAATATTGTGGTGCCACCATCAAAATTAAGCGGTGCACCAAGCCTAATCTAGGTAAATATAAAAAACATTCTACATTTAAATAGCAATTTTATCAATTTAAGTGGTGTCTTGTGCCACCCCTCAACTATATGTACATCCGCCCCTGGGATGTGGGCAAGCGTCAAGCAGCGTTCGATGACAATCTCCTTCACGGCAGGACGGCGAGCGTCGGCCGGAGACCGGCGTGCGGCAGTGGTGGCCTCCCTTGTTCGATCGGCAATGCATCGCAGGCGTGGTTGGATGGCGGCGAAAGTTGCAGCTTCCTTCCACGGCAATGGTGAAGCTTTGCAGCAATGATGGAAGTAGTATCGTTGGACTCCAGGCTCCAGACTCTTGGCGATCAGTGTTGCTGCGGTGGTAGCATCGACAACAATGGCTTAGGCTGTGCAAAGGCTTGCGGTGGCTCGCGATTCAAATGAGGGACAAACAACGACACGGAAAACGGGCAATACTCCAACTGTGCGGCCTTAAGCTTCAAGATCCACTCCGATGCGACATCGGCTCTTCCTCAGATGCGGCGACAAGCCTTCAGCTTCAAACTCTGCTCCATCGCGGCATGGCTCTCCCTCCGATGCGGCGAAAGGCCTTCGACTTCAAACACTACTTCATCACGACATCAGCTCTCCTTCCGACACGGCAATGGGAACGGGAATCCCTCCTCTTCTCTTGAAGTTGATCGACTGGGATAGCGATTGAAAGTGTCTATGAATGGAATAGCCATGGAATAGCCAAGCTATGCAAAATAAGAAATAGAAGAAAAAGGAAAGAAGAAGAGAAAAACAAAAATAAGGAAAAAAAAAAAGCAAAGTATTGAAAGAGTTTTCTGATCTCCAAAAGAATTTGCATTACCTCATTACCCGTCCATACCGTTTGGATTCTTACTAGTCTGCTCTGTTGCTCGTGCTTGATTAGTGGATGGGGCTGAGTTTTTGGGGAATTTATAGGAAAAGGTTCAAGCCTCGATTTGATTTGAAGATTTATGACAGATTTATTTCTCGGTCAATAAGAGTTAAGGGTGGATATGAATTTCCAAGCGTGAAATATTAACCATCAATTTCAAATTAATTCAGTGCACATATGTCTGTTCGGTTAGGGTGCTGCACTCATGGAATTCAGTATATGCTGCACATGATGGTTTGAAGTATGATATGTGCTGATTGATTGATTTTGGGAGTTACAAAAATTCCTTTCCTGTGCAAGCCTTTAATATGGAAACGTAATATTTTATTGCCATTATTTTGAAACTGTTATTTTTAGAATAATTAATTACTAACATTCCTTCCATATGCATGCGTTTAAAAGGGAAATTTGATATTTTATTGACATCAATGATGAAACTGTAAAATTAGAATAATTAATTACTTACATGATTATTGCCATCAATGTTTTATTACAACATTTTATGCATTTGGTAAACACGTGATAAATAAATCATCCCATTTTGAAGAACACTTTCATGATGGGGATCCATATGTACGGTTTTGGCGGTGTTTGATACGGTGAGTCTGAAGCAAATCTTATAATACGAGTAATAATTTTTTTAAAAAAAATCATTTTCTATTATGCTCACTTTTGTTCTAAATAAATTGATTTATATGTGATTCCGGGATTGGACTCTTTGATTTAATTATCAAGATTGTAAATTTGGACCTGTAGTGGACATATTGCCATTATTTGCCAATTACCAGACAACGGAGAAAAAAGAAATGAAAAAGTATGTAATATGAAGGAAAAAGAAAAGGTTATATATATAAAGCACACGTGTGGATCCCTTATTGATTTCAAGTGCACAAATTCTATTGTCGTACGAAGGGGAAGGGGATAATGCAGCTCTGGATAACAAACGTGCACACTTTGATGGTGCAACAATCCGTGGCGCCGACTGGACCTTCATTTTTTTTTTCCATTCAGGTTCATCAACGAAATCATCACCGCTATCCTGATCATCACACTGTGACACTAGTTGGAATGTCGATCATGAACATACAACCAGTGAATTAGCCTGCATATAAATGGAAAAATATCATAACACAACTTGAAATCGAAAAATAAAATTTCATATCATCATACACATGAATACATAATCATCACTTAAACTAAATGCTGTCAGCACTTGAATCACATGCAAAAATCATATGCATACACATCATCCCCACAAACACAATATTTTTATTAAAAACCAAAACAATCCCATTCAATTTTATTCCATCACATGCATACTTTTTCATTATCACACGGTTAAAATGATTTCATCACCTATATAACATTTATATATCATATGCAAAGATATAACCCTTATCAATAGTTCTGTGGATAAAAACCAATCACATTTAGTACATTATAATCACATTCATATAGATTCACCATCACTTGAACAACATGAAACCAGCCGTGTACAATATGTACTCAGCACCTGTTTTTTATGTCAGGCTACCACTTTTTATTATATTCCTTCTCCCATCTGCGATTTACACCATAAACCAAAATACCAAATAAGCTACAAATGCAAAATACAATTAAGGAAGAACAAGAAGTTATTGGATGAAATTGGATACTTCGTCTTGTTATGTGAACAAACCCCCACAAAATCCAAACATCTAAACACCCAATAAAATAATCAGCACCAAAAATCACTCACCCACCTTCCAGAACAGATATCCCAACAATGCCAAAACCGAAAAATGCAAAAATGGAAATCAGTCACCAAGCTCTACATTTTATTCTCACCAACACTCACCTTCGACGCACATGTCCCAAAAACAGACCGAGAAATTGGAAAATTTAACCAGATAAAATGGAAACCTAACCTTACAGATGGAAAATCGTCGGAGATGTTAGCGGCGGTCTTGTGTGCGCGGCGCGTAACAAATACACCACACAAAACGGTCGTTTGTGCAGTGTCGAACAAACTCACAGCGGTGCTGTGTCAATTGATCTTGGTCGGATATCTAACGGGGGAATATGAAGTGTTGGTTTGAACTATGCCTGCTTTGGCAATAAGGGTACCGGTGCTTGTGTGTGCCAAAACCAATTCGTCTGTCCAAAAAATTGAAACATCATATCACACTGATTTCCCTCTCCAATCTGCAATGATTTCCTTCCTTCCCACCTAAAATCAAGCATGTTTCCTAGAGAGAAAAAAAACTCGCAAAATTACCGGATAAATAAATCAAATAGACAGAATATACCCATTAATAATACTTATCCCAAATTCAACAATAAAAAAATGGAAATAAAATCCCCCACTATTATTAGCACTTACACAACATGTGGTTTGTACTGAATCTGCACACAAACCTAATCCCACATATGTCGTGCCTAAGTCAAATCAATGCGCTTGATTTGTGCCTGATTCAAATCAATGTGCTCCTTAGATTTTGATATAAAAAGCCAAAGGATTTGGTGCCCACGAGTTAACTGAATTGCCAAAATTAAAGAATTGCAAGCATTCTGAATGAAGCAAGATGCAGAACCAATGCCGACTTCCTTTTTGCAAGTGGAGGAGAAAAATCAAGAAGTCCAATAAAAACGGGCATGATAAAAAATAAAAAATAAACAAACAAGTATAAACATTTCGAGACCTGTTCACGTCTCAAATATTTTGTTTTGCCCTAAACAAATCTCGACGGACATCTGTAAACACATGAAATTTGCTCACACTAAAAGTGCGACACGTGTAATTTTAATATAAATTTAATTAAATTTAGGCATTTTAAATAAATTAAATGCTTAAAATAGTTATTTATATTTATCGTGCTATTTGGATCCATCATGCCAAATAGACCGATATTGGGTCAACGTGGACATGTCCAAATAAAAGACCCACCTGCAGCGTGATCCAATGGACACTACACTGGGCAAAGGTGAACAAGTCCAAAGGCAAGACTCACCGACCCAATGGACCAATGGACATTCAAAATGGGCCAGCCATCAACATATGCGGTATGCCCAATCGACCCTCAAAATGGGCAGCCCATCAACATCAGCCCAATATCCATCAATTTTGTGTATAAATAGAGGCACCTCAATACACTCTCGGTAGACAGAAGATATTCTCAAGACTCTTTCATTTTGAGATTCTATAGCAAGAAAACGCTGCAGAAATTCCAAGAAGCCCAAGGAAGTATCAAATTCACTTCCAAGTGTTCAACGTTGGAGAAATCAAAGGAGCAATAGAAGTTGAACCACAAAATCGTTTGACAGTGTTCTTTATGTATTAAATCCAATTGTATAGACATTTTGATTGTGAAATTAATAAATTATTTTGCATTTATTTGTCTATCAATTTTTCGTTCTACAGCCGGTATTGATTTTTTCCGGTATAGCTCGGTATGCCGATTGGTAACAGTATATAATACTTTTTGGTAAGTAAAATTTTCGGAATTTTCCGGTAAAAACTGAAAATTCGGTATGATATAATTTTCGGTATCTTTCCGTAACAATCAAAAATTCGGTACGGTATAATTTTCGGTTTGGTAATGATATATATTATAAGATGCTGAAATTTTCGGTATACCAAAATATTCGGTGTCGGTATCGGTATGGTTTTTACCCATACTGATAATTGTGTTACGGTATTGTAACAGTGACGATATTTCGGTACACCATATTTTGCCACCCCAAAACATAATGGAGTAATGGGAGCTGATGTTCGAATGGGCTTTCTATTCTGCACATAGGGCTGTAGCTATAGGTTGTAGTTGCAAGCTGTAATTGTAGGGAGTTGTACAAAAATTGCATACAAAACAGACCCACCATCGATCCGCTTACTTCCAACAATTTACTAAGTACACTAGCGTGTAACTTGTATAATACATAGGAGTATATTAAAGTAGTGGTGGATTCAGAAAATTGTATTAGTGGTATAACAAAATTAAGAAAAACTATGTTGTAAATGAAGAGTGTGATGTTGTAGCTAAAGATAGTGTGATAGTAACACATAAAAATAGAGGAAATGAATTTTTTAGGCCATTACAAGGCACCATTTCCACATTTGGGCCATTATGAAATCAATTTCCAATTTTAGGCCATTACAAACCATCTTTGACTAAATTAAGGCCATTTAGACTATTTTGACTTTTTCAAACTTCAATTAACCCTACCAACTTTTACTTTATTTCATTTTGACCCCAGATTTTAGTTTCTTCATTATCATTAGTCCAATATCAGCCCATCATGCTTCCGATAATTAAATTAAGCACTAATCTTCATACTTTGGCTTTGACCGCCTTGCTGCCGGGTTTCCTAAGCTCCGGGATTTTACGGACTTCCTCCAACCACGCAGCCGCGACCGATGGTTCACCGATTCTTGGCTCCTTCAGCAACAAACAGCACAGTCCTATTTCGTTTCCTACCTTAGGACGTATCAAGATATGAATAAAGGGTTTTAATTATATTATCGGGATATTTGGAAGCCTGGATTTTACTGAAGAAATATTAAAAATATTATTTAAACATAATTTCCCCTAACGGAGAAGACAGACACTTAGTTCCTCATGGAGGATACAAGACTCTTGGGGGAATACCCCATACTTTTACAAACTCGAAAGGAAATATGCATAAAGGGAAATATTACAAATACTTTGAAGAGTTGGGAGGAATTTTCGATGCCTTCCATCTGCTTCAAACTCCTTTATTTATAGGCGCCCGCGGACTTCAGCCCCGGATTCCAATCTTCCTCTAAATCCTTGTGACGTCACTGCGTTCGTCACTTGGCCTTAATTTCCACCGGCTACATTATTGTCCTTTTTTGAATTATTGCGTTAGGTGGCTTATTGTCAACTTTCCACCTTCTCTTGTCGGCCACTTTCTGCCCGCTACTCTGCCCTTCTTTGTCGGCTTTTAATTATGAGTGTTGCCGACACCTCTTTTTCTTTTACATCCAGCTAATCTTACTTTGGCTTGTGAAAGTTGTTTGGATGTTTCTTCCCTTTGTCCTGTTCGGGTCCGGATTTTTTCTGGGTTACCCGGATCTTTGTACCGAATAGGGGTTTCTCCTGTTCTGCACAATATGGGCATATGTGGTTATCCCATTGGCCAACATGCATCATGTTGCATGCCTTTTTTCTGGTAGACTCGGTTGCTGGCAACTTGTTTTCCCAGATTAGTAACCTCTTCTTTTCGAATGAGGTTTCCACAAACTCTGTACCTTTCCCTGTTAAAGAATTAACCAGGAACGATCCATTTAAATTGTTTGAGAATATTTTAAACGGATATTTAACCTTTTCCATCTCGGTGAGACAGACCCAGAATCCCCATGCTCGTCGGGTGGAGATTTCATCTTCGCTGATTGAAGATACCAATGGTGCCTTCTCATCCATAGACTTAACTCTGTTGAAGGTAATCATATCAGGTCTCTGTAATTTAATAAATTGAAAGACCGGATAAGAACCTTTTCCGACTATCTCTGGTGCCGCTGAAATGAACTTAAGCTCCAGAATATCTCCTCTCTGCAGGTGCAGGTTGTTCTGCCATGATTCGTGCACCGCACTACTTATCCATCCCGGAAGTTTTTCGATTTCCGGAAACCCTGGTGATGTAGTATGAACAGATGCTAATGCTCCAAAGTCATACCACTTTCGAACCTCTTCTGATTTCGATCCTTCAAGCATCCATACCCTATTGTATCTTCCGGATGTCTCGATTACTGTTTTGCTAGGGTTAATT
The DNA here is from genome assembly GCA_030278955.1 of Hygrophila difformis. Classification (NCBI taxonomy): domain Eukaryota; kingdom Viridiplantae; phylum Streptophyta; class Magnoliopsida; order Lamiales; family Acanthaceae; genus Hygrophila; species Hygrophila difformis. Next base: position 28,769,986 of record JAOANR010000011.1, on the reverse strand, counting down.
CCCTTTTTGAAAACCAGTTGTTCCCATTTTCCTTGGTAGTCCAGCCAGGCAGTAGATAGGACCGTCTCGTCTAAATTAACCTTAGAGGTGCCTGTCATTGGCCTAAGGTTAATTTCTTCCTCTTTTACCCCAGAGGCAGTGGGTTGACTTGAACTTTCGGAAATGTGACTTTCCTCTTGCTCAACATTTTTGTCGGTATCCGACAATGGTTCCTTTGAAGCAGTGTTTGAATCTGCTTCTTCATATGTGACCACCTTAGCTTTTTGGGCACATTTCTCTTTGTTTACTAGGGAAGCTGACGCTTTCCTGATTGGCTCTGATACTGTTTCTCATAGTGCTGTCATTGCTATATGGGAGGTTCGTATATTGTTGCGGACCATGTCCACATCGCTCTGTTGTATTTGGCCAGCTGCTCGTGCATTGATCTCGAGCTGTCCAAAATGCTTCGATAGCTCCTCTAGGTTTTCTCTGAGGTGCCTGAATCTCGTAATGATGGAATCAGCTTCAAATGCTTTCATCTCTCGTCAAGAAATCTGCAAGAACATTTTCATGAGATTTTATAACATCAATATCATAAGTATAATATTGACATTCAGCTTGCCATCTGATAATACGAGCTTTTTCAATTTTTGATTCAAGTTTATTTTTTAAAAAAGCCCTAACATTAGTATTATCAACTTTTAATACAAATTTCTTTGCAAGTAAGAATAAAGGCCATTTTTTAAATGTTTTCCATACTGCAAAGAATTCCTTCTCGTTAATATGCCAAAGTTTGGCTTGTTGTTCAGTGAACAACCTACCTGTGTATCTACAAGGTTCTTGACCCGTAGTTGTTTTTCTCATGAGCACTCCTGCCCATCGAAAATCATTGGCGTCTGTGTAGACTATCAGCTCATCCTCATCCTGAGGTATCGCGAGTTTTGGCAAGCTATTGCAGACTTGCTTTAGTTCACGAATTCTCTTGGTATGAATTTCTTCCCATTTCCATCTAGAGCTTTCAGTCTCTTTCAGGAGTAGTCTAAAATCCTTTCTATATTTTGCAAGGTCTTTAATAAACATACCCGCAAAATTTACATCTCCTAAGAAACTCTGAAGTTGCTTCTTGTCTTTTAATATATCAGGAAAATTGCGGATTTTCTCCACAATGTGTTCCTGTAACTCTATTCCTGCTTCATCAATTTGAACTCCTAAGAATTCAATTTTGTAAGCAGCGATAGTGGCCTTTTTCTCAGAGAGAACTAGACCTTCCCTGTGACATGCATCAGAAAATATTTCAAGATGTTTAATATGCTCTTTAATATTTTGATATGCAATCAGAATGTCATCTATGTAGACGAACATAAACTCTAAATAATCCTTGAATAGATTATCCATCTTTCTTTGGAATATCTGAGAGGCATTAGAAAGCCCCATTGGCATAACGTTCCAAATATATTGCCCTTGTGGGGTGGAGAATGCTGTGAATTTATTCGACTCATTCTCCATCTTAATCTGATAGAAACCAGATTTGCAATCAAATTTAGAAAACACTTTAGCACCTTTGATGCAATCAATTAAGTGTTCTCTACTCGGAATGTAATAACCATCAAACTGTATTATTTTATTAATACCTTGATAGTTTATTACCAACCTGGGTTTACCTCTCTTTATTTCACCGTGGTTTCTTACCAAGAATCCAGGGCTACTATAAGCTGAGACTCCAGGCTCGATGAGTTTAAGATCAATATGCTCCTTGATAATTTGCTGCATATCTTTCTTATCCTGCATATTCATTAAGATGGGTTTGTATCGAACATACTCATATTTATATTGTTCTTTTACCTGTAGAGTAGCTTCGATCTTGTTTTTATCCCACCATGCCAGAGGATCCTCGTTAAAGTTTCTCTGGATAAGTCTTTTGACATTTTCGAGGGACAATTTAGTTTCCCCATCAATGTCTAATGATTTCATTTCTTGCATTGCTTCTTTGAGGTTTATAATTTCCTCAATAGAAGCTTCATCAAATCCTTGCTGTCTAAAAGACAACAAAGCCTTACTAAACTTTCTTTTATCCTGTATTTTTGGATGGGTTAGTTTGGCATCATTATCACCACGTTTGCTGCGAAATAATATAGGCATTAACCTGTTGAATGCCTTTTCCCTGCGCAACACCTGTATCTCATTTCCACAACTTGTGGTAAATATTTATAAATTTCTTTTGTTATCTTGAACATATTTCGTAAAGGATTGTATAAAATTATTCCCTAACAAAATATCCGCTCATGTGTCATGAAAGTAAATAGGAGGCGTTTTTACCTTATACCAAGGTGTACCAAAAGCTCCTCCAATCATGATATTGGCTTGTCGAATACCCTTATTTAGTACTAAGATTTTTTGGGAAAAATCTCTTCCTGCAATAATGGGTAATGATTCCATAGCTTCGCTAGGGAAAACTCCTGGTTTTGCCGTGCAAATACCTGACCCTGAATCAATATAAGCTGCGAAATATTCTGACTTATATTCTTCATATATTATCCCTACTGAGATATAAATGGAGAATGGACTTGTCATTTAATTTTGATGGTGTGACCCTTCAGATTAAATTCTATACCATTATCCTTTCTTACCCATGGTTTATGATTTTCGAGAAAACTTAATCCCAAAATCATAACCCCATTGTCTTTTCCGGCGGTGCCTAAGACTCTGATCTCGTGTCCTGCAATTTCAATTGTTCCTTCATAGGTCCCAATTGATGGCTGCTGCAAGTAGTATAAGTCATCACATGAAAATTGGTTAATCTTTTCAGTGATGTCGAATATTACTCGTATTTCTTTCCATCCTTCAGGGCATTTTATCTTTATATTATCTACCCCAATGGATTGAGGAGTTAGATCTTTGATGAACTCCTTCCCTTTATATGCCATAATTCTGTCTTCCGAAAAAGACATACGGCTTGCATACTCAATTCTAGCACTCGTTGATCTGTCTAGAATTGGATGATCTCTTATTTGTATGTCTACTCCTCCTAACCTTGGAATCTGGGTAGGATTTGGAGTCATGACTTTAGCAAATTCCTTGAAAATTCTAGGAATTTCTATATATTCTTTTCTGAGAAATAAGTCAGAATGATGACTATTGGAAAGTGCATAAGAGATTCTATAAGTTATAGAATATGGCCTGTTCCCTTCTTTCATCAGATCTTTTCTTTTAAAATCCTGATGAAGGGTTAGAACTCTACTAAAATCTTGGTCAGCTAAGTTATAGGAAATTCTGGGATGTATGTCAAACATTAACTTCCCAGCATATAAATTTCCTACCATAGTTCCAAGAAGACCATCTCTAAGGTTATTGATTCTTCTATCAGTGACTGATAGATGCAATTCAGAATCAATGTCTTCTTTGAAGGTTGCCTTAATTACTACTTCAATGGCTCCTATGTGGATCCATTTCATAGTAATGGCGATTTCCTCCTTCATTCTACTTAATTCCTCAAGAATTTCTTCTTTAGGAATTAATTGCATATCCATAACATTACAAGTAAGTTCCATAGGGATTGCAAACTCACCTGCACTTACCTTGTAGATGATGTTATGTCTTCTCTGGTTGAGTCCCATCTGGTTAAGAACTCGTCCAATCCCGCCAATTCTGAATCCGTCATATGGGCTGAGGTTGGAATCTTGTCGCATTATTCTTTCCATGGTTCGATTCGAGATCGTCATCCTTGAAAAGAATCCAGACAGGTTTTCAGTGGTCTGAATCCTGTCTTCTTCAGTCAGACTCGGTTGAAGATCCATCTGAATATGAGTCCGAGTCACTTCTTAATTCTTCCTCGTAGATGCTTTCATCCAAGGGGATGTCCTCAAACTGATAGACTGGTACCAGCTTTCCATGGTAGACTGCTTCCACGATATCCTCCGTGGCTTCGTACATTCGTACCTCACGATTCTGAGGGCAATCGGGTGAGATATGACCTCTGGCTCCACACTTCCAACAGTTGCAGTCCTTGAAACTTTCGTTGGCTCGGGTATGGGCTCGTCTGAATGTTCTCTTGGACGTCGTTCTCCCCGTGCTCCTTGCTGCTGAGCTAGTTGAACCTTGGGATGAACTCTTCGTCGTTCCCGTTCTTTGTCCAGTTTTGTATGATCTGGCCTTGCTCTTGGACCACCATTCTCTTCTTCTTCGGAATGGAGGTCTTCTGAAACTCATACTGTATGAGCCCCGACTCTTCTTCTTTTTCCTCTTTTCTCCTGATTCTCCTATAATTGTTGGAAAATCGTTATTTTCACAGCAAAGAGGAGTTCTTTTGATTTTACCTCTTAATCTCTTGATGTTCTTTTGGGCTGCTGCCTGTTGACACCATTCTCTGAGCTTATCCTTTAAGAAGGACATTCTTCGAGCTATTGAGTCCACTGTACCAGGGGGTACTGTGTACGATTGGATCAACATTTCTCTCCATGGGCTGCAGATCTTTGCGAAGAACATGGGACATGCTACTTCAGCTGTCATTTCACTCCGAAAATAGTATTTACGAAACCAGTAGATATATTCATCTACTGCGCAAATACTTCTTAACTCCATACCCAACAGTGCTTGGGTATAGACTTTGATTTTTTCTGTTCTCTGTTCTTCAAAATAACCATCTCCTACAAAATGGGTTTTGAATAAGAGGCCAAACCTTTCGCAGATTGTGCTTTTGGATTCTCCTTCGAGTATTTGCTCCTTTAAAGCAGCCGTGGAGTTTTTCCAGCCCAGCTTCGCCGATCCTTCGAGACTTAGCTCTATTAATCGGACAAAGTTTTCTTTATCGAGATCCAGGGTGGTTGCTGCAATCTTCATTGAAGCTACCCATTCGTCGATGAGGTCTTCGATGTTTCGGAAGTCGATGACGTCGAGGTTCAATGTTATGCCATATGGATTTAATGGTTGTAACATCGTCTTGGCCCACGGTGTGGATTCTGGTGCTCTACTTGGGTTCCGTCCTGGGTTTCGTCTTGCATTGAGATGCACCTCAGGATACCTGTTCATGTGGAAGTCTGTACTTTCTCTCATTGGGACATCAGGCGGTCCATCGTGGGTCACGTTGGATCCTGATTCCTCCGCATAACCCAATTGAAGAACTTCATTGGGTTTTACATTAACGAGATCCATAATCCCAAGTTGGGAAAATGATTCTGCTAATTCTTGTAGATCTGATAGATCTGCCCTGGAAACACTCATTCGACTATTTTCAGGAGATCGATCATAAGCTCTTCTTGTGATTTCTGCGTTGGAACCATAGTTGCTTTACCCTTTTGATGTAAAGTTTGTACTGGTCCGAATGCATCTCTAATATTGGCTTGGTTATTCTTGGAAGATCCAGGAATATCCTTCTGCCTTTTCTTGATATCCGAAATGTCAAATTTCAGATTCAAAATCTCTTTCTTTAGATCTTGAAATAATTTCAAGATCTCCTCTGTTGACTGATTCAATTTATCTATTTTTCCAGGTATAATTAATACCCGGTTACCATAATCTTGAATCGTTTTTTGGATTTCCCTTAAGTCCTGTGAGAACTTAGAGCTATCCGGATCAATTTCTTTCCAATCCGTTCCTCTCATTTTTAGGAAAGAAACTGATTTTGATAATATCTTGTCCCATGGACAAGTTCAAGAAATTCCTTTGGAATTTTCTATTTTTTATTTCCAAAATTTGGAAATAACTTGTGGGTTTCAAATTAACTGAATCCATTAAATAATTAAATCTTTTCCATTAAGAAATAAAATATTATAAATAATATAATTAATATGTTCTTCAATAAAACCTAGGCTCTGATACCAATTTTCAAGCGCATTGGGTGTCATTTATATAGTGAAAACTTAAGTATATTGACAAAGAACTAAAGTAAATAAAGTCGAACTTTCTTGGGGTCTTAATGAAAGAAAGGAAAAGTTGTTGGGAATTAATTATTTTTCAAATTGGTCCTTATGGCTTAATTTCATTCAACATGTGTTTGTAATGGCCTAATTCTGGAAATTCAACTTATAATGGCCTAAAAGTGGAATAGACTCCTTGTAATGGCCCTTTTTATTACTTTCCCCCATAAAAATATGAGTTTAATATTATTATGGGCCAACCCTCAAAAAAAAAACAAGGCCATCATAATATAAAAATAGACCAATTTAATTTTTAAATATATTTTTGACCCTTAAACTTTTACTTTATTTCATTTTGATGTCAAACTTTTTTATTTTCATTTATCACTATATATCAATCAAATAACCTATTTTCAATTTGTTTCATCTTCGATTAGAATTTTTTTTCTTTTTTACAATCATATTTAAAGTTTTACATTATATTATTTTCTAAAGTTTTAAAATTTTTCATTTTTCATTTAAGGTACTAGAAGCCTAAATTTATGATAAATATTTAAAAAAATATTACATCAACATATATATTTCAGTTCCTCCAATATTCTTCCGACTGGATTATTATCTTTATATTTTGGATCATTATCTGCACTTGGACATCGGCCTCGAGAAATGTATAAATGGGAAAGATATTAGAGAGATAATTTGTGTCTTGGTCCAGAGTGTAAACCCCGGCTACTCACATGAGTGAGAACGTATTTGCGAAATACACACTGTTGAAAAGGCGGACATGGTGACTTCTGCCTCCAATATTGGTGCACACTTTAATGGAAAGAATGTCTTCAACAACTCGTGTGTTAATGACGGACATTGTGTTCTTTTTCCAACAAAAGATTTTTAATGACATTGACCAACTGATGACCTTCCTAAATCTGCCATTATTTTAAATTTATTTGATGTTGTGCTTAGAAAAGTGTGATTTTTCAACAAAAGAAAAAAAAATGCATTGTAAAATACATTTTCAACAATTAGCTATGAGAGAGGATTGTGTGCACATACCTCCATATGTGATGGAAGAATATGTAACATGATATGAAGTATCTTATAAGTATGAAATTTAAGAGTGCGCTTGGCTTGTATAATCCATGCGCACTCTTAAATTTCTTTTTTTTTTTTTTTTTGCCCTTTATTTTTATGTCTCTTGGCTAATTGTATTGTGTTTGTAACACCCCGGTTTTGGTAACCCAGGCCGGGATGCCACCGCCACACCTCCCTAGCAAGACACGGTTTCTCCGAGCTCACTAAAGAGATGCAAGGCTATGGTTTTTCAGAATTTAAAATATTCAAACAGCCCATTCATATATAAGTTAAAGATAATACATCAAAGTTGCAGCGGAAATATAAATTGTGCAGCGGAAATAAAGTATAAGGGCCGACATGGCCAAAACACGGGTTAAACAGTCCCGTTCATGCAAGTCGTAATTAAATGCAGGAATTTAAAATAGAGATTTTCCCCAATATTCCCATGTATGCATATGACGATGCATATTCTTCGTACTCTGTAAGAAAAAGAGGATAAATGGTTTGGGTCAGCAAAACGCGCTGAGTAAGTTAACACATAGCATGCGTTAGGGGTTTCAAAGCCTTTAATTAAATTTAATAAAAAGATGCATGTAGGTAAATAAAAATTTGAGCTTTTAAAAATTCTCCCCGATACGCCACCATCTCAACAATATTTAATTTAGCCGGCAATCCGGCGGCCGCAGCCAATTTCATAAAATCTGAGCTTTTTAATATATTTCCCGTTACGCCATCATCTCAACAATATATCATTTAGCCGGTGATCCGGCGGCCGCAGCCAATATCAATAGTTTCAGTTAGCCGGTGATCCGGCGGCCGCAGCCAATATCGATAGTATCAGTTAGCCGGTGATCCGGCGGCCGCAGCCAATATCAATAGTAACAGTTAGCCGGTGATCCGGCGGCCTCAGCCAATTTCATAAGTATCATGTCATTTTAGCCGGTGATCCGGCGGCCGCAGCCGATACGCCATACCCAGTACCACTTCGTCGAGCCTCGAGTAACCCATACGGATACACTCGAGAGGGTAGGCCGTTGGTCTCTTGTGACCAAATACGCCATATCCAGTACCGCTCCGTCGAGCCTCGAGTAACCCATACGGATACACTCGAGAGGATAGGCCCAAAATAATAAGATGCCGTTTTGGCAATCTTTCGCGCGTAATAATCATTGCCGTTTAGGCACAAAATGAATAATTAGGAGGGCACCCTGCAGAGCACTCACCCCCCAATGTAACCGATATCGTTTCAACTTTAGTGTAACGGGATTTCCAAAAATATATCTTTATCATATAACAAGATTTCGATCGTTTGTTTAGAAATTTCAAAATCTCACAAGTTAAAACCGATCGATGTCACAGTTTACGCCTTTTCAGTTTAAAAATCCATTTCTTAGGCGATTGATCTGAAATTTTCACAGTAGCTCAAAAACATCCCAACGAACAATTTTCGTGTTTTAAGTTTTCCGGAAAAACGATGGGAAGCATGTCAAAAATCAAGTTTTCGACTCAAATAGTATGCTGTCAGGATTCAGGTTTGACACCTTTCAAAGATTTGACTTTTTATCATATCAAATGATCTCCAAAAATTCTGAAATTTCATATGCATATACTAGACATGATTATATGCAACTTTTGTTTAGAACTCAAAGATTGGATCGGACTAGAAATGATAGAAATATGCTCTTCAAGTTCGGTTAAGAAAACTGTCAACCTTCGAAAATTCTTTAAAACGCAGAATATGTCCGATGCGATTTGGGGTATCAAAACTTGATGAAAATGCATGAAATTTTACAGAGGTATTCAAGACTCATAGATCTACAACTTTCATGTTCAACACCAATCCTAGATCGGCCTAGATCCAAGGTTAACATAACCAACAAGTTTGAGAGTGAAATCTGCCAAAGTTCTAAGATTCAGATTTGATACTCTTCGGTTTTGGGTTGGTTTCAGGTTTCAAAACATCATGAAAAATTCTAAAATTTTTACAGAGGCTAGATAAAAGTCTTAGCAACACTTTTCATGTTTTGAGTTTTCTTGTTTGAGCAGCTTTAGAGGTTTGAAAAATTCATACGAAAACGCTGCGTTGAGGGTTTCTCTTGTTGACAGATTTTTATTAATTTTCTTGAGTTGAATCTCTATGTTTGGTTGCATTTTAAGTCACCCAAAACCATAGTAAGGTTAACTTACAGTGGGGATGATGTTTAGGAGGTCACGGGGTCGTCCGGAATCCACGGGATGTCACGAACGAATCTCTTCCACCCGATTTATTCTTCCCTTGGCTCCGATTTGTGTTCGAATATGAAGATTCGAAAGTTAGTATGATGTTTATGATCTTAAAATCATAAGGAAACTTGATTAACATCTTACCAACAATCCAAAGCCTGCAATCCTTGATCTACACACTTCCTCGGTCGGATTTGGTTGCCGGAAAGTCGCCGGAAAGTCCGCCGGAAGGGTGTTTGGCTTTGGGAGAGTTTTGGGAGAGTTTTGGGGTAAATGATTGATGAAAATAGCTGACAATGGAGATGAGACTCAATACATAACGTCCAAAAGGTGCCTCCCCCGTGATAGATCAGATTCCCAACCTTGGGCCTCGAAAATTGGCGAGAAAGTCGCCAAAACGCGACAAGGTGTTGCTGTCAGGACTTGGGCGCGGGGTTGGCGCGGGAATGTGAAGAACCCCGCGCGGGGTGCGCGCCAATCACGCCTGGACTTCGGTCCGGGCGGGGTCGTGCGATCCGTCGGGTTTTTTCTCCTCTCTTTTGGACTTCTATCCTCCTACGTTTTTGGGCTCGATTTTTCGGGTCATTCTCGGGTCATAAATTCTTATCTTAAATTTATCTCGACTCAAATGAATTTCATGTTTGAAATCTTAAGTCCGTCGGTCTCGGGTTCGTAGGCTTCCAATTCGTCGTCTTTTGATTCCCGTGCAATAACTTGTATCATTAAATTTCTTCCGACTTCACGGGTTCTTGGAATTAAAATTCTTTTCCTTATTAAATTTAATTCCAATTATCTTGACTCAATTCATGGAATGTCTTCGGGCTTCCTTTCCCTCTTTTATTCCATTTTGAATTTAAATCTATCGGCGTTTCATATCCGAGCAATAATTTATTGTGATAAATTATTTTCTTCTTCTCGGAAATATTTCAACATTGATCGGAATAAATTTTATTCCTTTGGGCGTTGATAAAAATTCGGGGTATTACATCCTCCCCCCCTTAAGAATCAACTTCGTCCTCGAAGTTGTGCTTCGGCTTTTCTCGCGCGAAGAGTTAGGGTTCTTTTGTTTACTTGGGATACAAACTATTCGGGTTTCAAAAATAAATGTTTATGCATCCTTACGGGGTATTACATCCTCCCCCCCTTAAGATTACAGTTATGTCCCCATAACTGTGGTTGCACCATCTTGGAATAGGGTCGGATGACGCTCCTTCATGTCGGCTCCTAGTTCCCATGTTGCTGTTTCACTTTCATGGTTCGACCAAAGAACCTTGACCATTCTCACGGTTTTGTTCCTTGTTACTCTCTCCTTAACATCGAGTAATTGTACCGGAATTTCCTCATAGCTCAAGTCATCATCCAATTTAATTCCTTCCGGTTGGAATACATGGGTCGGATCGTGCACATACTTCTTCAATTGTGATATGTGGAACACATTGTGAACTCTAGCCAATTGTGGCGGTAAGACTAGACGATATGCTAGATTCCCGACTTTTACTAGAATTTCATAAGGTCCTATATTCCGAGGACTTAGCTTTCCTCGTTTGCCAAAATGCATCTCCCCCTTCATCGGTGATATCTTTAACATGACCTTATCTACGACTTGAAATTCTATATCTTGCCGTTTCACACGTTTCGGTCCACTTGTATTTTGTAGAGCAGAGGAGGCGTAAAAAAAAATATTTTTTTTTTTTTGTCCCGCGCGGGGTCCGCGCGGGTTTAGGGGGTTTAGCGCGCGGGGTCCGCGCGGCGCCCCCAGGGTCAGCATATAGGGCTCGCGCGGGGCGCGAGCCATTTCACCCCTTTCCCCTTCCGAAATTCCTCCCAACTTCCTCTCAAATTCGTCCTCTCGTGCTCGGATTCTCCTAGTTCCGACTTCGATTTCTCTTTGTAAGGTATGTATCTTCTATTTTCACTTGTCAATTTCAAGTTTTATGCCTTGATTGTTAGAATTTGATTGAATTGAGGAATTAGGGTTTTGGCATGTAAATTGGGGTTTTGAAATTTTCGGCTTAATTCTCGCGAATTAATGGTTGTATGTAGTATTTTGGTGCCATTTCTATTGTTTAGGAAATATTGGTATGTATATATGTGCCTAAGTTGTGGAATTTCTTGCTAGAACTTGGATTTTTAGGGGAACTATGAAATTTTCGATTTTGTTGGTGTTATTGGTGTAAAAGTGGTTTCGTTGGTGTTGTTTGTTGACACTTGTGATTATGATTTGTTGTTCAAGCAATTGTTTGGTTTTGTGGTTAATTGCCATGTGTTTACAAAATTTTTGAACTTAATTTATTGCGCGCATAAGGTGTTCGACAGAATGCCACAATGGGTTTTTGAATTTGTCTGGGCACATTCCTTGGTTTGATTCTCTCCCAATATGTATTGACAAACTATTGGGTATAAATCCCTCCTTGATTTTCCTCGTTGGAACTTTATATTTATGATGTCTATATGTATTTTTGCTTGTGAATTGATGTGTTGAAAATTAGTCTTACCCTTGATATTGGGTGTTCGCAGGATGTTGCTTTTTCTGTGGTTCATCTTGGCGTTCCTTATGGTCCTTCCAGGGGCCAAGAGACGGGCTACTCGACGTGATGCTGCTGGCCCTAGCACTGCCGCTCCGGTGATGCCGGATAGTGATGATAGCGACGGCGATGACGACAGTGAGTCCGAGGAGGACGAGGAGCGAGAGCCGAGGCTCAGGGGTCTCCCTTACGAGGTGCGTCCTCGCCGGCATGATCGGTTCCGTTTCCATACGATGGCCTCCCAGGACTTCTATTTCGACGAGCTTCGTCGGAAGAGGGCTTACGTTCCCGAGCGAGGCTTGTTCCCCGATCATATGGGCGATGACCGGATCAGTGTAGTGTTGGGGCATCTCCAGTGGACCGGTCTTGCACGTCATCCCGAGGGCGTTGCCTCCGGCTATCTAGCCATGGAGGTTATCGCCAACATCAGTGGTCTTGGGGTAGACGACGACCTCTCTCGAGTCTGGGTTCGTGGTCGCTACTTAGACTTCAGTGCTCGGGCGATTAACACCTATTTCGGCCTTCCAGATGATGGCGCGTTCCGACCGCAGCCAGAGGGTCGGGTTTATGCCCCTGCCTGGGGTGTCTTGTGTACCGAGGTACCCCCGCGGACTGGGGAACCCCACGAGTTGCGACTGACATCTTTGGATGCTCATTGGCGTGTACTTGCTCAGCTTTGGTTAGGACGCATCCGGCCGATCACCCGAAGTCATATCGTCATAGATCATGTCTTTGAGACTATCTGCTTTATCGCACGGGGCGGCCGGGTAAATGTGGGCGCTTGCATTGCGGACAACCTGAGGGGTTTATGACGGGGGCGAGGGAGTAGGGTGATCACTCACGCACACCTCATTTGTGGCCTATGCGCTGCCCAGGGGATCCGCACGTCTCCCGAGACGGACCCCTATCCCTTAGCTCCAGGTGAGCACTACCGTATTCCGTCTTATGCCGCCCGGCGCAGCACTTTGCGTCGTGGAGCGCCTCGGGCTATACTGCACCCGCAGCCTGAGGATGGTGGTTTGATCTTAGTTGTTCCTCCTGAGCGACCTCTTCCTCCTCCTGTGGTTCCACAGCAGGGTGTGGTTCCACCGCGGGGTCAGGACATGACGCAGATGCTCCAGATGATGCAGGAGATGCGTATCAGTATGGATGCTCGCTATGACGCCTTGGATGCTAGGATGGATCTCTATCAGGATCGTATGGACACGCTCACTGTGAGACAGGCGGAGCAGCAGGCCACCTTGACGGACATGTACGCCTACATGCGTCAGATGGATGACTACATGCGTCGCCGGTTCCCTCCTCCTGATCAGTGACTTTATGTTTCCCGTTTATGTTTTATCTAGACTTGTGTTAGCAGCGGTTGGTTTAGTATTTCCCATTTGCGTTTTCAGTTAGACTTGGTTTGGTATTTCTCTTAAGATGTAGTACTGAGACGTTACTCTGATTCCGTGCATGTCTCTGTTTGTACTGCATAGTTTGATGCATCGTGTGTTTTTATGTTTTTTTTTTTTTTTTTATAATTTCGGATTTAATTTATCTAGATAGATAAATCTTGCATTTTATTTCCTTAAAAGGAATTTTTTTGTACAAGTGATAGGATATACCAAAATAGGATCCTCCTATCGTTTCTTGGCGTCCTCCGGCACAGTGGTGGGATCCTCCTCCGGATCTTCCTCCACTGGACTTGACGGTAGTAGGTCATCGAAAATGTGGTTCAAGTCCTCCCCATGAGCATCAACAAGCTCCTTTAAACATAGATTTTGTGTAGTGAGGTTTTGGATTTGGTCTTCGAGCTGGTTTATGCGGTGGTGGTCCGCCTCTCTTAAATTTCCCATATGGTGCAGATTTGCCTCCAATTGGGCCATACGATGTTCCATTTGTTGTATGGTTTGTTGGGAATCAAAGTGAGCGTTCATCATTTTGACCATTAAGTTCATCATGTCTTGGTTAGCCATCTAGCGCAAGAAAAGATCTAGGTTACAACATAACGCTTCTAGGTTCTCTAAGGTATAGAAATGCAATATGCACATGCAGTGATGATCCCCCCTGATAAAAAAAAAATTTTATGCATGCATTTATTTATCCATGGATTTTAAAAATAAATTTATTCCATGGATAGACTAAAATAAGGATAAAAGGTTTGGGCCACTATATTGGGCCGAAAGAAATAAATTATTTGGGCTTTAAATAAAAACAAGGTTATTGGGCCAAAATAATTTCTTGGGCTTCTAAAAATTTTGGGCTAAAAATTTGGGCTTTAATTTCAAAATAATAATTGGGCTCTTTAAAATAGTAGTTTAAAAATATTCCGGGCTATGTAAAATAATAGCTTTAAAATATTCCGGGCTCTGATACCACATTGGTATCAGATATTTTCTTTAAAATAAATAGATTTAAAATAGTCTGGGCTCTGATACCACATTGTATCAGATAATTTCTTTAAAATAAATAGCTTTAAAAATATCTGGGCTCTGATACCACATTGTAACACCCCGGTTTTGGTAACCCAGGCCGGGATGCCACCGCCACACCTCCCTAGCAAGACACGGTTTCTCCGAGCTCACTAAAGAGATGCAAGGCTATGGTTTTTCAGAATTTAAAATATTCAAACAGCCCATTCATATATAAGTTAAAGATAATACATCAAAGTTGCAGCGGAAATATAAATTGTGCAGCGGAAATAAAGTATAAGGGCCGACATGGCCAAAACACGGGTTAAACAGTCCCGTTCATGCAAGTCGTAATTAAATGCAGGAATTTAAAATAGAGATTTTCCCCAATATTCCCATGTATGCATATGACGATGCATATTCTTCGTACTCTGTAAGAAAAAGAGGATAAATGGTTTGGGTCAGCAAAACGCGCTGAGTAAGTTAACACATAGCATGGGTTAGGGGTTTCAAAGCCTTTAATTAAATTTAATAAAAAGATGCATGTAGGTAAATAAAAATTTGAGCTTTTCAAAATTCTCCCCGATACGCCACCATCTCAACAATATTTAATTTAGCCGGCAATCCGGCGGCCGCAGCCAATTTCATAAATCTGAGCTTTTTAATATATTTCCCGTTACGCCATCATCTCAACAATATATCATTTAGCCGGTGATCCGGCGGCCGCAGCCAATATCAATAGTTTCAGTTAGCCGGTGATCCGGCGGCCGCAGCCAATATCGATAGTATCAGTTAGCCGGTGATCCGGCGGCCGCAGCCAATATCAATAGTAACAGTTAGCCGGTGATCCGGCGGCCTCAGCCAATTTCATAAGTATCATGTCATTTTAGCCGGTGATCCGGCGGCCGCAGCCGATACGCCATACCCAGTACCACTCCGTCGAGCCTCGAGTAACCCATACGGATACACTCGAGAGGATAGGCCCAAAATAATAAGATGCCGTTTTGGCAATCTTTCGCGCGTAATAATCATTGCCGTTTAGGCACAAAATGAATAATTAGGAGGGCACCCTGCAGAGCACTCACCCCCCAATGTAACCGATATCGTTTCAACTTTAGTGTAACGGGATTTCCAAAAATATATCTTTATCATATAACAAGATTTCGATCGTTTGTTTAGAAATTTCAAAATCTCACAAGTTAAAACCGATCGATGTCACAGTTTACGCCTTTTCAGTTTAAAAATCCATTTCTTAGGCGATTGATCTGAAATTTTCACAGTAGCTCAAAAACATCCCAACGAACAATTTTCGTGTTTTAAGTTTTCCGGAAAAACGATGGGAAGCATGTCAAAAATCAAGTTTTCGACTCAAATAGTATGCTGTCAGGATTCAGGTTTGACACCTTTCAAAGATTTGACTTTTTATCATATCAAATGATCTCCAAAAATTCTGAAATTTCATATGCATATACTAGACATGATTATATGCAACTTTTGTTTAGAACTCAAAGATTGGATCGGAATAGAAATGATAGAAATATGCTCTTCAAGTTCGGTTAAGAAAACTGTCAACCTTTGAAAATTCTTTAAAACGCAGAATATGTCCGATGCGATTTGGGGTATCAAAACTTGATGAAAATGCATGAAATTTTACAGAGGTATTCAAGACTCATAGATCTACAACTTTCATGTTCAACACCAATCCTAGATCGGCCTAGATCCAAGGTTAACATAACCAACAAGTTTGAGAGTGAAATCTGCCAAAGTTCTAAGATTCAGATTTGATACTCTTCGGTTTTGGGTTGGTTTCAGGTTTCAAAACATCATGAAAAATTCTAAAATTTTTACAGAGGCTAGATCAAAGTCTTAGCAACACTTTTCATGTTTTGAGTTTTCTTGTTTGAGCAGCTTTAGAGGTTTGAAAAATTCATACGAAAACGCTGCGTTGAGGGTTTCTCTTGTTGACAGATTTTTATTAATTTTCTTGAGTTGAATCTCTATGTTTGGTTGCATTTTAAGTCACCCAAAACCATAGTAAGGTTAACTTACAGTGGGGATGATGTTTAGGAGGTCACGGGGTCGTCCAGAATCCACGGGATGTCACGAACGAATCTCTTCCACCCGATTTATTCTTCCCTTGGCTCCGATTTGTGTTCGAATATGAAGATTCGTAAGTTAGTATGATGTTTATGATCTTAAAATCATAAGGAAACTTGATTAACATCTTACCAACAATCCAAAGCCTGCAATCCTTGATCTACACACTTCCTCGGTCGGATTTGGTTGCCGGAAAGTCGCCGGAAAGTCCGCCGGAAGGGTGTTTGGCTTTGGGAGAGTTTTGGGAGAGTTTTGGGGTAAATGATTGATGAAAATAGCTGACAATGGAGATGAGACTCAATACATAACGTCCAAAAGGTGCCTCCCCCGTGATAGATCAGATTCCCAACCTTGGGCCCCGAAAATTGGCGAGAAAGTCGCCAAAATGCGACAAGGTGTTGCTGTCAGGACTTGGGCGCGGGGTTGGCGCGGGAATGTGAAGAACCCCGCGCGGGGTGCGCGCCAATCACGCCTGGACTTCGGTCCGGGCGGGGTCGTGCGATCCGTCGGGCTTTTTCTCCTCTCTTTTGGACTTCTATCCTCCTACGTTTTCGGGCTCGATTTTTCGGGTCATTCTCGGGTCATAAATTCTTATCTTAAATTTATCTCGACTCAAATGAATTTCATGTTTGAAATCTTAAGTCCGTCGGTCTCGGGTTCGTAGGCTTCCAATTCGTCGTCTTTTGATTCCCGTGCAATAACTTGTATCATTAAATTTCTTCCGACTTCACGGGTTCTTGGAATTAAAATTCTTTTCCTTATTAAATTTAATTCCAATTATCTTGACTCAATTCATGGAATGTCTTCGGGCTTCATTTCCCTCTTTTATTCCATTTTGAATTTAAATCTATCGGCGTTTCATATCCGAGCAATAATTTATTGTGATAAATTATTTTCTTCTTCTCGGAAATATTTCAACATTGATCGGAATAAATTTTATTCCTTTGGGCGTTGATAAAAATTCGGGGTATTACAGTGTTGGTCTCGTGGAATGGCGTGAGAAGAGTCGTGGTCTGTTATACTTAAGTGTTGTTATAATTTTGAACATATTCTGATTATAACAAGGACAACAGAATGTAAAGCAGTAAAACAAGTTGTTGACCTGTCTTATAAATATCAATCCTAGATTATTGCACACTGTCTTCTTCTCCAACAATAGTAGTATTAGACTTTCATGCCAAGGAAAATTAATTAATTTCACCTAAACCTCATATTGTTCTCTTTCCGGAAAAAATTAAATAAGTTGAATTAGTCTGTTGCCACATTATCAAATTATTGGGATTTGGTTTGCAGCTGAATCAGTGAGTTATAAAGTGCTAAAGAAGTACTCCCTCTGTCCCATTAAAAGTGGCTCCTTTTGACTTTTGACACTGTTCATTGTTTAACTTTGACTTCAATTTTATTGTATTGATACAAGAAGAGAAAAGTAGTAAAGTACATTTTATATAATTTTTACTTATACCGATTTGAGATATAAAGTGTTTAAAAATTGCATTGGATTTTGTGCAGAAGATAAAGTGGCCACTTTTAATGGGAGTGAGTATTTTATATGTGTTGAAAGAATGTTTTGTATGTGCCGATTGATTTTATACAGTCCAAACACTATTAAATACTCAACACTCATCTCATTAATACCCACCACACATACTTCGTCAACACCCAACACATACTCCTATCCAAACCCGATGAGTTTGGACAGTTGGTTATGTTGAAGAATGTACTAATAAGAGACAGTTTGAAAGTGCAAAAAATATGTGAAACCATATACAAAGTTGTGACAACATATGGGACAGATTTGGCACCTTCTTCCCTCAAAATTTCTCTATACAAACTCAATTTAACTCCCCAACAAAAGAAGATATGTCCAGACCAATTCAGGACAGGATCCACATGAAGACAGTAGACCAAGACGTGAGGGCAACAGCCGCCACAAGGTATGTCCAAAGAAGCAGCACAGAACACTCTTCTTGCGCCACATCCAGCAGTTGTGTCATCGTCCCTACACAGATACCCTCCCAATGTTTATTTATGCAACAATCAATATAGTATGTACTTTTACCGGTGATCAAAGAGCACGGTCGTATTATATTAGAAAATTAAAAATAAAAAGCCAAGGCAAGGCAAGCGAAACTGAATAGATACCGATATTCATGGCAGGTGGAACGGTGAACTGAAGCATGAGCACAAACTTGTAGAGTGGATCCGGTGGAAGGAAGCCCAGTCGCGTTGCTGCTTGAACAACACCAATCCCAATTGCGGGTACTATTAAGAACTTCACGCAGATCACTGTTAGGATCGTCGCTATATTTACTTTTGCCCGCTGCAAACCTGCAGCATTCATCATTACACTAATGTTATCAGATCATATATAGGACAAAACAAAGGAAATGCAAATTGGACATGATAATGGGAAGATATACCATACCTCCTGTTAAGTTGCCTCCAAGTATGAGAGTGATGCTAGGAATGGTTCCATCCCTACAAACCCCAAAGCAATTCACGTATATAGTTAATTTGGTGTTGCTATTTCTACGTTTCTTGCAATACGCTTGCGAAGTGGTGTAACTGAATATGAAAAAGGTCTGGAGTTTATTACCCAAGTAGTTTGATGGAATCATCGATTACTCTGAGGGGTGCATTTTCGCCAATAATAATGTTGTGAAGCCATGAAATGGATCCAAAAACCAGTCCAGCAATCTGTGATCAATGGAAGTAGATCTAGCTAGCTCATCCCCAATAAGTTCAATCTAATTTGAAGCTGCATTTAGGTAAAGAAAACTCACTGAAGCAACAACAGGAGGTGCCAGCAGCTCCTCTCCCAGCTGATGCAGCATTCCCTTTGCTTTGTCCCACATCGTTTCATTCTGCATACTCAACAAATATGTATTTACATTTCTTTCAGTATGGAGGGGTTGAGGACATACAGAGCTTAGTAGTGCTGAAACCTAGCTACATATCAATCTCCAGCTCGATCCACCATTGTTGTTAAACAGGCGAATGATGACATGTAAGTAGATGCAATCGCATATTTGGAAATTCAACTCACTGATCCATGAAGAAGGGAGGACTTCTCATTTGCCTCTAAATCAGAGTTACGCCTCTCCATTGTGGAGTCTTCTGCAGGAACAAGGGTTGCTTTGTATTTGACTCCCACAGATTTTATTAAATGGAATGTATATGTCCATAGGTAACAGGCCCCGAGCTGCCCATTCAAATATCCATAGTTTTATCAGAGAATGTAGTAAATGAAAAAGATTTGAGATGAGCGACGACAAGAATGCTTACGGCCATGGAAAAGGAAACATAGGAAAGTCCAATGCTGGTGCACACTTCCCTGTCCCCAAATGGACTTTCATCCTCCTTGCAGATTGCTGGTATCACTATCAGCAAAATGTTCCCCAGATTTCCTGCAGTGTAATAACACTTAGGCCGTGTTACGCATATGGGAAAGAATTTAGAATTTGGTCCTTAAGGATGGAACACATTCTGCTGAACCTAAACTTACAAGACTATGGGTGCAAATTATAAGGGAGAAGAGGTGTCAATTGCAATCGAGATTTAATTACCTGAAGAACACATTGCAATGATGAGTTCTTCCAGGTAACTGTCGGGTTTGAGTATTTTAACAGCAATCCATCCTAGGATTCCCCCCACAAGAAAAGTTATCCCAATGTTAACCGGCATGAACCACCTGTTCATATCATTCCAAGAATTACAAGAAACGACCTCAGACATGACTCTGTTTAACTGTTGAAGAAAATCATACCACAAAACGATATCTTGGATGCTCACAGTCCTGGCTAGACTTTCAAACACTAGCGCTGGAGTGAAGACTGCAAACGCAACCTGCATTATGACATTCTCATGATGATTTCATTAGTCCACAAAATTTGATCCACCCTGTTATTTCTTGCAGGAAAAACTTACTCTATTCATAGAGCGACGCGCATCAGCAGGGAGAATCTTGAGATAATCGGTTGCCAAGAAAGCTCCTAGTAAGCTTATTATAATCATTTGTAGTGTCGGCATAGAAGCCACCTTCAACAGCGACCAGAACCCCATTTTTTCTCAACTATATACCAAACTCTACCTTTCTATGGCATACAGGTCATTATGTGCCAATCATTAATGCTACAAAGTTTTCCTCATCCAACTTCCTCTCAGAAACTTCAAGCTTAATCCGCGTTCAATCTACTCAAATTTTCTCTGAGAAGTTCCTGTCCTGATCCAAATATCAGGAAAATGGAAATTCAACATATGAATACCCTTATATATGTGTAAACACATAATGTAAGCAAACGTGGTAAGTGGTTTTCGGAAACTTGGTTTAGCCTGCTGGACTCTAGTGCAGTCTGTTATTGATCAAACTCTATTAAAAGCTCAAGCTGTTGAGACGAGGAAAATCATATAATATAACACACATATATATATATCAATGTGAACACGGGCTTTGTTAAAAAAAAAAATGGGATGTTTTTAAAAATTCAACGAAAACAAAAGAGTATTATGACATAATTTCACACTTTTGTAATTACAAAGATTCAACAAAAACACCCGATTGTTCAACAATGTTACTACACCAATGCTGGACAAATAGGCTAACCAGACCAAGTTCTGATTCCCAACCAGGATCCTTCAACTTCGAAAGGAAGAAGCAGTCAGTATGTCTCAATTAGAAGCAGTCGGTATGTCTTAATTTCCTGCAATTATATGTACACAATACGGCTCAAACAGGAAACAAGATGGTTCATCCAAATTATAATCAATTAAAATGTTGATGACATACACGCATTTATAAATGCATACCTGTAATGTATAGGAAGGAAAATAGAATTAAAGCTCATTAAATTTTCGTGTATGGACAGATATAGTAGGAATAGGATTTATCCGACATGCATCTGTCTGGAAAAAAAAAAAAGAACACAAGAAGATGAAAATAAGCAGGGAATGTAAGGATTGTGAAGCATGAAAAAAGAACGTGGTGGAAGATCCAAAGGGCATTTTGGTTAGAAAAAAGACATACCTATAAAGCAAGGCGGAAATTGCGCCAAAGCCATCCGTATATATACACATATAGTCCCTTTGTTCCTAAAACAATCTAAGTAGTTTTTGACATGGCTACAACTTAGTATACAAGGCCAGGCATGTATGAAATTTTGCATTGAGATTACTAATTTTGTTTAGCTTTAGTTTTAGTTAATGTCCATTTTTTTATATGGAGAGGATTTAATATATTAAATTTATGCTATATAAATTAGAAATATTGTTTTTTACATTAAAGTAATTTTAACAAATTGAATATGTAAGATGTCTAAGATAATATTTTTTGATGAACTAATGTAACTTGTGTGTATGGGATTTCTACCTTCTTAGAGTGCCAAGGTAACTTGTGGGTAATGTGAGTTCACCTCTTGCACGGCAATTGTTTGCCTTCATAAAGTTCGAAGCTGAAACTTTGCTTAAACAACAAGTACCTCATTACCGTTCAAACAATTGTTGTTGGTAATCTAACATAATATTTAAGTAGAGATTTTACACATTTGAAGATTTTCTTTATTGGAAATTAAATTTTTTATCGGTAATCTAACATACTAAATTTTGTTTGCAATCCAAACCCCCATAAATTACAGCTAAATACTTTATGCTTTTCGGCATCAGCAACCACCGAAGAGGACCAAAGAGAACCGAAACCATATCCCGACGCATCCCGGATAATTATTTCATAATTAAATTAATTAATTATGCTTAATTAAATAAATTGGGCTAAATGGGAATTAAATTGGTAGAATTAAGGAGGGCCAATCCCAACAATAAATAAAGATAAGTAGTAGCCCAAGAAGAAATAAATGGACGGAGACTGACCTAATACACCAATCTAAGAGGTCAACCCAAGTGGATTGAACAATGGAGTTTTAGGATTTGTTGAAAAAGAATTGGGGCCAAAGTGAGAATAAGGAAATTTCAATTAAGTCACTTGAACTGTGTAATTCTTTTAATTGAAAGAATTGGGGCCTGAGAATTGCGATATTGATTGAAATTTTGGGCATTTAAGTCTTTAATTGTTTTAGGCTTGTTGGTTGGATATATACCTTGAAGTGTTAATTTGAAGAATCTAAAAGAGGATTTGTTGAGTAATTATGAATAACTAGTACTTGTTGTTTAGTTGTTGAATGGATTAGAAATTTATATATAGGGAGATTGTGGGATAATGGCTTTGGATTGTGATTTGGATAATTGCATTATTTATACTAGTATTACCCCGCTCAATGGGCGAAAATGTAAGAAATGTGAATAAAAAATCGAATTTAATAAATAAAATTGTTCAGTTTTATTAGATCGATTACATTTCTCAAACTCCGCATTACATATACATGTATACATCGTACAACAACCAAGCAATAGACAATATACCACTACCAATAATTTATATACTATACTTTAGTGTTTTAGAAATATACTGTATGATACTGCAAACAACAATCTATAAAATATTTATTAAGATTTGTTATCATATGAAATATAATTTCAATTGATAAAGTATTTGTTAGAATAATTACAAATATTTAAATTATAATTAAATAATAAATATAATATCAACCCATAAATTATACTCCCTCCGTTTTCATATAAATGTAACAATTGCATAGTTGTTACTATTTATTAAGTAACTTTGATTCAATTTTTTAACAGAGTTATATAAAATAAAACATAGTCAAGTGAGATCTTGATGCATTCGTCTAATCGCGTATAGAATATCAAATTTTTATAATTTTTACTTATACACAGTTTGAATTATATTAAGGGTTAAAAATATACATTGGATTGCGTGAAATGCAGGAATGTTACAACTTTTTTAAAACGGAGGGAGTATTTAGTAGTGTTTTTTTATCAATAATAACTGATTAAATTAAATTATCTAATGTGAAATTCCACTCAACTTTGATTCTCCTATATTTTGAAAATGTATTATGCTTTTAGAGGCTGTTTGTTTTGCCTTTTTTTTTCTTCCTTTTGACTTTTGCTTCTAAAAAAAGTCATTTTTTATTTTTCTACCTATTTGTTTTGCCTTTTTTAAAAAGTTAAAGGAGAAGCAAAAGTTGAAATTCTCATTTTTTTTTAAAAGTAAGTAGGGGTTACTTTTAAAAAAAGGAGAAGTCATTTTAGGTATAAAAATACAAAAATATCCCTATTTAATAAGGAAATAAAATAAATAATAAATATCCTTAATATATAAAAAGTCCTTCTACACACAATTCATCCAAATATGTTTCCGTTGAGAAGCAATTTTAATAATATCCATCCAAACAATTATTTGGATAGCTTTTGCTTTTGAATTCTCCTTCTATCTCCTTCTCCTTTTTCTACTAACTTCTCATTTTTCCAAAAGCCAAAACAAACAGGCCCTTATAGTCTTCCTCTATTTTTGGATAGTGAGAAATAATTGACTTTTGTTACTATTTATTATCCAAGTTTGACTCATGTTTATACAATATCTATAAAGAAAAAATATAGTCAAGTAGGATCTCGTTGGATTCGTCTCATCTTGTAGTTTTACGATATCAAACTTTTAAAATTTTTACTTCTACATATTTTGAATTATTAAGCATTAAAATGTGTAAAATATGTATTGGATTGCGTGCAGAAAGTAAATATTGAGGAAATAGGTAGGTTACTGTTCATAAGGGTATTCTTGTGAGAGAAGGTTGATAGGTTACTGTTCATAAGGGTAGGTTACTGTTCATAAAGGGTATTGTTTTTATATATTATATAGATATAGATATAGATTGTATGAATATATTGGAGTAAATTAGTGAAATGTTTTAGGGTGCATTTGGAATGACTTTTTTTTAGGCGTTTTTGGCTTTTGCTTCTGTCAAAAGCACGTTTGATGAAAAATAATATTTGTTCTGCCTTTTTAAAACAAACAAAAGCACCCTGAAAAGCTGCAAAAGTGTTTATGGGAGAAGCAGCCCAGTGGTGCATCTCCGAAAAGCAGAAGCCAAAAGCACCTATTAATGTGTGTAGAGTCATAAATGCCCCTACTAATTTATTAAAATTACTGTGATAATGAAGAAATCCCCAATATCATCTTTTTAACACCCCGGTTTTTGATAACCCAGGTCGGGGTGTCACCGCCACATCCCCCTAGTAAGACACGGTTTCTCCGAGCTTACTAAAGGAATGCAAGGCTAGGTATTGCAGTGTTTAAAACATTTAAAGCATTCAAAACAGCTCGTACGATATAATTCAAATATAATAATACCATAGCGCAGCGGAAATAATTGTTTTAGTATAGTATCGCAGCGGAAAATGTAAATAGGGCCGACATGGCCAAAACACGGGTTAAACAGGCCCGTTCATAATATAGTCTAATGTACAAATTTAAAACAAAATAATGTTTCCCAAAATCCCATGCATGGATCGTGCTCACACATGCTCATTCCACATATTCTGTAAGGAAAGGAATAAAAATGGTTTGGTCAGCACAACTTGCTGAGTAAGTTAACACATGCATGATCGTAGGGTTTAAAAGCCATTAATTTAATAATTAAATAAAAGCATGATAATAGCATAATATTTAATTTAATCTAATCACTATCCAATAGCATAATTTATTTCAGAGCTTTATTTAACAACACATCTCGCATGAATTAAAATAAAAGTCATAATTTAAATAAAGCGTTTAAGTAATTTAATTGGACAACAACATAATTTAATCTAATTTAATTTAATTTAATATCCCCATTACATCCCCGATTCGGTATTTCAAAGTTTCACGATAGCATCGCGATGTCAACAAGTTTAGCCGGTAGCCCGGCGGCCGCAACCGTATCAGCCATACCCAGTACCACTCCGGAGCCTCGGGAATCCCATGTGGATATTCTCGAGAGTGTAGGCTCTATATCTCGCCGTTTTGGCAATATCATATCTCAATTTTAGCGCGCGGGGTCACCATCGTCCATTAAGGCACGAAGTGAATCGTTAGGGGGCACCCTGCAGAGCACTCACCCCTAATTTTAATTTATCAAGTTTGTAAGGGGATTTAATTTTAAAAATCTGATCTCAAATATCTTTATTTAAAAATAGTATCTCAACTCATTTCAACCCTAAAGGTTAATTCCATGTTTCAACAAGATTTCAAAATTTATTTTCCGGTA
The DNA here is from genome assembly GCA_030278955.1 of Hygrophila difformis. Taxonomy (NCBI): domain Eukaryota; kingdom Viridiplantae; phylum Streptophyta; class Magnoliopsida; order Lamiales; family Acanthaceae; genus Hygrophila; species Hygrophila difformis. The sequence continues at coordinate 28,744,685 of JAOANR010000011.1, read as the reverse complement.
AACCACAGTTTACTCTAAAATTCGTCTAAAATCAGATTTAATTTCAAAAATTCCAAAATTTCACGACTGACTCAGACACGTCGAGATCTACAACTTTCGTGTTTTAACTTTTTCAATCCGAGATACCTAAATAGGTCAAAAACACTAATTTTCACAGAAGCACAATTCTGTCCGAATTTCATATGTCACAGTTAAAAGATTTCGAATTCTACCATAGCAATTCAACTCCAAATTTGAAGACATTTTACAGAGACCATCTTAAGACAATTATCTACAACTTTTATGTTCGGCCAAAGATCTAAATCGGTCTGTAACCTATGTCAAAAACGTGATCAAGATCGGAACTAAGTTCTTCCAAGAATTTCAAGATCTAGATTCAAGCAGTTCGATTTCGGTTGGTTTTCGCATATCAAATCGTCTCTAAAAATTCTGAAAAATTTACAGTAGATAGATCTAAGCCTTAGGAACGTTTTTCGTGTTTTAAGTTTTTCCGTTTGAAGTCGTTTTGAGGTTCGGAAAAATTCATCAAAACTGTTGCGCCGGTAGAAAATATTCAATGACAGATTTACGCAAGATTCGATTCAAGCTTTTAGATTTCGTGTTTTAGTTACTCCCAAAACCATGTAAGTATTAACTTACCGATTGATCGGCGTCCGGGGTCGTCTATTTCGGAGGCGTGGCTTCCAGTCCACCGTTTATCCTCTCCGCTCGTCGGGTTCTCCGTTCTAGATCCGATACGGGGTGTAGAGAGAAAAGAAACGAGGTTAGAATCCGTTTTCGGATTGAAACATGAAAGGATTTATCGGACTAGAGCTTACCACAACGTTGGAGATCTTCCGGATTGCGTCCAAACAGCCGCTGTCTCCGTTTGGTGCCTCCGTTGACTCCGGGATTTCGACTTTTGTGTATATAGAGTATCGTAGGGTTTTGAAAAAGAGTTTAGGCTTTCGAGGGGGTTTATTTATAGATGTCTAAGTCCTAGGGCGTCCAAAATCTGACCCTAAGGGTCTTGAGTCGAGAGACGTTCAACCGAAAGTCGAAAAATCCGGGTTCGGGCGAGAGATTCACGCAACGGGCGAATCTGTCGTGTGGCGCGGGGTTGGCGCGCCTTTCCCCTTATTAGCGCGCGGTCAGCACGCGACTAGCGCCTGGACTGCAGTCCGGGCGGGTCGTGTGATCCGTCGTGCTTTTCCGCCTCTCTTTCGGGTTTCTATCCCTCTATGCTCTCGGATTCCAATTTCCGGACTCCCTTCGGGTTCCTATTTCGTGTCGTTATTTCTTCCGGATCAAATGTTACGTTTTGGCTCGAATTCTCGAGTTCATTTATATCGGATACCCGTGTAACGACTTATTTAACTTTATTTAATTTCTTTTGTTTAATTAAATCTCTTTTAATTAATTTCATTTCTCATTTCTTCTATATTTATTTATTTAATGTATTTACTGATTTATTTGTTTATTTAGTTATTTATTATATTTGTTTATTTATTTATTTATTTATTGTATTTATTATATTTATTTATGTTGTAAAATTCTCGGGTATTACAGTCTACCCTCCTTAAGAATCAACTTCGTCCTCGAAGTTGTGTTTCGGCTTTTCTCGTGCTAAGGTCTTTTGTTTATATTATTTTGAGACTGAACTTAGAATTAAGACTTCTAAGCTGCCTACGTACCCGGTGAAGGGATCAAGCCATAACGTAGTTCAAAAGTTTACAAAGATGCACGAAAAATAGGTGGTATGGCATCCTCTCCCCCTTAAGATTGCAGTTATGTCCCCATAACTGTGTCGGTATCGGTTTGGAACAATGTCGGGTAGCGTTCTCTCATGTCGGATTCTACTTCCCAAGTTGTCGTCTCACTTTCGTGGTTTGACCAAAAAACCTTGATCATTTTGACGGTTTTGTTCCTCGTTACTCGTTCCTTAGTGTCGAGAATACGCACTGGGACTTCTTCATAAGTCAAATCTTCATCGAGTTCGATTATCTCCGGTTGAAGTACATGTGTCGGGTCCGGCACATACTTCTTTAGTTGTGAGACATGGAAAACATTATGAACTCGATCTAATTGTGGCGGTAAAGCCAGTCGGTAGGCTAAATTTCCGACTCGTTCTAGAATTTCGTAAGGTCCTATGTATCGAGGACTTAACTTTCCTCATTTGCCAAAGCGCATCACTCCCTTCATGGGTGTTATCTTTAGCATGACCCTATCTCCCACTTGAAATTCTAGGTCTCGTCGTCTCACGTCGGCATAACTCTTTTGACGGTCTTGTGCGGCTTTCATTTTTCCTTGAATCACTTTGATTTGTTGAGCCATGTCTTCGATAAGTTGTGGTCCCACCACCACGGACTTATCGTTTTCTTCCCAGCTCAACGGGCTTCGGCACTTTCGTCCATACAACGCCTCGAAAGGTGCCATGCCGATGCTAGCATGGTAGCTATTATTATAGGAAAACTCAATTAAGGGTAAATGAGATTCCCAATTCCCTTTGAATTCCAACACACATGCTCTCAGCATGTCTTTTAGTGTTTGGATTGTCCTCTCGGTTTGACCATCCGTCATCGGGTGGAATGCGGTGCTCATTTTGATTTGAGTACCGAGAGCTTTTTGTAACTCCGTCCAGAAATGAGAGACAAATCTACTGTCTCTATCGGAAATGATATCATGTGGTACTCCATGTCGTCGTACCACATTATCAATGTAGGCTCGGGCCAATTGGTCCATAGTCCACGTGTCTTTCATTGGGATAAATATGGCTGTTAGCCTATCCACAATCACCCAAATCTTGTTCATGCCTTTAGATGATCGGGGTAATCCCGAGACAAAGTCCATTGAGATGCTATCCCACTTCCAACTTGGAATCTCTAGTGGTTGCATCAGTCCTAAGGGTTTATGTCGCACTGCCTTAACCTTTTGGCAGGTGAGACATTCTGCCACGAAGTTCGCCACTTCCTTCTTCATTCCCGGCCACCAATAGATCTTCTTTAGATCTTTGTATAGCTTGTCACCTCTGGGATGTACGGAATATGGCATGTTGTGCCTTTCCTCCATCAACCTTTGTTTCAACTCGGCACATTTAAGAGGCACACACCATCTCCCTTTAAAACGGATGCTTCCATCCTCATGGACAGCAAATCCTATTGCCTTTCCTTCAGCAATATACCCTTTTATCTTTTCGAGTTTCGGGTCGCCCGGTTGAGCGAGTCGAATCTCGTCCAATATTGGAGTTTCTACGACCATGGCATTGATCGTTTCTCTCACTGTGCCAGGATGCACCAGTTCTAACTCCAATCTTGCCAATTCCATGTACAATGCCGGCGGAATTACCAACGAGTTTGTCACGTGTTGGGTTTTCCGACTTAGGGCATCGGCTACCACATTCGCCTTCCCTTCATGGTATGCTATCTCTAAATCGTAATCTTTAATGAGTTCCAACCACCTTCGCTGTCTCAAATTCAACTCCTTCTGAGTGAATATATACTTCAAGCTCTTGTGGTCGGTGAACATTCGACACTTCCGCCCATAAAGATAATGTCTCCATATCTTTAGAGCGAAAACGACCGCTGCCAACTCCAGGTCATGTGTCGGATAATTTTCCTCGTGAGGTTTTAGTTGGCGTGATGCATACGCTACGACTCTCGAGTCTTGCATCAAGACACAACCCAAACCTTCCTTCGAAGCATCGCTATAAACTTCGAAGTCACCATTCTCGGATGGTAGGGTTAATACGGGTGTGGTTGTGAGTCGTTTCTTCAACTCTTGAAACGCAGTCTCACACACTTCGGTCCACTCGTATTTTGTTCCTTTCTTCAATAGCTGGGTCAAAGGACGTGCAATCCTTGAAAAGTCCTTCACAAATCGTCTATAATACCCAGCTAATCCAAGGAAACTCCTTATCTCCGTTGGACTCTTCGGAGTAGCCCACTCCGTCACGGCAGAAACCTTTGCCGGATCCAATGATACTCCATCAGCGGATACTATGTGTCCGAGAAATGTCACTTCTTTCAACCAGAAATCGCATTTCGACAGCTTGCCGTATAGCTGATTTCTTCGCAAGATTTCTAACACTTGATGTAAGTGTTGGGCATGCTCTTCCTCGCTCTTTGAGTAGATCAGGATGTCGTCGATGAACACTACGACGCACTGATCTAACAATTCTCGGAACACGTTGTTCATGAGATTCATGAACATGGCCGGAGCATTTGTTAACCCGAAGGATAACACTGTGAACTCGTAATGGCCATATTGCGTTCGAAACGCCGTCTTCGGAATGTCCTTCTCGGCGATCCTCAATTGATGATACCCAGATCGCAAATCGATCTTCGAGAATACTGAAGCTCCCTTCAGTTGATCAAACAGATCCTCTATTCTCGGTGGGGGTATTTATTCTTGATGGTCACTTGGTTTAATCCTCGGTAATCTATGCAAAGACGTAGTCCTCCGTCTTTCTTCTTGACAAATAAAACCGGTGCTCCCCAAGGGGACGTACTCGGTCTTATGTAACCTTTTCCTAACAGTTCCTCGAGTTGCTCCTTTAACTCCTTCATTTCCAGTGGTGCCATCCGGTACGGAGCTTTTGAGACAGGCTCTGTCCCCGGAATGAGATCTATAGTGAATTCAAGATCTCTCTCAGGTGGCATTCCCGGAACGTCCTCAGGGAACACATCCGGGTATTCTCTTACCACTGGTATGCTATCAACCTTGTTCTCTTCCGCCTCAAGGTTGTGCACATAGCACGCATATAGCTCATACCCCTTACGCATCAAGTTACTTAGTTTAAGTGCACTAACGATTTTGTTACTCTTCTTAGGGGGCTGGGAGTAAAAGATAACTCTCTTTCCCCTACTTTTTGACAAGGTGATCTTTTGCTTTTGGCATTCGATCACCGCCTTATACTGGGATAACCATTCCATCCCCAATATGATGTCAAAGTCTCTTAAGTTAAATTCTACTAAGTTCGCGAAGAATTCTACGTTCTTTATCACTATAGGAATTCCGTTATATCGTTTAGAGCAAGATACTACTTCTCCAGAAGGCAATTGAATTCCTAAGCTAATTCTCTCGCACTTAGGTAGATCTAACTAGGGCACTATCCTTGATGCTATAATTGAGCAACTAGCTCCAGAATCAAACAGAATTCTAAGGGGCGTATTCAAAACATAAAATGTACCTGCCAGCAATTCTCCTTGCGCAGGCACGTCCGCTTGATTCACCACGTTAAGCCTCCCCATAGGGCGTCCCTGATTGCCCTGCTGATTCGCATTCGGCTGCTGATTTTGTTGTTGGTTTTGGTTCTGAGGGGGCGGAGGTCGTTGGTTCTGATTCTGGTTCTGCGGCCTATTTTGAGGGGGTCTGTACCCTTGGTTATTCCCGTTTCGCCCATTTTGATTTTGAGGCTGTTCTTGCCCCGTGACTAAATCGTCCCTTTTCATTATGTTCTCGACCCTGGTTCGGCAATCCCGTCGAACGTGACCCATTCGACCACATCGGAAACAGGCGCCCTGTTGCGGGCATCCCCTTGCCAGATGGGGGCGTCCACATCTCGGGCAAGGTGGTACCGGATCTTCTTGGTTGAACCTCCTCCCAGTGTTGTTTTGTTGGGGCCTATTCGACCCTCTGCGCTGTTCGTTCCTTCCAGTGTTGTTCTCGTTTCTTGAGTCCCGGCTTCTCTTGTCTTGGGGACCCCTGCTGGACTCCCCACTCACCTTCTCTTCAGCTGCTGCACACGTGCTACCGCCACAGCGCGCTCATACATAGCTTGCAAATCGGGGTAGTATACCCCCGCGATCACCTCGCGCACAGACAGGTTCAGCCCCATCTCGAACTTCTGTGCCTTTTCTGCATCAGTAGGCACTAGCCTTGGTGCGAACCTCACCAGCTCCTTGAAAAGTGTGTAGTATTCTTGCACCGTTTGGCCACCTTGCTTCAGCGACAGGAACTCTTCGTACATGGCAGCTTTAGTACTCAACGGATAGAATCGATCCCTGAATAGTTCCATCATCTCCATCCACGAGTAGGGCTCGTCATCTTCAGTCAGTTTGGCTTGCGTCGCCTGCCACCAGTCGTCAGCTTCGCCTCCCAAGTAGTATGAGACGACATGCACTCTTTCTCCCTCCGGACATTTAACTGCTCCCAGCAGCTTGTCGAATGTCCGGATCCACTCCTCCAGTTTAGCTGGATCTTCCTCACCAGCGTAGTGGGGCGGCTGGTAAGGATTCACCATCGCCAGGTAGTTAGGGCGAGCTTGGGGCGGAGGTACCGCCGCAGCTTGACCCTGGTTGACTTGCGCATTTCCGAGCGCAATCAACACCTTCTCTATCGTCCTAAGACGATCGCCCACATTGTTCGGTGCGGGGGCGTCCAGCGCACCTTGGGATTGTTCCACCTCAGGTTGAATCGGTTCCGTGACGTTTGGTGGTGTCTCAGTAGGAGTTTCAGTAAGGGTTTGGGGAGCGGGTTGAGTCCTTCCTCTTCCTCTGGGTGCCATTCTGGTACAAATAGGGTAGATTAGGACTTGTGAATTTAGTATATAGTCTAAGCAATTTCTATAAATGTATATGTGCTTTGTGATTTAGCACGTGGTGCTCGATTGAACTAAGAAGCGTCGTACGCTTCGGGGTTTTATTTTATTTCGAATTTTTTTTTCGATTTATTATAAATAAATCGGGCATTTTATTTCCTCAAAAGAGATTTTAGTACAAAAGTAGAAGTATTTTCCTAGCAAAATAGTATCTAACAATAGAATCTCTAGCGTCTCATGACGTCCTCCGGTGGGGTAGCAGGATCGTCCTCCGGATCTTCCTCCTCCGAACTCGGCGGCAATAGCTCGTCAAAGATAGTGTTCAAGTCTTGCCCATGGGCATCGATGTGTTCCTTCAGTATTAAGTTTTGTGTAGTGAGGGTTTGGACTTGGCGTTCGAGTTGGTTTATGCGGTGATGATCCGCCTCTCTCAAGTTGCCCATGTGGTGCAATTTGGCCTCCAATTGAGCCATACGGTACTTCATTTGCTCTATGGTTTGATGGGAATTAAGATGAACGTTCATCATTTTGATCATCAACTGCATCATGTCTTGACTAGCCATCTAGCGCGAGCAAGAGATCTAAGTTAATATTCGCCAAGATTCTAAGTTCAATTTCGCCAAGATTCTAAGTTCAAGTTTTACCAAGATTCTAAGTTCAATTCGCCAAGATTCTAAGTTCAAGTTTTGCCAAGATCCTAAGTTCAATTCGCCAAGATTCTAGGTTCATAGAAGAGATGCAATATGCAAATGCAAATGATGATTTCCCCCCAAAAATAATCTAATGCACTATATATATATATTTTCCATGGGTTTTAAAATAAAAATTTTTCCATGGAAATATTAATTGAAAATTTAAAATAATAGTCAAAATATTAATAGTGCTTTAAAAATAATAAGGGTTTAAAAATAATAGTTTAAAAATAACCGGGCTCTGATACCAACTTGTAACACCCCGGTTTTTGATAACCCAGGTCGGGGTGTCACCGCCACATCCCCCTAGTAAGACGCGGTTTCTCTGAGCTTACTAAAGGAATGCAAGGCTAGGTATTGCAGTGTTTAAAATATTTAAAGCATTCAAAACAGCCCGTACGATATAATTCGAAAATAATAATATCATAGCGCAGCGGAAATAATTGTTTTAGTATAGTATCGCAGCGGAAAATGTAAATAGGGCCGACATGGCCAAAACACGGGTTAAACAGGCCCGTTCATAATATAGTCTAATGTACGAATTTAAAACAAAATAATGTTTCCCAAAATCCATGCATGGATCGTGCTCACACATGCTCATTCCACATATTTTGTAAGGAAAGGAATAAAAATGGTTTGGTCAGCACAACTTGCTGAGTAAGTTAACACATGCATGATCGTAGGGTTTAAAAGCCATTAATTTAATAATTAAATAAAAGCATGATAATAGCATAATATTTAATTTAATCTAATCACTATCCAATAGCATAATTTATTTCAGAGCTTTATTTAACAACACATCTCGGATGAATTAAAATAAAAGTCATAATTTAAATAAAGCGTTTAAGTAATTTAATTGGACAACAACATAATTTAATCTAATTTAATTTAATTTAATATCCCCATTACATCCCGATTCGGTATTTCAAAGTTTCACGATAGCATCGCGATGTCAACAAGTTTAGCCGGTAGCTCGGCGGCCGCAACCGTATCAGCCATACCCAGTACCACTCCGGTGCCTCGGGAAACCCATGTGGATATTCTCGAGAGTGTAGGCTCTATATCTCGCCGTTTTGGCAATATCATATCTCAAGTTTAGCGCGCGGGGTCACCATCGTCCATTAAGGCACGAAGTGAATCGTTAGGGGGCACCCTGCAGAGCACTCACCCCTAATTTTAATTTATCAAGTTTGTAAGGGGATTTAATTTTAAAAATCTGATCTCAAATATCTTTATTTAAAAATAGTATCTCAACTCATTTCAACCCTAAAGGTTAATTCCATGTTTCAACAAGATTTCAAAATTTGTTTTCCGGTAAACCACAGTTTACTCTAAAATTCGTCTAAAATCAGATTTAATTCCAAAAATTCCAAAATTTCACGACTGACTCAGAAACGTCGAGATCGACAACTTTTGTGTTTTAACCTTTTCAATCCGAGATACCTAAATAGGTCAAAAACACTAATTTTCACAGAAGCACAATTCTGTCCGAATTTCATATGTCACAGTTTAAAGATTTCGAATTCTACCATAGCAATTCAACTCCAAATTTAATGAAATTTTACAGAGACCATCTTAAGACAATTATCTACAACTTTCATGTTCGGCCAAAGATCTAAATCGGTCTGGAACCTATGTCAAAAACGTGATCAAGATCAGAACTAAGTTCTGCCAAGAATTTCAAGATCTAGATTCAAGCAGTTCGATTTCGGTTGGTTTTCGCATAATAATTGTCTCTAAAAATTCTGAAAAATTTACAATAGATAGATCTAAGCCTTAGAAACGTTTTTTGTGTTTTAAGTTTTTCCGTTTGAAGTCGTTTTGAGGTTCGGAAAAATTCATCAAAACTGTTGCGCCGGTAGAAAATATTCAATGACAGATTTACGCAAGATTCGATTCAAGCTTTTAGGTTTCGTGTTTTAGTTACTCCCAAAACCATGTAAGTATTAACTTACCGATTGATCGGCGTCCGGGGTCGTCTATTTCGGAGGCGTGGCTTCCAGTCCACCGTTTATCCTCTCTGCTCGTCGGGTTCTCCGTTCTAGATCCGATACGGGTGTAAAGAGAAAAGAAACGAGGTTAGAATCCGTTTTTGATTGAAATGTGAAAGGATTTATCGGACTAGAGCTTACCACAACGTTGGAGATCTTCCGAATTGCGTCCAAACAGCCGCTGTCTCCGTTTGGTGCCTCCGTTGACTCCGGGATTTCGACTTTTGTGTATAGAGAGTATCGTAGGGTTTTGAAAAAGAGTTTAGGCTTCCGAGGGGGTTTATTTATAGATGTCTAAGTCCTAGGGCGTCCAAAATCTGACCCTAAGGGTCTTGAGTCGAGAGACGTTCAACCGAAAGTCGAAAAATCCGCGTTCGGGCGAGAGATTCACGCAACGGGCGAATCTGTCGTGTGGCGCGGGGTTGGCATGCCTTTCCCTTTATTAGCGCGCGGTCAGCGCGCGACTAGCGCCTGGACTCCGGTCCGGGCGGGTCGTGCGATCCGTCGTGCTTTTCCGCCTCTCTTTCGGGTTTCTATCCCTCTATGCTCTCGGATTCCAATTTCCGGACTCCCTTCGGGTTCCTATTTCGTGTCGTTATTTCTTCCGGATCAAATGTTACGTTTTGGCTCGAATTCTCGAGTTCATTTATATCCGATACCCGTGTAACGACTTATTTAACTTTATTTAATTTCTTTTATTTAATTAAATCTCTTTTAATTAATTTCATTTCTCGTTTCTTCTATATTTATTTATTTAATGTATTTACTGATTTATTTGTTTATTTAGTTATTTATTATATTTATTTATTTATTTATTTATTTATTGTATTTATTATATTTATTTATGTTGTAAAATTCTCGGGTTTTACAATCTTATTATGGAAGAGTATTTACATTATATAAAGATACAAGAGTAAAATAAAAGGAAACAAAGTAACTCCCAAGATACAAAAAGATATCCTAAATATTTTGTTCAATAACCCCCCGCAAGCCAAGAGTTGGATGCAATCCCACTCGAAGCTTGGAACGAAAAAATTCAAAGAGGGAGCAAGGAAGACTTTAGGTAAAAATGTCTGCGAGCTGCAATGAAGAAGGAATGAACTGTGTGCGAAGTCAACCATGCTTAACAAGTTCTCGAGCAAATGGTAGTTAATGGCAATATGCTTGGCACGTTTATGACAAACCGGATTTTGAGTGAGGAAGAGAGCACTCTTGTTGTCGCATAGAAGTATAGGAAGAGAATATGGAAGAGCATGAAGCTCACGAAGTAGATTACAAATCCACATAAGCTCCGCAGCAGTGTTAGCTATTGCACGATATTCAGATTCACAACTAGAACGAGACACTGTAGGTTGCTTCTTCGCACTCCAAGAAACAAGATTTGGTCCAAGAAAAATGGAGTAGCCATATGTAGAACGTCTGGTGTCGGGAAAACGAGCCCAATCCGCATCTGAGTAGCCAACAACTGAAGACGAGCCAGAGGAGAAGGTAAGACCGAAGCCTAGAGTACCCTTCACATATCGAAGGATGCGCTTGAGAGCCTGAAAAAGGACAACCATGGGATGTTGCTGGAACTGGCTAACGGTGTTGACATAGTAAGCAATGTCTGGGCGTGTAATGGTCAAGTATTGAAGAGCACCCACAAGTGATCGATACAATATAGAATCACAAAACGGCGAGCCAGCTGAAGTAAAGGTGACACCAGGAGCAAGGGGTGTAGAAACTGGTTTAGCCTCAAGTAAATCTGCACGGACAAGAATATCACGAGCATACTTAGATTTGCTAAGGAAAAGACCAGATGGCATGTGAGACACTTCCAATCCTAGAAAATAGCCAAGGCTGCCAAGATCTTTAACTGCAAACTTCTTCTGAAGACGAGAGAGAAGTGAAGTGATGGAAGCAGAATTGTTATCCATAACAATTATATCATCCACATACGCCAAAATATAGATTTGAACAGATTTGCGAACAAGAATAAATAAGGAGGTATCTGCAATGCTGCAAGTAAAACCAAGTTGAAGTAAGAATGTTCGAAAACGTTGATACCAAGCAAGAGGAGCCTGGCGAAGACCATAAAGAGCCTTTTTTAGACGACAGACATGGTCGGGACAAAGAGGATCGACATAGCCAGGCAGTCGCTCCATATAAACAGGTGTAGATAAGACCCATTCAAGAAGGCATTTTTTACGTCCAACTTATGCAACGGCCAAGAACTCATAACAGATAAAGACAAAATAATACGAACTGTGGTGGCCTTCACAACTAGAGTAAATGTATGTGTGAAATCAAACCTAGGAATTTGGCTGAACCCTTGAGCAACTAATCTAGCCTTATAGCGATCAAGTGACCCATCAGCGAGGAGTTTGGTACGATACACCCATTTTGAACCAACAACATTAGTGTTAGGAGGACGAGGAACAAGGTCCCATGTCCCATTGGAATGCAAGGTAGCCATTTCTTCATTCATAGCAGAAACCAAATGAGGATATCTAAGAGCAGTCTTGACACCCTTGGGCTCAGAGGTAGTCAAAAGAGCATAATAAAGACTATTAGACTTAACAATAGCAATATCAGCAGGATAGCGAGGCTTGAAGATCCCAGATTCAGCTCGAGTGCGCATAGCATGGATGCACCTTGGGGCAGGTAGTGTTGGTGGGTCAAGATGTGGATCTCGTGGAGGCTCTTCTGGGGCAAGAGGGATAACTGGAGGAGCAGCACCTGGAGGTGCAGCCGTAGGAGGTGGCGCATTTGTCCAAACTCCAACGGGGGGCAAAGCAAGCACGGTGACCAAGTGGAATATGCCACAGAAGAAGGCATATCATTCCTAGTAAGAGATAGAGTGTCGTCGGACATAACCAAACAAGCTTCACGAAAGGCGGAGATGGCAAGAGCAGAAAGTGGTCGAGCAATAGTATCCGAGGCATATGAAAAGTGTAGTTCATCAAAGATAGCATGACGACTGAGATAGACTCTGGAAGTAGCCTTGTCCAAGCAACGAAAACCCTTATGTTGTGTGCTATAGCCAAGGAAAACTGGCATGCACCTCCAGAATTGCTGAGTTGCTGATCCGGAATTTCGAGGATGAACTGTTAAAGGCCAAAGGTGGAAAGGTGGAAAGGTGGGCTTGAAGCTGCTGAACCATATAGAGGAAGAACCCGGACCCACTCAAATGGATCCGGAAGCCCACAACTGATCGAGAGCAGTTGGATGTCGATCACCGGAAAGTTGGCCGGAAACCCCACCGGAACAGCCCCGGAAATCGAACATTATATTTAGTTGTTTAATTTGTAATTCAACAAGTGCATGCATGCATAAGACGATAAAACAAGCAGGAAAGAGAAGCCACCCGTGGGCCCCATAGGAAGAAACAAAGGCTAAATTAAGACGCTCGCATCGAAGTATGACGCGATCCTCGACTTACAACGCTAGCCTGCTTCACGTTGTAAGACTCACGACGCGGTCCTCGTCTTACGTCGCTAGTCAACGACGCGATCCACGAGCTTATGATGCTAGCGTGCTCCACGTCGTAAGGCTCATGACGTAACCCTCGTCTTAAGCCGCGAAGCCAAACTGGGACGAACCTACGATGCTAGCCTCAAGGTTACGACGCTAGCCTATTTCACGTCGATGCCAAGCAACACCTACGACGTGGCACACGATCATGTCGTAAATTCGTCCCACAACATCAAGAGCAGTAGCAACTACGACGCCAGCCGAACGACGCGAGACCAAGTCGCACGTCGTTATTCCCTTAGCGACGTAAGGTCGAACCAAGGCCAGCCCAAAGAGTTCCAGAGTACGGCGCGAAACCCAATTCACGTCGCGGACCCAAGGTCACGACATAATACCGTCCCACGTCGTAAGTCCAAACGAGGCCGCGCGACGCGAAACTCACATACGACGCCAACCCATCTCACGTCGTAGCCCAAGTTTCACGTCGTTCATCCAGTTTCACGTCGTCCAAGCAGAATCCAGGGGTCCAATCCGCACGCGCCACGTGTCCTATCTCCAATTCCGAGGCCAGCGGTCAAATTCAAATTCAAATTCAAATATTGGCAATTTGGGACATCATTTTTACTGTACGATTCACGAACAATTTATCGGGCCGAAGTTCCGTCAGGGTCTATAACTGACAGTGGAATTCCTCAAGAAATAAGTATGTGTCACTATTGCTCTAATTTATTTCACAAATTGAAGCTCCATCTGCAATTGCAGATAGTGGAGTTCCTCAACAGTAGATAGTACCGGGTTACTTCCAACAGCTTGGTATTATTTATTATTGAGATTATGTGAGTGAGGCAGATGTTTTATTCTGAGCATTTTATTTTGTCAGGTTTTTTACTTTACACTCTAAAATTGTGAGGGTTCGGATATTTGCTTGCATAGCTGATTAACGTCATAAACTGATAATTAATTCAAATTAATCACACTTCACACACAACTTTGAGTCATTTTTTTGATAGAGTCGAACATTGCAAACTGTTTCTTGCACTGTACGTCCATTACTGCGTTTTCTCACCATCTGATAGTTGGTTTATACGGTTGATCACTTTTTGACCTATTGGAACCAACTGGTGGAGAATCAGGGCCTTCAGTGAGAGATACACTTGTGAGGTCACTCTACATATTTCTGTATAATTTTTAACTCTTTATACATATATCTAGTTCTCTTTCTTCTCTTGATTTCATATGGCAGGGAACACCGAGCCTATGTTGAGAGACATCACGGAAGCACTCAGGCGTCTGACTGAGACCACAGTTAAGAGGACTGATTTTGAGTCCATACGCCATACAGTAGATGCTAATGTAACTAGTATAGTTGCTGTAAGTGAACGAGTGAACACTCTTGTAAATAATATGAATGATGTTTCTAGTCGAATCGCCATGCAAGAGCAAGCTCTAAACTTAACCCCCGGCAGCACAAGTGGAGTTCATCAATCTGTAATGGACGAGGCAGAAGCAGCCATTGGGGAGCAGGAGTTATGGTGTGAGACCTATGGCAGACATCAAGGCCCGCGAGGTCCACGAGCACCACCTCCGCTGCCGGCCGCGACTGCAGACAGACAACCGATTTATCCACCTATCCACCAGAGGTTGAATATGAAGCCAGTTCAAGGGGACCCACCCGTGGTTGACCTTGACAATAAAGGCCAAGTACCTGTCGAGCAAAATATATTAGAGGCTGATCTTCGAGGGATCAAATTTACCATTCTAGCATTCAAAGGCACGAACAATCCGGAAGAGTTCATTGATTGGAGGCAATCTATGAGATGATCTATGATTGCCAACAATACAAAGATTTCACAAAGATCCAACTTGCCGTTTGTGAATTCAAGGACTATGCTCTAACATGGTGGCAGAAAATTCAATATGACGGACAGCGTCTAGGACTTCCCACTATTTTGACGTTGGCCGAACTGATGCACGCAATGGAAAAGAGGTTTGTTCCTAGTAGTTATTTTGATGACTTGTACATGAAGGTTAATTTCTGTGTGCATGGCAATCAAACTGTGGATGAATACTACAAGGAATTGGAATGCCTCATGATGAGAGCCCAGATCAATGAGGATGAACCGCTACTGATAGCCAGGTTCAAAAGAGGTCTGAAAAGGGAGGTTGTAGCTGAAGTCAAACTAAGGACATATACTGGGTTGGAACATTTAGTTCAGTTATCCATTGAGATTGATCGACAACTGAGGGATAGACCAGTCAAGTCCACGATCATTTCAAATACTACCAAGTATTGGATGATTAGGTCGAATGAACAGCTGCCGAAGCCCAACGATCGATACGGAAAGCCCAATGCGCCTAAGGATGACAGGCCCAACAGGCCCAAAGCATTTGAGATGGGAAAAGATTTCAAGGATACTTACGGGTACAGAAAGGATGACCGAGATAAACCCAAGAGGGACGTCAAGGACGTCACATATTTCAAGTGTGGACAGAAAGGCCATTATTCCCGAGATTGTCCGAGACGTGAAAGATGAATGGTTATGATTGAACCAGGGAATGAAAAGAAATTGATTCAGATGATGAATATGAGGGAGCTGAGCATGAAGAAGATGACGATAATGAACAGTATCAAGATGAAGGTGATCTGAGCCGAGTAGTCTTGGAGGAAAATGATGAGGAGTATGTGACCAACATCATCACCATGAGGGCCTTAAGTGTTGAGAGAGCCGACGAACCCGTTAACAATGCTCCAGAACAAAGGGAAAATCTATTTCACTATCATTGTAAACTTAACTGCAATGTAGCCTCATTAATTATGGACAATGGTAGTTGTGTTAATACTGTCAGCCTCTATATTGTACGCAGGTTGGGTATACCGATGCAGAATCATGTCAAACCATATCATCTTCATTGGATGAATTAATGTGGGGCTACTAAAGTCGCTGATAATGGCCAAAATTGACCATTATTTTCAATCTATTTCTGTGTCTAAACATGGACATTTGATCGCATTCCGGTCTTATTTAAATAAGAAAGCAGTTGAATTTGACAGATATACGCAAGTTTGTATAAATAATAAGCTGATATTGAAAAACACAAAAATATTGTTATTTTATTAAATTTGTGTTAAAAAAATCCCAAAACATGATAAAAATATTAAAAATCCCATACTTTATAAATTATGGTTCGTGGTATCTATTCGGTGGAACATGGGTCCATTAAACGGAACACAAGCCAAATAATCAATGGGAACAAATGTCTATATTTATATATGTATTTACATACTAGTATTTATTTTGCTTATTTATTTAAAAAAAAATATTTATTAATCAAAACTAATTACAGGTGGGTCCCACGTCTTCATCTTCCCCAATTTGCATTTACAGATTGAACGAAATGTTCTTCCAAAATTGGTTTCTTCTGCCCCGATTTTCAAATCGGAAGTTGTGAACAGAAGCCGGCCACCACTATGCATCCTCGTTCAAGCTCTGATGCCGCTGCCCTCCAGTATTCGACCATCTTTATTGTCATCTCCGGCAAGGTTGCAACGGCCTGCCATCGAGCTCTCATTTTCCTCACCTTCGTCCTCACCATTTCGGTCGCCGTCTCAACAAACTCCGACGAGTTCCGGAAGCTCCACCACCACCATCATCTTCTCCACCTCGCCTCCGGCGACACCTCCATCTCCAACAACAGCTCTGAAACTTTTGACAATTTCCCACACGAGTATTTTCGAAATAAAAGAACCCCGGTCTTGATTTTATTTAATGAAAATCGTTTTGTGAAGGCTGAGTTAGGATTAGGGATATATTTATAGGTTGTCACGTTTTTATTACTCGTGTTAAGAAACTGTGGCCCGAAAGCGCACGGTGTCAAAAATTGCAGTAATTTATAGTAAGACCGGATTGTTCACTGGAGGATGTGCGATAGAAGCAGGGCCCACGTCGTTTTACTAGATTTTCCATTCGTATTGCTCCAATTGATTTGAAAAGTGGCTAACAACTACTGGCAGAATTTAAACTAGGGTACGAAAGCACTTAAATTTATTCTACAAAGCAAATAAGTCTATTCTAGAAAGCGGGTAAAGTTACTCTAAAAATGCGATAAATACTATCTATGAAAGCAGTGAGAAGTTACATCATGCTAGCTATGAAGCTGAATCACAATGTAGACAGAAGGGACAGAAAGAAAAGAATAAAAATTGGACAAGATTTAGATAAGACAGTATTAAACTTCCATTTTTATACACAGATCTTTATTTGGGATAATTCTATCAGATAACTAATCTCATGCTCTCGATACTGCGTTCCCTTTAACAGACAGGTACTTACAGTATGAGTTTACATGTTCTTAAGACAGCAAATTCTAAGATACCACAAATTTGTAACTGCCCTGGCCTGGGTATGTTACTTCATCTGTGGTGGATAAGCAACACCTGACAAATCATTTATTGACATGCCAAGTACTACTATCATTCTCCCATGTCACACCCAAAGATTCTAATTACGCCCTGAACTATCCCTTAACTATCAATCCTAGTAGCAGTTACGCAACTCTCAATACAACCGAGTGACCTCTAATGAAAGCGTTTAAAGAAAGCAGTAAAGAAAACAGTAAAGAAAGCATTTAAAATCCTATCACTCGGAGGTTTGAAGGTCTGACCCTGGTAGTAAAAGACAGCTCCCCATCAGAATGATGAAGTATGGATCAAGAATTCCCGGATCTTGGTGAACCACTCGCAGTGTTCACTTCCTTCCGGGTGATTATGAGATACAAACTAATGAAACGAACTAATAAATTAGTTCGTTCCGGATGCACTCACTCAGGACTCAAAAATAGGCTTTGGCAGAATGGGATAGCAGTTGAAAGAAAACTCAACCCTATCTTAGAAAATAACCAAGGCCTGGATGATATTCCTCTAAGGTTATTTACTACACTGTATTTGAGTCCAAATGGACCCCATCTCGGTGTAATAATTAATCTTAGATTCCCAACAAACAGCAATTTTGGAAAATAATGAATCTGAAAATCATTCCCTAAACATGTACTAGACTCTCAATTAAAACACAGATCCTTTCAGTCTAGGTGAGACCTAATCGCTGACTCTGCTTCTAATTTCCCCAAAATCAACCCCCAGTCGGATATGAATTAGTCATAACTGTGGAATTTATCCCTTACTCAGATCTGGATTTTATAAAGGAGTTTTTATCGGAAATTTAATATGCGATATCTGTTTAAGATCTAGACTTCTATTGTCCAAGGGAAGGATCCCAAAATATTTTAGACCACAATAATACATAATAATAGCATGCATAAGGATATATGGAAGTGTAAAATTAACTGACCCAAAAATATAGATGCGGGTCTAGACAGAAGGTGAAACACAAATATGAAGTGGTCAGAGGACCAAAATAAAGGGCAGAATAATTTGGGTGGACTGTAAACATCTACTGTCCAATCTCCCAATTACTTGGATGAAGCGAATTTAGACAGGTGAAACCCTGAAGTGGCAGTGTCGCTACCAGTTGGGCCCCTACTGTCTGTGAATTCAGAGAAAAACCTACATGCTTCCTCTCTGCAACACTTATCAGCTAATGTTGACAGACATTAGCAGAGTTTTATTACAGATTGGAATTTGGGTTTGGAAATTAAGTAAAATAAATTAAAACTGTATCCAGATAAGAATCAGCTGAGCAGCTATTATAGTCCCGGATGGACGAACCGCCAAGGATTCCACTGACTGCCATCCAGACCATGCAAAATAACACTTAGTAACTAATACCCAGAATACGAGCTAGTTATCCGTGAGGGAATACCCGCCAACATTAGTCTGATGTATTCTTTACTAATTGTTACACACAATACGCAAAAGACAAAAGAAAAGAAAATAAAATGAAGAGAAGAACTTGTATGAGAGACATTGGTTTCTCATGCAAGGTAATGGAATCAAACCATAATTGATGGCTTGAATAATCCCTCATACCATAATTAATTACAGTCCGGATTATCTGTCTAAGACATCATGATTTTGTTTATAGAAAAATGTTTTAATGGCAATTGAACAAAGGTCCTTTAATCACAATAATTAGTGATTTAATTATTGCTAATTAGAATCATCAACGATTAATGACTAGAGGGTTCAATTAATTAATAGATGAGAAATGGAGAATCAAAATTTTGGCAGCATAACGCCTTATATTGCAATTCTAGGGTATTACATCTTAATCCGTGGTTTTCAGATGTGAGATTTTGCAATATAATGGAGGGTAGAAGATTAGAGTTTTGGAATTAAATAGGGAGGAGGATTCTGTCGAGATACCATAAATGGTGTCATGGGCCTAGACCCTCGACATGGGTGCCTCGACAGATTTACAGAAATTTGGGCAGAGTTTCACCTTGTGTCACTAAGCAAAAGTTGTGTCGCGGACCGTGGGTCCACGACAGGTGTTTAGCGACACAGGGTTGCTCTGGAAGTTTCTAAGTATTTTAGTTCCCAGTCGCTAACCTGGAATTGTGTCGCGGAGCATGGCTCCGCGACAGGATGTCTAGCGACTGGGGTTTTCAAAATAAATATGCAAGGCATAATTTCCTGTCTCGGAATAAAAGTTGAGTCGCGAACCATGGGTCCGCGACAAGGGTGTTCCGCGACTGGAGCCATGCAGAGAAAAATAACAAGAGTTTGGTTCCTGGTCGCTAAGCATGGTTGAGTCGAGGACCGTGGGTCCGCGACAGGGTGTTTAGCGACCAAGGGTTTTCAAATAATGAAGACAAGTGTCCTTAGACATCCATGTCGCGGAACACCCTCCTGTCGACAAACGTGGCTTAGCGACAGGAGTCGGTTGGCGACATGGGTGGTTCAGGACCCAAGTCAGAAAAAGCAAAGTGAACAGTAGCATGCAAAAAGTGTGATCTCACCCCATTTCAGATTTAAAAGCTATTCTAAGCCAAAAGAAACCAAACAACATTTGAAATAACAAGAACATGCTTGAACAGAATTAAACCTATCTAGAACAATATTTAAAATAAAGCAACATCCTAATCTAGGGTTTGATCACACACATACATAGCATCATCCATAAAAATAACAGTAGGAAGCATAATGAGGAGAAATGGGGGTCGAATGACCCCAAAAAGGAAAATGAAAGCATAAAATCCATGGGGTGTGAGACCCATTTCATGATTTGGGACACATTTGGTGAATATTTTCCCATATTATTAAATGGGGTTTGTTAATACCCATCATTTGGGTAATACAAACCCTAAATCAAGCTTAACAACAAGAAAGAAAACTGTGAACAGTGGCTACCTATGCTTCTGAAATAGAAAATAACATAAGATTAAGCTAAACTAAACTACACTATGGCTCAAATTAAATAATACAAAAAATTGAAAATAAACCTAAACTAAGAACTACCTAGAGAGGGATTCTCCAACAGTGTCTTCAAGGGAATGAAATTCTAACCATGAGCTCATGGGGGTCTCCTCATATTTATAGGAGTGGAGTCCTAGGCCCATGGGCTTGATCTGAGGCCCACTGTGTCTCAAGACATCACACACATCACAACTTTGTCGCGGGACAGGGCTGCATGTGGCAAGGCTTCTCGACTGGGTCTTGTGTCTCTATAGGTGCATCTTTGTCGCTATCCATGTCTGTGTCGCTAATGCATGGACCGCGACCGGGGTTCCTCGACTGGGGTGTGGCTTGGCCTCCAAGGTGTTGGTGGCGCGGAGCTTTGGTCGTGTCGCGGAACCATGGTCCTCGACCAGGGTTCCTCGACCGGAGGTTCCCAGACTGGTCTTCTCTTTATGTTGCATGCTGGTCGCTAATCCCTTCTGTGTCGCGGAACCATGGTCCTCGACCAGGGTTCCTCGACCAGATGTTCCCAGACAGAGCTGAATGGGCCAGATGGGCCAAAGTTGTTCTTTTTGTGGGCTTTTCTATCTTTTCTCATCTTTTTGTATTTTTGTGGGCTTGTTTATTCTTTTGCCCATCTTTTTGTTTCCTTTTTCTTTTCTTTTTTTTTCTCATGTTTTTGGATTTTTCTAACATAAATATGTAATAAAATTACATAAATATGTAATAAAATTACATATTTATGCATTTTTCATACCAGCTCAATATTTTTACAATTATGCATAAATCAGTCCCATTCGACTGCTTTCTTATTTAATATAAGACCGGAATGCGATCAAATGCCCGTTTTAGACACGAAAATGGATTGAAAATAATGGTCATTTCTGGCCATTATCAACATCCTCACATTTAATACTGGTCGTCCCCGAGCAGTCAGAGTCAATGTTCCTAAGAACACGGACTCTACATATTCAATTCATTTTCGTGGCTTCATAAATCACATTCTTTTTAGATTGGGATAAGACAATCAAAAACTACAAGTATTAAATTCCCTTGATTGCAGTGTTTAATGGAATGATACTTGCTCACTACATCGGGCCTACAAATCAAACATTATTATCAACCCTTCATGAATATCATGTTTGAAAGATGCAGAGATTAAAATAACAGAATCAAGGGACGACATGAACACGTTTAATGAAACAGAGCCTCACATATAAGAGAATCGGAAAATTCACTCACTCTTAATGGGGTTTAATCAGTGAACACTCGTAATCAATTTTAATTAAATTATCCCATAAGCTTGCAATCAGACCAACTCGCCACCGGCTCATTTCTTCAAATCGAGATCATGAGGTCTTATTTAAGGTTATAACGGGGCATACGGTTGTAACATTTGGTAGGAAAGGGAAATATTGGGTTAATAAGTGGCAAGAATCCATTCCATCCTAACTTGGCATATTTTTATTTACAAATTCATGATCATCAATATTTTTCTCTTTCTTTTGCTTTTCTTTACTATTGCTATTGCATGAAATTAGACTATGTCTAATTTGCTTTGTCATTTGCAATTCATTCTTGTCGATTGAAACTCGACTTTTTTTTTTTGATCGGATTCTTGAATACCGATTGAAATTTTTTTTTATGATCGCAAATTTAATGCCTTTTGATAGAATTTATTCTTGCACACTTGGGTTTGAATTTTTGGGTCTTTTTGTAAGGATAGGAATAATATAGAGGGCTTTAAAGAAAAATTAGGCTTAAGGCTCAAAATGGGTTAATCCTAAGGGAAAAATATTTTTGGTTTTGGATTTCAAACGAAGGCCAAAAATTTGGGTTTTTCTAGGTGCCTCGATCATATGCTCGATTTTGGGAATATGACATGGTCTTGAATCGGTCCCAATTGCAAGTTCTAGTTTCCTTTAATCAAAATGATTCACACATCAAAGAAAATAAATGAGTAAAAGTGACTCAAGGCTCAAATCTCACAAGGTTGGGTTGATTCATGTCATACAATATTCTCA
The DNA here is from genome assembly GCA_030278955.1 of Hygrophila difformis. Lineage (NCBI taxonomy): Eukaryota > Viridiplantae > Streptophyta > Magnoliopsida > Lamiales > Acanthaceae > Hygrophila > Hygrophila difformis. Next base: position 28,722,654 of record JAOANR010000011.1, on the reverse strand, counting down.
AATTTAATCAGAGCTTAATTCTAACAATTTATTCAATCGAAATCTCTAACATGCAGATTTATTACCTAATAAGCTGATCGCATCATTAAATTTTTATAGCTCAAAACCTTAGGAATTCATTTCATGCATGTTCTCAATTATATTATCCCAATTTAAAAGTTTGAAAATTTAATCATAAGCCTAAATTCAATCATGTGAATTTAGAGCAGGTTTATGCACATTTTTGCTGGTTATTTAATTTAAAGCAGTAAAGAGGCACTGTTAACATACGAGGTATGTCAACAGCATATTTTTGGCCTGACAGTCACTTATTCATCTCGGACTGCCAGACATCTTTTCAAAAAGAAAGCAAATAAAAATTGTTGTGGATCTCAAACTTGAGTGCCATTTGTGGAAAGCAATAAATTACATTGATTTTAAGAGATTCCTATGCAGTTAGTACAAACCTGCATGCAAAAGAGGAAATCCCTTATATGATGTTCACAATAGAATAAAGCATTTTAGGATTCATCCTTCCTCCATCCCTCCTTTCCTAGGGAAAGAAATTTCTGCTCCAGTAGACGATGCTTGACAGGTCACAGCGAATGCACCAGCCTTCCGGTTCTTCCAGGTGTGCTTGCCCCCTTGGGCAGTATTCTCGTTCCTCTTGACCTCTAAACAAACCAGAGGTTTCCTGGCGGTCTATCAGCCATGAGAAGAGGTTGGTGACTGTATAGATCAGGACCGATCGAGTGGTCGCCATTTCTTTCATCATTTGAATCCCCAGAAGAACTTGGCTTTCATCTAGCCTGCTTAGCAACATCAGTCCCCGTGCGCAGATTGACGCTTTATGATTATCTTCTATTCCTGGCCTTAGCAGCTCGCATGATCTTTCTTCATCCCCGTCTATGAATGCTTGTATTGCTGGGATGATCTGGAGATTGAAGTTTTCTGCTTCCATACACCTTTGCAGAAATTCTTCCTTTTCTTCTTGGACGTGTTGTTGCCAGATTTTCACAGTTGAGGTCTCCAGCTCGCACCGCTTGTAGACGATGGTGAGATCACCTGCGTCCCTCAGTTTTGTACAAGTTTCCCTACCTGTGAACACTTTCTTGATGTCATCCTCTCCGATTCGGTAGAGGATTTCCCCTAGCAATTCCAGTGGCAGGTCCAGCAGCTGGGTCCCTCCGGGTACTGGGTCTGGGATTGGAAGATTTCCCCTGAAAAGAGAAGAAGGTATGAATCCAATTTTTATAATTTTCTCGGAAACCTTTCAAGTTTGGAAACCAACATCCTCACATTTAGAGCTTTGCTCTAGATGTGAGGTTATTAAATTTCTAACTTGAATTTTAATAAAAAGCATGGGTAAAATAAATTTTTATGAAAGGATAGGGGTCATTGGGCCCCTATATATTTTTAATGGGCCATTGGGCCCAAAAGTTTGATTTTCCAATGTTTATTAAACAAGTTCGAGGTGCTTGTTGGAAGTGGAATGAGATGAAACGAATGGAATGGATGCTCGAAATTGGAATGTGCATTGGAGACGTGGCATAATGGATTTGCTATTCTCGGATCGTTTGGACTGCTTTGGACAGTTGAAACATCCCCAAGAATTTGCAAACACTATTTTTAATCTTTCAAAGGGTTGACTTGTTTTATTTAAGGAAAGTGGGATGTGAGTGGTCCCAATTTGGATTTTTTGAAAAGGATAGCAGTTGGGTGACGAAAATACTGCTATTTACTCACACTACAGTTCCATTGGGAACAAAAAGAACACAAGTCAATTAAAAACCTATCAACTATTTTTGTCTTTTTCTAAAAGGTCACCTTTATTAAAAAGTGGAAGTTTCTCATTGGGTGCTTGTACTATGTTTCCATAAACAAACAAACATTTTTATTCCAAAAGATCTCTGACATGTGGAAGCAAAAATGCCAAAAAGATTATTCACTTGAATGCCTCAAACCAACACTGCAGAAGCATTCAAATCTAAATCAAAAGCAAAAATAAACAAGAGAAAATCACACACATAACCCTAAAACTCAAGAGTAGAAAAACCAACAACATCATGGTGTTCAAAATAACACTCTGACATTCATCGGTTTATCTTTTCAAGTTTTAAGCTTTGAAGAGTTTTTAGATCTTGACAGTTTTTAAAACAAAGTTCTTGAGGAACTTAAAAAGACTTCAAAATTACTCTTCAAAACCAAGATCATCTAAGACCCATAACAGGAAAATAACAGTGCACACACAAAACACATTATGCTTTTTACAGGCAAAAACAAGAACAAGAAACAAAAATGCCCAAACCGAGATTATGAACAGGTGGGGTGTTCGAGAATGGGAGAGGGGAAATGGGGCATCTTACTCCACTCTTGGGGGAAAGGGAGGCATCGGTCCCAAGTTTGGGAGAAGTCTGAAAAATCTGGCCATAGTTTCCCCTTGGTTTTGGATGGGTGTGAGTGCAAAGAACACGGTGGTGTTCGTTCGGTAGAGAGAAGAGGGAACAGGAGAAGATGAAAAGATGGAGGTTGGATGAAACTGACGTGAGTGCAGGGAAAATGAGGTGGGGGGGGAGGGGTATAAATACTAAAAACACTGGTCGCGGAAACCAGACCGTGTCGCGGAACAGGGTTCCTCGACCAGGGCATAGCGACATTACACGAGTCGCGGAATCTGAGTCTGGTCGCGGAACCACGGACTGCGACAGGAGCTTCGCGACCGAGTTCTGGCAGGGAAAAGTCAACGGGGGATGGTGTCGCGGAATGGAGAGCCGATCGCGGACCCATGGACCGCGACAGATGTTCCGCGACATCGAAAGGGTAACAAGTGCGACTGTGTCGCGGGACCAGGCCTGGTCGCGGAGCATTGCTTCGCGACACAGTGGTTGGTTCCGCGACACGAATTTTGAATTTTCAAATTTTTCGTGAACTGGGCCCGAGTGTGGTGTTGGGCTTGAGTTCATTTTATTTGATTTGGGCCTGAATAAATTCAGTCCAAATGAATTCAAAAACGCACTGGGCTGAAATTAAAGGAAGATCTACTTGCATAAATTAGGCTGGGTTAATTCTATTTGTTTGCAAAAATTATTCCGGATTTAAATTGCTTCAAATTCCGGAAATATTTTCTTAAATTCATGGAATTAATCCAACCAAGAACCTGGTTTTCCGCGTTACTTTTCTGCTCCTCTTTTTGATGGTTCCGAACTTTCTGCAAGACAAATAAATAAAACGCATTAGATTTTCTCCAAATATCAACATTCTCACATTTAGAGTCTTAATACTCTAAATGTTTAATTGATTTTTGGGTACTTTCTTGTTATGAAATAACATACTATATATATATATAAAATGAAATTGTTGTTTTTAATGCTGTTTCTTATTAGGTGTAAGCCGGGTCTGCCACTGCCTGGCTTTCTTTCTCCGGATCAAACTGTCTGAGGTACTCCTTCAATCGATGTCCATTCACCACTATGTTGCCCTTGTCAGTTCGGATCCTGACGGCTCCATTTTCAAACACTTCTAGCACTTCGTGTGGTCCTTCCCATCTGGATTTAAGCTTTCCGGGGAACAGCTTCAACCTAGAATTGAACAATAATACACTTTGACCAACATAGAAATGCTTAGGCTTAATCCTGCGATCGTGCAGCTTCTGGGTCCGCTCCTTATAAATTCGAGAGCTTTCATAAGCTAATGCTCGTATTTCCTCAATTTCATTGAGGTCCAACTTGCGTTTGCTCTGAGCGACTTTCGGATCAAAGTTAAGCGTTTAAACGGCCCAGTAAGCTTTATGCTCTAACTCTACAGGCAAATGACAGGCTTTTCCGAAGACAAGTCTGTAAGGGGACACCCCAATGGGAGTCTTAAAAGCTGTGCGGTATGCCCATAGAGCATCATTGAGCTTACGTGCCCAATCCTTACGGGTTATCCCGACAGTGGCTTCGAGTATGTGTTTGATCTCGCGATTGGATACTTCGACTTGACCACTAGTCTGGGGATGATAAGGCGTGCCTATCTTATGGAGGATTCTATTTTTACTCATTAAAGTTTCAAAAGCTTTATTAATGAAGTGTGTTCCTCCATCAGATATCACCACCCTAGGTACGCCAAATCGACTAAAAATGTTGTTCTTGAGGAACTTGATGACTTGGCTACCATCATTGGTCGGTAATGCGACAGCCTCAACCCATTTGGACACTTAATCGACAGCCACCAAGATATAGTAGTTTCCACCAGATGGCGGGAACGGTCCCATGAAGTCAATGCCCCATACATCGAAAATCTCAAGTGTGAGAATTCCCTTTTGAGGCATCTCATCCCTCTTGGAGAGGTTTCCTAATCTTTGGCACTTGTCGCAACCTTTCACAAATGTCTTGCAATCCTCATAGATGTGAGGCCAATAAAATCCACATTCGAGGACCTTGTGGGCCGTTCGAGCGGGACCATGGTGACCTCCATATTTTGATTCATGGCATTTTCTGGCAATTTGATAGGCTTCATGCTCGGTCACACATCGCCTGATTATTGAATCGGCGCAGTGTTTGAAGAGGTAAGGTTCTTCCCAGAAGTAACTTAATACATCTCGTTTGAACTTATTCTTCTGATGATAGTTCGAAAACTGTGGGGTTATCCCGCATGCCAAGAAGTTAGCGATGTCGGAAAACCATGGACAGGCTTGATTATGCAGATGCAATGCGAACAACTGTTCGTCCGGAAACTCTTCATTAACGGCTTTTTCCTTTTTATCATTATCTAATCAAGATAAGTGGTCAGCAACACCATTATCTCGACCTCGCCTATCTTTTATTATGATGTCGAATTCTTGCAACAGAAGTACCCACCTGATTAATCGAGGTTTGGCATCTTGTTTGCTAAACAAGTATCTCAATGCAGAATGATCGGTGTATACTGTAGTCTTCGTACCTATAAGATACTGTCTGAATTTATCAAACGCGAAGATTACAGCATACATCTCTTTCTCCGTTGTGGTGTAGTTAATTTGGGTTTCATTCAGGGCATGACTTGCGTAATGAATTACGCAGTGTCTCCCATCCTTATGTTGTCCAAGAACTGCGCCTACGGCGAGACCACTAGCATTGCACATTACCTCGAAAGGTATTGACCAATCGGGTGGTTGCACTATCGGTGCAGAAACCAACATCTTTTTGAGCGTGTCAAAGGCTTGGACACACGCTTCATTTATTAAGAAGGGATTTTCTTTACAAAGCAGATTAGTGAGCGGCTTGGCAATTTTAGAGAAATCCTTAATGAATCTCCGGTAAAAACCGGCATGCCCTAAGAAGCTCCTAACTGCTTTGATCGAGTTAGGAAGAGGGAGATTGGAAATGATGGAAACTTTGGCTGGATCAACTTCAATACCTGCACGAGAAATGCGATGACCTAACACTATGCCCTCAGTGACCATAAAATGGCACTTCTCCCAATTTAAAACCAAGTTAGTGTCCTCACACCTCTTTAAAATCTTAGCAAGATTAGTCAAACATTCATCAAATGTATCTCCATATACAGAGAAGTCATCCATGAAGACCTCAATGCATTTTTCGATAAATTCAGAGAATATAGACATCATGCATCTTTGAAAAGTAGCAGGTGCATTGCAAAGACCAAATGGCATGCGCCTATAGGCAAAAGTGCCATAAGGGCAAGTAAAAGTAGTTTTTTCATGGTCTTCGCTTGAAATAACAATCTGATTATACCCAGAATAACCATCCAAAAAGCAATAAAATTCTCTCCCTGCCAACCTCTCAAGCATTTGATCAATAAAAGGCAATGGAAAATGGTCCTTGCGGGTGGCCTCATTCAGTTTCCGGTAGTCGATGCAAACTCTCCATCCGGTTACTGGCCTGGTTGCAACCTCTTCTCCTTGCTCATTCTTGGTTATGCACATCCCTCCTCGTTTCGGCACGACCTGCACTGGGCTAACCCATTTGCTGTCAGAAATAGGATAGATTATACCAGCATCTAAGAGCTTGATAACCTCCTTTCTTACCACTTCTTGCATGAGGGGTTCAAACGCCTCTGAGGTTGACGGGAGGGTTTATACTCTTCTTCCGTTAAAATCCTGTGCATGCAAATAGAAGGGCTTATTCCTTTTATATCAGAAATGGTCCAACCTATTGCATGTACATGTTTCTTAAGAACGACCACCAGAGCATTTTCTTGCTCTTGGGAGAGCTTAGCCGAAACAATCACAGGTAATTTTTTATGTTCTGCGAGAAACGCGTACTTGAGATGATCGGGTAATGTTTTAAGTTCAAGCTCTGGTGGGCATTCAACGGAAGGGAGTAATTTGCGAGAATTGGGTAGTGGGAGATCAGATTTACCTTCGGGACCCTGCATCAGTACAGGATCATCTTCTTCCTCTTCGGTGCCATCATTTCCTTGTGCAGTGAAATCAGCACCATCGTATGCTTCAAGGTCCCCGGACTCGGGATCCTCAAATTGGACGGCGCTGCACTGTTCCTTTGGCTCAGCACCAGCAGGCTTCAGTACCTGCTTTGAAGGTTCATACAGCATCATTTCATCATTGTTTCCAGAGTCTAGCTCTTTCCTAACTATTACATTATCAAAAGAAAAACAAGAACTGTCGTTCGGGAATTTCTGCAGTTGCTCCATGTCGAAGATGACTTCATCCCCATCAACGCGGAGTGTTACCCTTCCGGATTTAGCATCAATTAACGCTCCGCCTGTGGCCAAGAACGACCTGCCTAAGATGAGAGGCATGTCGGAGTCCTCCTCGATGTCCAGAATGATGAAATCCACTGGGAACGGAGTACTGCCTGCTTTGATTATTACATCTTTCAAGATCCCGATTGGCTTTGTAATTGACCTATCTGCAAGCTGGAGCCTCATTTTGACTGGTTCAACTACTCCAAGCTTAAGACGTTTAACCATGGTTAGTGGCATAACGTTAATGCTGGAACCGAGGTCACACAGTCCTTTTCCGACGTTGTTCTGGCCAATCCGAATCGGCAATGTATAGCATCCGGGATCCTCTTTCTTTTCTGGCAGCTTCTTCTGAATGATAGCACTGCAAGTGCTGTTGAGTACCACCAATTCGTCCTGCTCAACCTGTCTCTTTCCTGAAATCATTTCTTTCAAGAACTTAGCATAGACTGGCATTTCAGAGATCATTTCTATCAAAGGAATGGTAATCTCAACTTCCCGCAGTCTTTTCAGAAATTTTTCAAACTTCAGATCTTGTTGCTTATTTTTAAGTCTAGCCGGGTAAGGAACCCTAGGCATGAACTTGTTTTTGTTATCATGTTTTGGTGGCAGATGGTTAGAGGTTGTACCTTCACCATTACCGTTTTCTGTTTCTGCCGTTCTTTTTGCAGCGTCAGTCTGCTGTTCGGCTTCCTTTTGTTCCTCCATGACTTCCTCATCAGCATTGTCAACAGGATCATCATCTTCCTCGTGAGTGTTTCCAGCATCCACTCCTTTTGGTCCAGCCAGTGTCTTCCCAGATTTCAAAGTTATTGCTTTGCATTGCGGGTTCTTTTCCGCAGTGCTTGGCAATGTTCCTTTATCCCTTTTCTGCATTTCATTAGCCATCTGAGTAACTTGGGTCTCCACATTTCTGATGGAAGCCTGCAGCTGAGTGTTAATCTCCTTCTGGCTAGTGATAAAATCAGTCATCAAATTCTCCAGCCTTGAAGGGGGCTTTTGATTTTGATTCTGATTCTGGTTTTGGTTCCATTGACCTTGGTTCGGGATGAATTGAGGCTGGAAGTTTTGGGGCTGAAAATATTGGAAGTTCTGGGTAGGCTGTTGGAAATTTTGAGGAGGTCTCTGTTGGATCTGGGGTTGGAAACCTGGGTTCTGAAAATTCTGTCCCCTGTTCTGATTGAATCCTTGGTTCTGCTGCGGATTGAACTGCTGCTGTTGTGGCTTGTTCAAGAGGTGGGAATTAAGGGCATTGTTGTTTGAATATGACAAGTTTGGGTGCCTGTCTGGGAAAGCCCCTGCAAAGTTACAACTTTCAGTTGTAATCTGTTCGCATGTGTCAGTTGCGTGAGCACCTTGACATAGTCCACAAATTACATCTGTTTGCTGCCCTTGAGTGGAGCTCCCAGCTCCCTGATTAACAGACAATGCTTCCACCTGCTCTTGCAGCTTTTCAATATCTGTTTTCTCTGTTGTACCTATAGCACACAAACCACGAGGGGGAGGGGAATTAACATCATCAGAAAGAACAGATCTGTTTACACTCATTGCTTCAATCTTGGCCCAAGCTTGATCCATGGGAATGTATAGCAGGTGTTGACCACCGGCAGCATCAAGCATGTTCTTCCATGCTGGGGTCAAACCGCTATAGAACTTTCTCAATTTCTCCCAATCATGGAAACCATGCTGGGGGCATTTCCTGAGCAAGTTGAAGAACCGTTCCTTTACATCATACAGGGACTCGTCTGGTTTCATCTTGAATTCCGCAATCTTAGAGCGGCATTCATCCACCTTGGACTCCGGGAAGTACTTTGTCAAGAAATTTCTGATCACGTCCTCCCATGTAGACTTCTGATTCACGGGCAGTGATTTGTACCATGTTCTCGCCCCGCTAGTCAGAGAGAAAGGAAACAGCCTCAGTCGAATGGTGTTAGCAGATACATTCTGGTTCTTGATCGTATCACACAGTTCCAGGAAAGTCTGAAGGTGATCATGGGGATCTTCATGACTTGCTCCTGCGAACTGGTTGCTCTGAACAAGATTGATGAGGGCTGGTGATAATGGCCAAAATTGACCATTATTTTCAATCTATTTCCGTGTCTAAAACGGACATTTGATCGCATTCCGGTCTTATATAAATAAGAAAGCAGTTGAATTTGACAGATTTATGCAAGTGTGTATAAATAATAAGCTGGTATTGAAAAATACAAAATATGGTTATTTTCATTAAATTCTTATTAAAAAACCCAAAAACATGATAAAAATATTAAAAATGCCATATTTGATAATTATAGTTTGGTAGTATCTGTTTGGTGGAACCCGGATCCATTAAACGGAACACAAACAAAATATCAAGTGGAACAAATATCCTTAATTATTATATTTTTATATTTTATATTTTGATGTATATATTTTTAGTTTGTATGTTTACTTAATTTTATTTATGTTTTCTGCTATAATTAAGTATTAATTGGTCCACTAATCCATTGTAATTAAATTGCAGGAGAATTAGTTAATTGGTCCAGTCCAAATTAATCCAGTCCAGCAAGTTCTCAACTCCAACTCCTCAAGCCCAACACCATTAGCCCAATACAATTTTCTAAGCCCAATTGCACAACTCCACCCATTATCCAAGCCCAAACCACCAAGCCCATCTCCAATAGCCCAAACCCTAAAACTCCTAACCCTAACCCTAACCCCTCGCCGGCGCCGCCACTGCCGCCGGCGAGACTCCGGCAGCCTCCCCCTCAACTCACGCCGCCAGTGCACCAAACCTCCGGCCACCCCTCCGTTTCCAACCACCAACAGCCCCTGCACCACCGGAGCTCCGCCACCGCCGCTACTCACTCCAACAGCCGCCGGCCATCTGCCCTCAATTCCATCCTCATCCTCCATCTCAGTCATCCTCAACTCCTCCGCCAGTCGCCTACACTACTTCCTCATCGCCGGCCGCCGCCCTCCATTCCGACAACCACCCACATCCAGCCGCCTCCATCTCCACCTTGCCGCCCACCATCTCCTTCATCCACTTCCGACGAAGCCTCAACAGCTCCGCCCACGCCTATCCCATCTCCGGCCACCATCACCAACACCCACCTCCACCACTTCCGCCCCCAAATCCACCAGCCAAGGCGCCCAAATCGACTACCTCCGCCGTCGCACCACCCATAACCCCCTCATCCCCAATTTCAGAAAACACATCAAGAGAAGAAGAAAGAAAATCAGAAATCTGTGAAGAACAGATTAGAAAAGAGGAAAGAATGAAGCAGAAGAAATTTGGGAGAAGAAGGAATCGGTCGAGACAGGGAAGAAACGAAAAAAGAAAATGGCGAGAGAAAGGAAAGCTGCCGAGAGAGAAAATAAAGAAGAAGAAATGGAGGAAGACAGAATAATAGCGATGAAGAAGAAGAAGGCGAAACTGGAAATGGAGAATTGAAAAAAAAAATGAAGAAGAAAGAAACAAGAAGAAAGAAGATTGAAGAACAAAGAAAAAGAAAGGAGAGAAACTGGAATGAGAGAGGATGAGAGGAGGCACGTGAGAGAGGAGGGAGAAAATATTCCCTTTGTCGCGGAGCAGTGTATCGAGACCAAGTGCTCCGCGACCAACAAAATTGCTCCGCGACTGTGAGAGGAGTAAGACACAAAAATTGTGTCGCGGAACATTGCTCCGCGACAAGGGATCGCGACCAGGACACAGCCCTTCCGCGACAAAGACAGACAGAGTCACGTGACCACTCCCCATTTAATTTCCCACATGCTCAATCGGTTAGAAGGTCCTGGGACCTCAGCTCCCATAGGCACAAAAATTCTTGTCTTTTCCCCTGGACCTCGAGCTCACGGCCCCTCCTGCGCGCCATCTTGGAGCCAAAAATTGTTTTGTCCCTAGCCAATTTGTTCCGCGACAAAGCAATTGTTTAGCGACCAGGTGGGCTTTGAATGAGCCTAGGGCTTAATCCTACTCTATAAATATATCCTCCCACCCCCTTGAACAGTAACCTAGCTACACTTTAGTTTATTTTACTGTTTTGGAGGCACCACTGTGCTCTCCAAATTAGTGTAGGTAAATAGTTTTATTTATTTTATGCATGTAGTAGATCTTAGCTTAGTTTAATTTATGCTTTGTAATAAATTAGTGTAGCTAGTGTTCACTTTTATTTTTCCAGTTTATATTTTTGTACTTTTGGGTTTGAAACACTTAATCAATGGGTGTGTTTAAACCATTTTTGGTTTTTGATGATATTTGAGAAAATGTTCCACCAAAAAAATGTGTTATGGATCTCCCATAATATTTATTGCTTTATTTTTGCATTTTGGTCACTTGACCATTTTTATTATTATTTTAGTTAGATTTAGTGCTTTCTAGATTTAAAATGTATAAACACTTTGTATCTATCCCTTGATAGATTTAGTGTAGGTTTTACTGTTGGTTTATTTTGTTAGCATAGTTGTTTTAGGATTAGTCTTTATTTTCCTTTTCTTGTTCTTTTCTTTTGTTCTGTTTAGTTTTTAGGTAGTTTGTATTTTTTTTTCTGTTTTATTTTCTTTTTTTATTTTTAGTACATTAGATCTAGAAAGGGATAGTATTAAAGTGTTTGTGCATATTTATTAAAAATTGCATTTCCTATATTGTATTGCATCACGTTGTATCCCCACGGGTTGCAATGTAATTTTCCCGTTGTGATCCCAACGCAAACCCATGTAATGCAATATAAGGGGTTATGCTACCAAAATTTTATAAAACTTTAAAACCCTTTGTCGCGATGCAATCTTGTCGCGGAACCACGTTCCGCGACAAAACCCATGTTTAGCGACAAAGGACCAAATTCTTGCATTTTGTCTGCATGGCTTTTGTCGCGGAATACCCTTGTCGCGGAACCACGTTCCGCGACAAAATTTTATTCCGAGACAGAAAATTATGCCTTGCCATTAATTTTGAAACCCCTTGGTCGCGATGCAACTCTTGTCGCGGAACCACGTTCCGTGACAAAATCCTTAATTAGCGACCAAGAACCCAAATACTTGTAATTTTATTCTGGGAGGACTCTGTCGCGGAACCTTTGTCGCGAAACCACGTACCGCGACAAAATCCTTGTTCCGCGACCAGGAATTATGTCCTTACCAATTTTCAACCCTTTTGTCGCTATACCTCCTTGTCGCGGAACCATGTTCCGCGACAAAATTTTTGCTTAGCGACAAAATAAACCCTAATTTTCAAAAATTCCATTCCTCTTATTTCCCACCCCTTTGTCGCGAAACCCTTGTCGCGGACCCATGGTCCGCGACACAAACTCTATTCCGCGACAAAGTGGCACCTTTTTGCCAAATTTTTATTCTCCATCTCACTCCATTAATTAATTGAACCTTTATATTAATATTTTGAGGTTGAAATCCAATGTTCTCAACCCAGGATTAATTTGATATAAAGAACTTTGTTCAATTTCCCATTAAAAGATTCTTCTACAAAAAAATTAAACTCTAATGATCTAAGTATATAATCCGGACTGTAATTAATTAATTATGGAATGAGTGATTATTTAGACATAAAGAGTGAATATGGAATCAATTCCATACTTTGCATGAGAAACCAATGTCTCTCATGCAAGATGACCCAAAAATATTTTTCTTTTATTTATTTTATTTATTTTGTCTTTTCCCGTAATGTGTGAAACAGCTAATAAGGAATATATCAGACTAATGTTGGCGGGTATTCCCACACGGATAACTAGCTCGTGGTCTGTATATTAATTACTAGATGTTATTTTGCATGGTCCGAATAGTGGTCGGTGGAAGCCTTGGCGGTTAGTCCATCCGGGATTATAATAGCTGCTCAGCTGACCCCTATCCGGATACAGTTTTCTTTTCTTTATCTTAATCTCAAACCCGAATCTCAAACTGTGCCAACACTAGACGACATAGGTCAATGTCGTCTAGTAATTAAGACAGTGAAAGAACATGTAGGTTTTTCTCTGATTCACAGACAGTAAGGGTCTGAATGATAGCGACCACTGTCATTTAAGATTATTCTGCTGTCTAAAATCTTTCCATCTGGAATAATTGGGAACTGGATAGCAGATGTTTGCAGTCCAGATCACCCTAGTTATTTCTGGCACTCTCTTTAGCCAAAATTCTTCTCATCTCCGGCTATTTCATCTTTGTGTTCCAACTTCTGTCTAAACCCACCTTATATTTTGGGTTATTTAATTTTACACTTCTTTATAAATTTATGCATGATATTATTATGTAGATATTGTGGTCAATATTATTTTGGGATCCTTCCCTTGGACATAGAAGTCTTGATTTAAATCAGATGTTTCATAATAAATTTCCAACAAAAATTCATTTATAAATCCGGATCTGAGTAAGGGATAAATTCGACAGTTATGACTAATTCATATCCGACTGGGGGTTGAGTTTGGGAAATTAGAAGCAGAGTCAGCGATTAGGTCTCACCTAGACTGAAAGGATCTGTGTTTTAAGTGAGAGTCTAGTACCTGATAGGGAATGATTTTCAGATTTATTATTTTCCAAAATTGTTGTTTGTTGGAAATCTTGTATTAAATATTGCACTGGGTCAGATTCCACTTGGATTCCGATAAGGTGTGACAGATAATACTAGAGGAACAACATTCGGGCCTTGGTTATTTTCTAAGGTAGGGTTGAGTATTCTTTCAACTGCTATCCTCTTCTGCCAAAGCCTATTTTTGAGTCCTGAGTGAGTGCATCCGGAACGAACTAAGTTATTAGTTCGTTTCATTAGTTTGTATCTCATAACCACCCGACGGGAAGTGAACACTGCGAGCGGTTCACCGAGAATAGGGAATTCTTGATCCACACCCGGTCATCCTGACTGGGGGCTTTCTTTTACTACCAGGGTCAGACTTTCAAAAACCTCCGAGTGATAGGATTTTAAATGCTTTCTTTATCGCTTTCTTTTAAATGCTTTCGTTAAAGGTCACTCGGTTGTATTGAGAGTTGTGTAACTGCTACTAGGACTGATAGTTAAGGGATAGTTCAGGGCTTGACTAGAATCTTTGGGTGTGACATGGGGGAATGATAGGAGTACTTGACACGTCAATAAATGATTTGTCAGGTGTTGCTTGTCCACCACAGATGAATAATATGCCTCAGCATGGCCATGTGAGGGCAGTTGTGAGTCTGTGGTATCTTAGAATTTGTTGCCTTAAGAGCATGTAAACACTTACTGTAAGTACCTGTCTGTTAAAGGGAACATGGTACAGAGAACATGAGAATTAGCTAACTGAAGGCTTATTCTAAACAAAGATCTGTGTATTAAAATGGAAGTTTAATTGTGTTTCATCTGAATCTTGTCCAATCTTTATTCTTTTCTCCCTGTCCCTTCTGTCTCATTTTAAATCTTCTTTCTTAGATAATTTTAACCGCTTTCTTAGAATAATTTTATTGCTTTCTTAGATTAAAGTTAATTCGCTTTATAGAATAATTTTATCTGCTTTATTTTAATTGCTTCCATAGCTTAGTTTAAATTATGTCAAGTAGTTTATAATCAAACACAAACTTGAATCGAGTAACCGAGTGGAAAATCTTAGTAAACGGCGTGGGCCCTGCTTCCATCGCACATCCTCCAGTGAATGATCCGGTACTTACTATAAATACTGCAATTTTTGACTCCGTGCGCTTTCGGGGGCACAGTTTCTTAACACAAGTAAATAAAAACGTGATTTTTCAGAAAATACTCATGTAGTGGGAATCCGCCGAAAGTTTCATGGTAGGTAATCTCATGACATGAAATTATGAGAAGTATCATGGCACATATGCCAGGGACCCTCAGTGTGACAGGCTGAAGGTCAACTTATCCCGGTTGTACCATGAGACTTGTCAAAAGTTTCATGACATGAGAGGACTGCAGCGCCATTTGAAATTAAAGCACCCCACCTGAGTAATAAAGAGTGATACTCTTAATATATCCCTAAACCCATTCCATAAATCATAACTCCTTCATTTAATAAATTCAAATTCGATATATTTTAGAAAAATACTCGTGTTAATGAAATTTGTCAAAAGTTTCAGCTGGCTTCAATTCGAAATTCCTGGCCAAGAACGGAGCTTGTCCAGGAATGTTCAAATTTGGCTCCAAGATTGGCTGCATGTAATCAGCGGTTGCTGCTTGTTGATTGTTCTCAACTCCTCATTGATACTGATGTGGGTAGTAGTTCTGATGCATATAGTAGTTCCTCGGATCATTGAAGTCATTAGGATTTGGGGGATTCTGATGGGGATTCTGGTACTGCTGATTTTGCTGGTTTTGGAAGTTTTGGTGGTTTTGGTTATTTGGTGGGTTTTGGGGGTTCGGGTTGGGAGGAGGTGCCTCGAAGTGTTGCTGTTCAATGTTTGGTGGGTTCCCACCTCCTTGTATGATCTGAGGAGGGGGATCATCCAAATCATCGTTATCAGCATCTTCAGGGTCTTCCTCGATATTGTGAAGTGGTGGATTGGGTGGAAGGATTGGGGGAAGGTCAGGGTTGGCCATATCAGAGATGTCGCTACTGGTGCTTGGTGAAAGTAGTGCCTGTCTTTCCCGTTCCCGTCTCCGTTTAGTCTCCGCCCTAAGACGTCGAGATGTCTTTTCTATTTCTGCGTTATACGGGATTTCGGCTGGCGTCTGCTTTCTCCTTTGCATAGAACAACGGCTTCAATAATGACGGTACCTGCATATTCCCCAGGTTAGAATCGGTTTCGGGGTGAATATTTATATTTATATGTATAAGCTAACTAGGAGCAATGAGGAATGTAATTCTCTAATAAAACGGCGCTGCATCCTCCCCGGCAACGGCGCCATGAAACTTTTGACAATTTCCCACACGAGTATTTTCGAAATAAAAGAACCCCGGTCTTGATTTTATTTAATGAAAATCGTTTTGTGAAGGCGGAGTTAGGATTAGGGATATATTTATAGGTTGTCACGTTTTTATTACTCGTGTTAAGAAACTGTGGCCCGAAAGCGCATGGTGTCAAAAATTGCAGTAATTTATAGTAAGACCGGATCGTTCACTGGAGGATGTGCGATAGAAGCAGGGCCCACGTCGTTTTACTAGATTTTCCATTCGTATTGCTCCAATTGATTTGAAAAGTGGCTAACAACTACTGCCAGAATTTAAACTAGGGTACGAAAGCACTTAATGTAATACCCGTAAATTTTAGAATATAAAAATAGGAATTAATCCAATAGGAGAGAAGGTTTTGTTTCCGAGAACCCGTAGACGAGGAAATGCACGGAAGTCAAAGGACGACGAATTAGAACCCGACGGTCTTAAGATTTCAAGCGTGAAATCGAATTGAGACGGAATAAATTTATGATGAGAAGCGTAATTGAAAAATGACCTGGAAAATCGAGCGCGAAAACGTGGAAGGATAGAAGTCCGAAAGAGAGGAGAAAAAGACCCGACGGATCGGATCGCACGGACCCGCCCGGACCGCAGTCCAGGCGGGGACCGCGCGCTGGCCGGGCGGGGTTTGGCCAAAAGGCGCGCCAACCCCACGTGGCTCCACAGGATTTGGCAAGTTGCGCGTTTTCGGCGATTTCTTACCATAATTCGAACCCCCGACTTTGGAAAGCAGATTTTGGTCGAGGGGAAAGCTTTTAGGGCGACTTAGGGCTGCCTCCTCACCCTTTCATCAGTCACAAAACTCCCTCCACTCTCCCCAAACTCTCCCAAGCCAAAACACTCTCCCGACGAACTTCCGACGAACTTCCGGCGACTTCCGGCAACCATCGACGACCATAGGAACGTGTAGATCAAGGTTTACACCCCTTAGATCGTTGGTAAGAAGTATCCAGATTCATCTACTCGTTTTTATCTCCAATTTTTAATCTAACTTTCGAATATTGGACTTGTAATCACGTTCGTGATCGAAGGACGAAGAGAACGTGTGCAAGGATCCGTTCGTAGTGTTTTCGGACAAGCCGAGCGACCCTAGGGCGACTCAAGAACACAAACACTGTAAGTTGAGCCTTCCATATCAATACGGGTGGTTTAGGGGCGTCCGGTATAGTCGTAATGCGACGAAACGTAAAAACCGAAATTAAAAACCCCAATACGCGCAGTTTTTGAAATCTGTCTAAAACTCATATTTCGAGGATTCAATTTGGGAAACTCAAAACTAGACTTTTAATCCTAACACATAAATCTAGGTTGTGTAAAAATTTTAGACATTTTCATTAAAGTTTGCTATTTTAAATCGCATCGAAAAGAAACTGTTTTGACAAAACGTGTTTGAAATCTGCCTATGCACATGTCCGAACTTAGTGAGTCTGTTTCTACATTTTGTATTCCGATTTGA
Organism: Hygrophila difformis; assembly: GCA_030278955.1. Lineage (NCBI taxonomy): Eukaryota > Viridiplantae > Streptophyta > Magnoliopsida > Lamiales > Acanthaceae > Hygrophila > Hygrophila difformis. The sequence continues at coordinate 28,705,674 of JAOANR010000011.1, read as the reverse complement.
TCTTTGCAATCTAAATAAAGTTGTAGATAATCATGTCTAGTATATGTGGTTAAAATTTCAGAATTTTTGGAGTCCATTTGATATGTCAGAAAGCCAATTTTCCGAACTGTGACAAATCTGCTTCGGGACAGTAAACTGTTTCCGCATTAAACTCGATTTTTGACATGTTTCCTCAACTTATTTCGAGAAAGTTAAAACACGAAAGTTGTTCGTTAGAGTGTTTTGCATAGACTGTGAAAGTTTCAGATTTTTCAGACTTAAACCGAATTTTTAAATTGAAAAGGCGTAAACTGTGACGCCAAGTTACTTTTAAATCGAAGGATTTTGAAATTTCGAAACGAACGACCAAAGATTTGAAATACGATACATCTATACTTTTGAAAAACCCCGATACATTAAATCTAAACGATACATGAGATACTTAGGTGGAGGGTGAGTGCTCTGCAGGGTGCCCCTCTAGCCTTTCTCTTCGGGCCTATAATGGACGAGAGAATTTGATGAGATATTACGCCAATCGGCGGGAGATACATGGCCTACTCTCTCGGGTTGTCCGTATGGATTTCCCGAGGCTCCGGAGTGGTACTGGGTATGGCAGATACGGCTGCGGCCGCCGGATCACCGGCTAAACGAGATACTTACGAAACGGCTGCGGCCGCCGGATCACCGGCTATACAAAACACTGAGAAATGGTTACGTGACGGGGAAATAAAAGATTTAATATTTTTAAGTATTTATTTATTTTTGCATGTCTTTAAATTATGCATTTAAATTATGTCTTTAAATTTCATATCATGACTAAATTGTTATTGTGGATTAAATGCATGTTCAAGTACACAATTAAAATATTATTTCCTTTAAATTTTGTGAATGCATGTTAGGAGTGAAATTTTAAATTATCTAATTAAATCCCTTTATTGTTATGTTAGGATCGACTTAGTCAGTATTTTATATACTGATAAAATTGTTGTTTTCTCTTTTCCTTTCAGAGTATGAAGATAATGCATGAGCATATGCATTGGGGGATGGAAAAACTTTAACATTGTTTTTATTGCTTTTATGATACTTGCATAACGGGCATGTAAATCCCGAGTTTTGGCCATGTCGGCCCACTTTACATTTTTCCGCTGCGATATATTATTACTACTACTATGTGTGTGGATGATACTTAATATTATTTTTAAATAGAATCCGGGCTTGTTTTTAAACCTTTTTGCAATACCTATAGCCTTGCATCTCTTTGGCAAGCTCGGAGAAACCGTGTCTTGCTAGAGAGATGTGGCGGTGACATCCCGGCCTGGGTTATCAAATCCGGGGTGTTACAAGTTGGTATCAGAGCCCAGAATATTTTAAAGCTACTATTATTATTATTTTTAAAATATTTTGAACTAAGTATTAATTTTTAAATTTATTATTATCATTATTATTTTTAAGACTACTAGTGTAATATTTTGAGCCCAAAGGGGGTTAAACTATTTTGACCCAATAATTATTTATTATAAGCCCAACCATTTCGGCCCAAATACCTATGCTTTTATTTCTTAAGTCCAAATTATTATTTTTGGCCAATATAGAGGCCCAACTTTTTAAATCCATGATTAAATTTAAAAATACATTAAAATTTATTTTTGGGGGGATTGCATGTGCATATCCATATAGATTTAAATTCCTGCACATCTTGACTTTTATTCAAAACATGTCCTGACTCTAACCTCCCTTGCTGACATTAGATGGCCGAACCCAACATGAACATGGTCAACTTGATGGTGAAACTGACTAACGCGTACTTAGAGTCCCAACAACATATCAATTATTTCAAGACTCGAGTAGGAGAGCTAGAGGGCCATGTGGCCTATCTGGGGCATCTTAGGGAGACCGATCATCATAACATAACCCAGCTGCAAAATCAAGTCACGCAGCTCCAAGCCCAAGTGGCTCAACTCCAAGACAAGGGTGATGACTTGGAGGAACAAATAGGGAACATAGCCTGGGAGTTGATTACCTTAGCCAACGAGATTGACGGAGGGGTCCTTCAGAACCCGGGACCTCACCCTAATGCTGCAGCACCGATTGACATACCCAGCGACGGAGACGATCCCATCGAGGATGCACCTACCCATGCTCTCTAGACTTGGAGCCCATACTGATGCACTACTATCTATGTTCCTTTTTTTTTTTCAAAACTAGTGCCAGCACTACTATTTCATTCCTGTTACGAATGCTTGTAATCAACTGAAAAATTTTCTCTTGAGTAATAAATCTACAAGCATTTATTTTATACAAGTATATTTAAAGTATTCCTTACATTTTAATTAAATTATTTCTCCTCGAATACCCTGCTAAAACCCGATCAAACAAATGAACAAGGTAATAATAATCAATGACCTATAGATAACAACTAAACAAAAATACAAGTAGTAATAAATAACCTAAATATGTAAATATATATATACATTATATGGAGATAATCATCGAACAAGGGTATCTCCAACCCCAAAAAAAAAACCTGAACATGTTACTGTTCACGAAAAAAAAAACGAAACAAAACAAAAAACAAAACAGCAAGTAGGACCAACCCCAAATAACAACAAACGATACGCTAAATCCCAACAACCTATACTAACAGGTTCCAGTAGACTAATACCTGTTAATATCATCATTTATTTAATTAAATTATTTTATAAGCATTATATAATACTCCAACAAAAAGAATCTAAACTCTCTTGTTCTTACGACAGCATGGCACCGAGAGGCAGACCACGCGCCCAGCCCACTACTCCAAACACCAACGAAACCCCTATGCAACCAGAAAGGCCTATACCCGGCGAAGGGGTACACGCTCAAGAGGAGCCGGCAAACCCTATGCCAAACAACATGGACGCGCGCCTACGCACTCTAGAAGAGGTTCTCATTGCGATAGGGAACGCGCATGTGAACCAAGGCCAGGCCGCTGCGGTACTTCCACCCGAGGCCCGCATTAACTACTTAGCTATGGTGAACTCATATCGTCCGCCGAACTACGCCGGAGAAGAGGACCCGGCTAAACTTGAAGAATGGATCCGAACATTCGACAAGCTACTAAACGCGGTGAAGTGCCCAATTGGCGAGAAGGTGCCTGTGGCATCGTACTATCTCGGAGGGGAGGCGGATGACTGGTGGCGTGCCATGCAAGATAAGTTAGCCGAGGACGAGGAACCCTATTCTTGGGAAGAATTCATGGGTCTGATCAGGGATCGCTTTTATCCCATGAGCACAAAGTCAGCCATGTACGAGGAGTTCCTATCTCTGAAGCAAGGAGGGCAAACAGTCCAGGAATACTACACCCGTTTCAAGGAGTTGGTGCGTTTCGCACCGAGACTCGTACCGACAGATGCGGAGAAGGCACAGAAATTTGAAATGGGGCTAAACTTGACTATATGAGAGGTGATCACTGGCGTCCCATACCCAGACCTGCAATCGGTGTATGATCGTGCGGTAGCTGTTGCAAGGGTGCAACAACTAAAAAGGAAAGTGAGCGGAGAACCCAGTCGAGGATCTCAGGGACAGGATAAGAGGAGTAGAGACAACCGTTCCGGTAACAATGCTGTAGGAACAACTTTCGGGGAGATCTGAACAGACCCCCTCAAAACAACAACAGAGGATATGACGATAGAACCCTTTTCCGGGGTAACCCGGTACCACCTTGCCCGAGATGCGGCAGGCCTCATTTGGCCAGAGGGTGCCCCCAACAGGGTGCCTGCTACAGGTGTGGTCGCATCGGCCACATGGCGAACGAGTGCCGCACTCGACTGGAAAACATCGCCAAGAGGGAGGACTTAGGCACGGGGCCAACTCAGCCTCGCAACCAAGATGGGCGGAATGGAAACAACCAGGGGTATAGACCCCCTCAAAACCAGAATCTCAATCAGAATCAACGTCCCCCACAGAATCCAAATCAGCAACAGAATCAGAACCCGAACCGGGATCAGCAAGGCAACCCGGGACGTCCAATGGGGCGATTGAATGTCATCAATGAGGCAGATGTGCCTATGCAGGGGGACGTAATGGGAGGTACGTTCCATGTCTTAAGTACACCCCTTAGTGTTCTGTTTGACTCAGGAGCTAGTTGTTCGATAATAACATCTAAAGTCGTACCTGAACTAGATCTACCTAAGTGCGAATTGATTAACTTAGGGATTCAACTTCCATCGGGAGAGGTAGTATCATGCTCTAAGCGATATAACGGAATTCCGATAGTTATAAAGAACGTAGAGTTTTTCGCGAACTTGGTAGAATTCGAACTACAGGATTTTGACGTCATACTAGGAATGGATTGGCTAACCCAATATAAAGCCGTGATCGATTGCCAAAAACAAAAGATCACGTTGTCAAAGAGTCGGGGAAGGAGAGTCATCTTTTACTCCCAACCCCCTAAGAAGTCTACCAAGATAGTTAACGCCATTAAGCTATGTAGCTTAATGCGTAAGGGTTACGCGTTATATGCATGCTACATTCATAACCTTGAGGCCGAAGAGGTCAAGGTGGATAACATTCCGGTGGTGAGAGAATACCCGGATGTATTTCCGGAAGACGTTCCCGTCATGCCGCCTGAGAGAGATCTGGAATTCACCATAGATCTCATCCCGGGGACGGAGCCTGTCTCAAAGGCTCCTTACCGTATGGCGCCGCTAGAAATGAAGGAACTAAAAGAACAACTCGAGGAGTTGCTAGAGAAGGGCTACATAAGGCCGAGCACGTCCCCATGGGGAGCCCCGGTCTTATTCGTGAAGAAGAAAGATGGAGGTCTACGACTATGCATCGATTATAGAGGACTTAACCAAGTCACGGTCAAGAACAAGTACCCGTTGCCCAGAATCGAGGATTTGTTCGACCAACTGAAGGGAGCTTCAGTATTTTCAAAGATCGACCTACGATCTGGATATCACCAGTTAAGGATCGCCGAGAAGGATTTTCCAAAGACGGCATTCAGAACTCGCTACGGGCACTACGAATTCACGGTGCTATCATTCGGCCTGACGAACGCCCCAGCGATGTTCATGAATCTCATGAACAACGTGTTTCGGGAATTATTAGATCAATGCGTAGTGGTGTTTATAGATGACATCCTGATCTACTCGAAAAGCGAAGAGGAGCATTCCGAACACTTACACAAAGTGTTAGGGATCTTACGAGTGAATCAGCTGTATGGCAAACTGTCCAAATGCGACTTCTGGCTAAGAGAAGTGGCATTTCTGGGACATATCGTATCCGCCAACGGAGTGGCAGTAGACCCAGCAAAGATCTCGGCAGTGACCGAATGGGTGCCACCGAAGAATCCAACCGAGATAAGAAGTTTTCTCGGATTGGCAGGGTACTACCGAAGGTTTGTAAAGGATTTCTCAAGGATCGCTCGCCCATTGACACAGCTGTTAAAGAAAGGGGTGAAATACGACTGGACCATTGAGTGTGATTCCGCATTCCAAGAATTGAAGAAACGGCTTACTACAGCGCCGGTGTTGGCATTACCATCGGAGGATGGAGACTTCGAGGTGTACAACGACGCCTCGAAGGAAGGATTAGGATGCGTGCTAATGCAAGATCAAAGGGTTATAGCATACGCATCACGTCAACTAAAGCCACACGAAGAGAACTATCCGACGCACGACTTGGAGTTAGCCGCAGTCGTGTTCGCTCTAAAGATATGGAGGCACTACCTCTATGGGCGAAAGTGTCGGATGTTCACCGACCATAAGAGCCTCAAGTATATATTCACGCAAAAAGAGCTGAATTTGAGGCAAAGGAGATGGTTGGAGTTGATTAAGGATTACGACCTGGAAATCGCGTATCACGAAGGAAAAGCCAACGTGGGGTACCGGCCGAGTTGTACAGAGACTTGGCAAAATTAAGTCTAGAGTTGGTACACTCTGGCGGAGTAAGTGAGGTCGTCAACACGATGGTAGTAGAATCTACCATACTCGATGAGATACTACTAGCACAACAGGGTGATGAAAAGCTGGAGGAAATTAGGAAGAGCATTGCTGAAGGAAAGGCAATGGATTTTAAAATCCATGAGGACGGAAGCATCCGCTTCAAGGGAAGGTGGTGCATACCACGAAAATGCGAGGACCTGAAGCAAAAAGTAATGGAGGAAGGCCATAATACCCCATACTCGGTCCACCCCTGTGGCGAGAAGCTATACAAGGACATAAAGAAGAACTATTGGTGGCCGAACATGAAGAGAGAAATAGCCGAGTTTGTGGCAAGATGCCTGACCTGCCAGAAGGTCAAGGCCGTACGACAGAAACCCTTAGGATTAATGCAGCCATTGGAAATCCCAAGTTGGAAATGGGATAGCATTTAAATGGACTTCGTTTCGGGGCTACCACGTTCACCGAAGGGGATGAATAAAATCTGGGTGATCGTGGATAGGTTGACAAAAGCTGCCATATTTATCCCCATGAAGGATACCTGGACCATGGACCAATTGGCAAGGGCATATGTCGACAACGTGGTACGACGACATGGAGTACCACATGACATCATCTCAGACAGAGACAGTAGATTTGTCTCACATTTTTGGACAAAACTACAAGAAGCCCTCGGTACGAAGATAAAGATGAGTATCGCGTTCCACCCCATGACGGATGGGCAAACGGAAAGAACGATCCAAACTTTGGAAGACATGCTAAGGGCATGCGTATTAGAGTTTAAAGGAAGTTGGGAAGGTCACTTACCCTTAATCGAATTTTACTACAACAACAGCTACCATGCTAGCATTGGCATGGCACCTTTCGAGGCACTGTATGGACGCAAATGCCGAAGCCCATTGAGCTGGGAGGAGAGCAAGAGGGCTATGGTAGTTGGACCACAACTTGTTGAGGACATGGCTCAACAAGTCAAAATAATCCAAGGAAAGATGAGAGCCGCGCAAAACCGGCAAAAGAGCTATGCCGACGTGAGACGGCAAGATTTGGAATTCCAAATAGGTGATAAGGTCATGTTAAAGGTGTCACCGATGAAGGGTGTGATGCGCTTTGGCAAGCGGGGGAAACTGAGCCCACGGTACATAGGACCATACGAGATCCTAGAAAGAGTGGGGAATCTTGCATACCGACTAGCATTACCGCCACAATTTGCTCGTGTCCACGACGTGTTCGACGTCTCACAACTGAAGAAATACGTCCATGATCCGACCCACATACTCCAACCGGAGGAAATTGAGCTGGACGATGACTTAAGCTACGAAGAAATTCCGGTGCGAATACTCGACAAGAAGGAGAGAGTAACAAGGAATAAGACCGTGAGAATGGTCAAGGTTCTTTGGTCTAACCACGAAGCCGAGACGGCAACGTGGGAGCTAGAAGCAGACATGAAGGATCGTTACCCAACCCTATTCCAAGACAGTGCAACAACAGTTATGGGGACATAACTGTAATCTTAAGAGGGGGAGGATGTGACGACCCGAATATTTCCGGATATTTTATACGAATACTTTGTACCCCAAATAAACAAATTCAAATTGTTTTGAACTACGTAATGACTTGATCCCTTCATGGGGTACGTAGGCAACTCGGAAATTTCAATTCTGGGTTCAGTCAAATAATAACAAACAACGACACACAATAATACAATCGCTTAATCAAACAATTCCCGAACTCGCGAGAGGATGAAGTGCAACTTCGAGGACGGAGTTGGTTCTTAAGGGGGGTAGACTGTAATACCCGTAAATTTTAGAATATAAAAATAGGAATTAATCCAATAGGAGAGAAGGTTTTGTTTCCGAGAACCCATAGACGAGGAAATGCACGGAAGTCAAAGGACGACGAATTAGAACCCGACGGTCTTAAGATTTCAAGCGTGAAATCGAATTGAGATGGAATAAATTTATGATGAGAAGCATAATCCAAAAATGACACGGAAAATCGAGCGCGAAAACGTGGAAGGATAGAAGTCCGAAAGAGAGGAGAAAAAGACCCGACGGATCGGATCGCACGGACCCGCCCGGACCGCAGTCCAGGCGGGGACCGCGCGCTGGCCGGGCGGGGTTTGGCCAAAAGGCGCGCCAACCCCGCGTGGCTCCACAGGATTTGGCAAGTTGCGCGTTTTCGGTGATTTCTTACCATAATTCGACCCCCTGACTTTGGAAAGTAGATTTTGGTCGAGGGGAAAGCTTTTAGGGCGACTTAGGGCTGCCTCCTCACCCTTTCATCAGTCACAAAACTCCCTCCACTCTCCCCAAACTCTCCCAAGCCAAAACACTCTCCCGACAAACTTCCGACGAACTTCCGGCGACTTCCGGCAACCATCGACGACCATAGGAACGTGTAGATCAAGGTTTACACCCTTTAGATCGTTGGTAAGAAGTATCCAGATTCATCTACTCGTTTTTATCTCCAATTTTTAATCTAACTTTCGAATATTGGACTTGTAATCACGTTCGTGATCGAAGGACGAAGAGAACGTGTGCAAGGATCCGTTCGTAGTGTTTTCGGACAAGCCGAGCGACCCTAGGATGACTCAAGAACACAAACACTGTAAGTTGAGCCTTCCATATCAATACGGGTGGTTTAGGGGCGTCCGGTATAGTCGTAATGCGACGAAACGTAAAAACCGAAATTAAAAACCCCAATACGCGCAGTTTTTGGAATCTGTCTAAAACTCATATTTCGAGGATTCAATTTGGGAAACTCAAAACTAGACTTTTAATCCTAACACATAAATCTAGGTTGTGTAAAAATTTCAGACATTTTCGTTAACGTTTGCTATTTTAAATCGCATCGAAAATAAACTATTTTGACAAAACGTGTTTGAAATCTGCCTATGCACATGTCCGAACTTAGTGAGTCTGTTTCTACATTTTGTAGTCCAATTTGATCTTTGCAATCTAAATGAAAGTTGTAGATAATCATGTCTAGTATATGTGGTTAAAATTTCAGAATTTTTGGAGTCCATTTGATATGTCAAAAAGCCAATTTTCCGAACTGTGACAAATCTGCTTCGGGACAGTAAACTGTTTTCGCATTAAACTCGATTTTTGACATGTTTCCTCAACTTATTTCGAGAAAGTTAAAACACGAAAGTTGTTCGTTATGGTGTTTTGCATAGACTGTGAAAGTTTCAGATTTTTCGGACTTAAACCGAATTTTTAAATTGAAAAGGCGTAAACTGTGACGCCAAGTTACTTTTAAATCGAAGGATTTTGAAATTTCGAAACGAACGACCAAAGATTTGAAATACGATACATCTATACTTTTGAAAAACCCCGATACATTAAATCTAAACGATACATGAGATACTTAGGTGGAGGGTGAGTGCTCTGCAGGGTGCCCCTCTAGCCTTTCTCTTCGGGCCTATAATGGACGAGAGAATTTGATGAGATATTACGCCAATCGGCGGGAGATACATGGCCTACTCTCTCGGGTTGTCCGTATGGATTTCCCGAGGCTCCGGAGTGGTACTGGGTATGGCAGATACGGCTGCGGCCTCCGGATCACCGGCTAAACGAGATACTTACGAAACGGCTGCGGCCGCCGGATCACCGGCTATACAAAACACTGAGAAATGGTTACGTGACGGGGAAATAAAAGATTTAATATTTTTAAGTATTTATTTATTTTTGCATGTCTTTAAATTATGCATTTAAATTATGTCTTTAAATTTCATATCATGACTAAATTGTTATTGTGGATTAAATGCATGTTCAAGTACACAATTAAAATATTATTTCCTTTAAATTTTGTGAATGGATGTTAGGAGTGAAATTTTAAATTATCTAATTAAATCCCTTTATTGCTATATTAGGATCGACTTACTCAATATTTTATATACTGATAAAATTGTTGTTTTCTCTTTTCCTTTCAGAGTATGAAGATAATGCATGAGCATATGCATTGGGGGATGGAAAAACTTTAACATTGTTTTTATTACTTTTATGATACTTGCATAACGGGCATGTAAATCCCGAGTTTTGGCCATGTCGGCCCACTTTACATTTTTCCGCTGCGATATATTATTACTACTACTATGTGTGTGGATGATACTTAATATTATTTTTAAATAGAATCCGGGCTTGTTTTTAAACCTTTTTGCAATACCTATAGCCTTGCATCTCTTTGGCAAGCTCGGAGAAACCGTGTCTTGCTAGAGAGATGTGGCGGTGACATCCCGGCCTGGGTTATCAAATCCGGGGTGTTACACTTAAATTTATTCTACAAAGCAAATAAGTCTATTCTAGAAAGCGGGTAAAGTTACTCTAAAAATGCGATAAATACTATCTATGAAAGCAGTGAGAAGTTACATCATGCTAGCTATGAAGCTGAATCACAATGTAGACAGAAGGGACAGAAAGAAAAGAATAAAAATTGGACAAGATTTAGATAATGCAGTATTAAACTTCCATTTTTATACACAGATCTTTATTTGGGATAATTCTATCAGATAGCTAATCTCATGCTCTCGATACTGCGTTCCCTTTAACAGACAGGTACTTACAGTATGAGTTTACATGTTCTTAAGACAGCAAATTCTAAGATACCACAGATTTGTAACTGCCCTGGCCTGGGTATGTTACTTCATCTGTGGTGGATAAGCAACACCTGACAAATCATTTATTGACATGCCAAGTACTACTATCATTCTCCATGTCACACCCAAAGATTCTAGTTACGCCCTGAACTATCCCTTAACTATCAATCCTAGTAGCAGTTACGCAACTCTCAATACAACCGAGTGACCTCTAATGAAAGCGTTTAAAGAAAGCAGTAAAGAAAACAGTAAAGAAAGCATTTAAAATCCTATCACTCGGAGGTTTGAAGGTCTGACCCTGGTAGTAAAAGACAGCTCCCCATCAGAATGATGAAGTATGGATCAAGAATTCCCGGATCTTGGTGAACCACTCGCAGTGTTCACTTCCTTCCGGGTGATTATGAGATACAAACTAATGAAACGAACTAATAAATTAGTTCGTTCCGGATGCACTCACTCAGGACTCAAAAATAGGCTTTGGCAGAAGGGGATAGCAGTTGAAAGAAAACTCAACCCTATCTTAGAAAATAACCAAGGCCGGGATGATATTCCTCTAAGGTTATTTACTACACTGTATTTGAGTCCAAATGGACCCCATCTCGGTGTAATAATTAATCTTAGATTCCCAACAAACAGCAATTTTGGAAAATAATGAATCTGAAAATCATTCCCTAAACGGGTACTAGACACTCAATTAAAACACAGATCCTTTCAGTCTAGGTGAGACCTAATCGCTGACTCTGCTTATAATTTCCCCAAAATTAAACCCAAGTTGGATATGAATTAGTCATAACTGTGGAATTTATCCCTTACTCAGATCTGGATTTTATAAAGGAGTTTTTATCGGAAATTTAATATGCGATATCTGTTTAAGATCTAGACTTCTATTTTCCAAGAGAAGGATCCCAAAATATTTTAGACCACAATAATACATAATAATAGCATGCATAAGGATATATGGAAGTGTAAAATTAACTGACCCAAAAATATAGATGCGGGTCTAGACAGAAGGTGAAACACAAATATGAAGTGGTCAGAGGACCAAAATAAAGGGCAGAATAATTTGGGTGGACTGTAAACATCTACTGTCCAATCTCCCAATTACTTGGATGAAGCGAATTTAGACAGGTGAAACCCTGAAATGGCAGTGTCGCTACCAGTTGGGCCCCTACTGTTTGTGAATTCAGAGAAAAACCTACATGCTTCCTCTCTGCAACACTTATCAGCTAATGTTGACAGACATTAGCAGAGTTTTGTTACAGATTAGAATTTGGGTTTGGAAATTAAGTAAAATAAATTAAAACTGTATCCGGATAAGAATCAGCTGAGCAGCTATTATTGTCCCGGATGGACGAACCGCCAAGGCTTCCACTGACTGCCATCCAGACCATGCAAAATAACACTTAGTAACTAATACCCAGAATACGAGCTAGTTATCCGTGAGGGAATACCCGCCAACATTAGTCTGATGTATTCTTTACTAATTGTTACACACAATACGCAAAAGACAAAAGAAAAGAAAATAAAATGAAGAGAAGAACTTGTATGAGAGACATTGGTTTCTCATGCAAGGTAATGGAATCAATCCATAATTGATGGCTTAAATAATCCCTCCTACCATAACTAATTACAGTCCGGATTATCTGTTTAAGACATCATGATTTTGTTTATAGAAAAATGTTTTAATGGCAATTGAACAAAGGTCCTTTAATCACAATAATTAGTGATTTAATTATTGCTAATTAGAATCATCAACCATTAATGACTAGAGGTTTCAATTAATTAATAGATGAGAAATGGAGAATCAAAATTTTGGCAGCATAACGCCTTATATTGCAATTCTAGGGTATTACATCTTAATCCTTGGGATTCAGATGTGAGTTTTTGCAATATAATGGAGGGTAGAAGATTAGAGTTTTGGAATTAAATAGGGAGGAGGATTCTGTCGAGATACCATAAAAGGTGTCATGGGCCTAGACCCTCGACATGGGTGCCTCGACAGATTTACAGAAATTTGGGCAGAGTTTCACCTTGTGTCACTAAGCAAAAGTTGTGTCGCGGACCGTGGGTCCTGTTTAGCGACACAGGGTTGCTCTGGAAATTTCTAAGTATTTTGGTTCCCAGTCGCTAACCTGGAATTGTGTCGCGGAGCATGGCTCCGCGACAGGATGTCTAGCGACTGGGGTTTTCAAAATAAATATGCAAGGCATAATTTCCTGTCTCGGAATAAAAGTTGAGTCGCGAACCATGGGTCCGCGACAAGGGTGTTCCGCTACTGGAGCCATGCAGAGAAAAATAACAAGAGTTTGGTTCCTGGTCGCTAAGCATGGTTGAGTCGAGGACCGTGGGTCCGCGACAGGGTGTTTAGCGACCAAGGGTTTTCAAATAATGAAGACAAGTGTCCTTAGACATCCATGTCGCGGAACACCCTCCTGTCGACAAACGTGGCTTAGCGACAGGAGTCGGTTGGCGACATGGGTGGTTCAGGACCCAAGTCAGAAAAAGCAAAGTGAACAGTAGCATGCAAAAAGTGTGATCTCACCCCATTTCAGATTTAAAAGCTATTCTAAGCCAAAAGCAACCAAACAACATTTGAAATAACAAGAACATGCTTGAACAGAATTAAACCTATCTAGAATAAAATTTAAAATAAAGCAACATCCTAATCTAGGGTTTGATCACACACATACATAGCATCATCCATAAAAATAACAGTAGGAAGCATAATGAGGAGAAATGGGGGTCGAATGACCCCAAAAAGGAAAATGAAAGCATAAAATCCATGGGGTGTGAGACTCATTTCATGATTTGGGACACATTTGGTGAATATTTTCCCATATTATTAAATGGGGTTTGTTAATACCCATCATTTGGGTAATACAAACCCTAAATCAAGCTTAACAACAAGAAAGAAAACTGTGAACAGTGGCTACCTATGCTTCTGAAATAGAAAATAACATAAGATTAAGCTAAACTAAACTACACTATGGCTCAAATTAAATAATACAAAAAATTGAAAATAAACCTAAACTAAGAACTACCTAGAGAGGGATTCTCCAACAGTGTCTTCAAGGGAATGAAATTCTAACCATGAGCTCATGGGGGTCTCCTCATATTTATAGGAGTGGAGCCCTAGGCCCATGGGCTTGATCTGAGGCCCACTGTGTCTCAAGATATCATACACATCACAACTTTGTCGCGGGACAGGGCTGCATGTGGCAAGGCTTCTCGACTGGGTCTTGTGTCTCTATAGGTGCATCTTTGTCGCTATCCATGTCCGTGTCGCTAATGCATGGACCGCGACCGGGGTTCCTCGACTGGGGTGTGGCTTGGCCTCCAAGGTGTTGGTGGCGCGGAGCTTTGGTCGTGTCGCGGAACCATGGTCCTCGACCAGGGTTCCTCGACCGGAGGTTCCCAGACTGGTCTTCTCTTTATGTTGGATGCTGGTCGCTAATCCCTTCTGTGTCGCGGAACCATGGTCCTCGACCAGGGTTCCTCGACCAGATGTTCCCAGACAGAGCTGAATGGGCCAGATGGGCCAAAGTTGTTCTTTTTGTGGGCTTTTCTATCTTTTCCCATCTTTTTGTATTTTTGTGGGCTTGTTTATTCTTTTGCCCATCTTTTTGTTTCCTTTTTCTTTTCTTTTCTTTTTCTCATGTTTTTGGATTTTTCTAACATAAATATGTAATAAAATTACATATTTATGCATTTTTTATACCAGCTCAATATTTTTACAATTATGCATAAATCAGTCCCATTCGACTGCTTTCTTATTTAATATAAGACCGGAATGCGATCAAATGCCCGTTTTAGACACGGAAATGGATTGAAAATAATGGTCATTTCTGGCCATTATCCAGCTCCAGCCAGCATTTTTGCTCAAGCCCGCTGCAACTTCCGTCGCCGCCTCCGCCAACACCACTCCGGCGAGATCCCAACAGTCTCGCCCCCACCTCGTCTCATCCCAGGAAACCCATTTGCTCCCAAACCCATTTCCACTTGCCCAAATTTCGTAGCTTAAGCCATGGACAAAAATAGAAGCTGTGGACAAAATGTAAATGGGACGAAAATTACAGCCATGGACGAAAATGGAGAGGGAAGAGAAAAAGAAGTGAAAGAAGGAAAAGAGATTACGACGCCAGAGGAGAGGAGAGAGATTTCGACGCTACATAAAAGGACTACGACGCTACACAAAATCAGTTACGACACTACACAAAAGCAGTTACGACGCCAGATAAAAAGCTTCGACGCCAGTGTAGCGTCGTAAAAAGGGACTGCGTCGTAAGCTCTAAATTGAATTTTCCCATGTGCAAAAATAGTTGGAAAGTCCCAGGACCTGAGGTCCCGTAGGAACAAACAAGTTTGGTTTCTTCTTCCTGGACTCCGGCTCCTGTCCTCTCCTACTCAGTAATGGGCCTAATGGGCCTAGGGTTTTCACTACCCATCTATAAATAGATGTTTCCTTCTCCTTGAACAGTAGCTCCCAATTTTTGAACAGTGCAGCCATGCTGCTGGGATGCTCCAAAAATTAAAAATCAAGATAGTTTAGTTTAAATTGCAATGTAATTTTATTTTTATTAGTTTTAGTTGTAGTTTGGTTTGTAAACAACAGTTTGAACCATTTTAGAGTAGCCACTTCCATCTTTAAAGCTTTGTAGTGTAGAAATAATTTGAGAACACCCAAATAATGGGTTATTCTTAAAGTTTTTATTGCTTGGGATGATATACAAGAAAATGGTTTCAAAAAACCTGTTATGGATTTTAAATCCATGGTTACTTTACTGTTTTGGTTTTTATTTTGGGTCACTTGACCATTTTTCATTTTTAGTGTTAGGTAGATTTTAATGCTTTCTTTTATTTAATAAAATGCACCAATGTCTAACGTTCACCCCTTCATAGATGTAGTGTAGGCCTTATTTTAATTATAGTTAGCTAACTTAGTTGTTATTTATTTTTTTGCATCCAGTACCCCTTTTTCTTCTATTTTTATTTTTTCTTTTATTTTGTTCTTGTTGATCTTTAGTTTTTAGATGGTGTCTTTACTTTATTTTTAGCTTTGGCACATTAGATCTAAAAAGTGGATGATATTTTAATGTTTGTGCATATTCAAAAACTTGAAAATAGGGTTTGCAATCGCATAGATTGCATTACCCGACCAACACTTATGTTTTGGGGTAGCTACGACGCTAACCGCCCTACGACGCTAACTTAGGTTAGCGACGTAGGGGAAGGTTTTATGTCGTAGTTGCTTTAGACTTAAGAAAAATTTTGTCTTACGACGCTGAACATACGACGCTATCCTAGGATAGCGTCGTAATTTTTGTCTAGGGTCGTAGGACCCCAAATTACTTCCTTTTTCATGAAAACCCACCTACGACGCTACACCCACGACGCTATCCTAGGATAGCGTCGTAATTTAGTGTATAGCGTCGTAGCATCCCTACTTTTTCAAAACCATCTTCTCTTACTACGACGCTAGACTCTACGACGTGAGCAATGTTTAACGTCGTAAGGACATGCTTAGCATCGTAGTCCTCCATTTCTAAACTTCCATGCACGACGTCAACACTACGACGTGAAACATTGTATAGCGTCGTAATAATGTGTAGCGTCGTACACAACCCTTTAACTCCAAAATTTTCACATCTTCTTTCACCAACCCATGACGACGCTAGCCTCACGACGTGATCCTAGGATCACATCGTAAAATCCGCCTAGCGTCGTAATTGGCATTTTTTTGCCAAATTTCCCATTCTCCATTTTTCCCACTTAATTAATTGAACCTTTATATTAATATTTTGAGGTTCAAATCCAATGATCTCAACCCATGATAAATTTGATATAAAGAACTTTGTTCAGTTTTCCATTAAAAGATTCTTCTACAAAATTAAACTCTAATGATCTAAGTATATAATCCGAACTGTAATTAATTAATTATGGAATGAGAGATTATTTAGACCATAAAGAGTAATTATGGATTAATTTCCATACCCTTGCATGAGTAACCAATGTCTCTCATACAAGATGACCCAAAAATATTTTCTTTATTTTATTTTTGTCTTTACCGTGTTGTGTGAAACGAGTAGTGAAAAATATCATAGAATAATATTGGGGCACGGTCCCTTTACCGGGAAATGAAGTAGCACGTAGTCTATGTATTAATTACTATTTGTTATTTTGCATGGTTTGGATAGTGACTGACGAGGTTAGGCGAACGGTCCTCTTACCAGGAAATAAAGTAGCCACTCAGTCAATATCTGTCCAAATACAATTTTATTTTCATATTTTTATTTTCAAACCCAAATCTCAAGTTGTGCTAACACTAGTTGGCATAGGTCAATGTCATCTGGTAATTAAGACAGTAAGAGAGCATGTAGGTTTTCATCCCAATTCACAGACAGTGAGTGGTCTGAATGACAGCGACCACTGTCATTTTGATCAGTTTACTGTCTAAAATCATCCCACCTGGAATAGTCAGGACCTGGAAAGCAGATGTTTGCAGTCCGGATTATCCTGATTATTTTAGTCATCTTATTAGCCAAATTCTTCTTATCTCAGGCTATTCATCTTTGTGTAACAAATTCTGTCTAAACTCACTTTATATTTTGGGTTAATTTGATTTTGCACTTCCTTATAAAATTATGCATGATACTATTATGTAAATATTGTGGTCATAATTATTTTGGGATCCTTCCCTTGGGCATAGAAGTCTTGATTTAAATCAGATATTTCATAATAAATTTCCAACAAAAATTCATTTATGAAATCCGGATCTAAGTAAGGGATAAATTCCTTAGTTATGACTAATTCACATTCGATTGAGTGTTGATTTTGGGAAATTAGAAGCAGAGTCAGCGATTAGGTCTCACCTAGACTGAAAGAATCTATGTTTTAATTGAGAGTCTAGTACCTGTTTAGGGAATGATTTTCAAATCGATTATTTTCCGAAATTGTTGTGTATTGGGAATTTAATCTTAACTATCACACCGAGATGGGATCCACTTGGATTCAAATACAGTGTGTTAGATAATTTTAGAGGAACAATACATAGGCCTTGGTTATTTTCTAAGATAGGGTTGGGTTTCTTTCAACTGCTATCCTCTTCTGCCAAAGCCTATTCTTGAGTCCTGAGTGAGTGCATCCGGAACGAACTAAGCTATTAGTTCGTTTCATTAGTTTGTATCTCATAACCACCCAAAAGAAAGTGAACACTGCGAGCGGTTCACCGAGATCCGGGAATTCTTGATCCACGCTCGGTCATTCTGACTGGGGGCTTTCTTTTACTACCAGTACGAAGCTTTTGAAACTCCCGAGTGATAGGATTTTAAATGCTTTCTTTACTGCTTTCTTTTAATCGCTTTCGTAGAGGTCACTCGGATGTGTCACTAGATCTTCTAACTGCTACTAGGACTGAGAGTTAAGGGATAGTTCAGGTTTAATTTTAGACTTTGGGGGTGACATGAGGGAATGATAGCAGTACTTGGCATCTCAATAAATGATTTGTCAGGTGTTGCTTGTCCACCTCAGATTAATAATGTAACTTTGCAAGGCCTGTGAGGGGAGTTATTAGTCTGTGGTATCTTAGAATTTGTTGTCTTAAGAGCATGTAAACTCTTATTGTAAGTATCTGTCTGTTAAAGGAAACACAGTATAGAAAACATGAGAGTTAGCTATCTGAAAGGATTATCCCAAACAAAGATCTGTGTAACAAATGGAAGTTTAATTGTGTTTCATCTGAATCTTGTCCAATCTTTATTCTTTTCTCCCTGTCCCTTCTGTCACACTTTAAATTTGCTTTTCTAGATTAATGATAGATAGCTTAGTATAATTTTAACCGCTTTATTAGAATAATTTTATTGCTTTCTTAGATTAAATTTAATTCGCTTTCTAGAATAATTTTATCTGCTTTATTTTATTACTTTCATAGCTTAGAATTAAATTATGTCAAGTAGTTGATAGTTAAAACACAAACTTGAATCGAGTAACCGAGTGGAAAATCTAATAAAACGGCGTGGGCCCTGCTTTTATCGCACATCATCCAGTGAACGATCCGGTACTTACTATAAATACTGCAATTTTTTACTCCGTGCGCTTTCGGGGGCACAATTTCTTAACACGAGTAAATAAAAACGTGACAACCTATAAATATTTCCCTAATCCCAACTCCGTCTTCATAAATCGATTTTCATGAAATAAAATCAAGACCGGGATTATCTTATTTCTTTTAAAAAAATACTCGTGTAGGAAATTTGTCAAAAGTTTCATGGCGTCGTTGCCGGGGAGGATGCAGCGTCGTTTTATTAAGAGAAATACACTCCTGATTACTCATAGTTAGTTTAGTGTATTGATTTCAGAATAGAGAAGAATCATCAAATCAATGAAACATTTAGAACTAAGACACTAAATGTGAGGATGTTGATTTGAGGGGAAAACCTAATAATTTGGGTATTTTTTCTTGCAGGAATCATTGAGCCACCAAAATTGGTGTAAGGAGTTAAATGTGGAAGTGTAGCATTGGGGCTACACTAATTTGATTTTTCGTTTAATTACAATTGCAAAATCTAGGTTAATTAAACGAAAAATCAAAGAAAAATGGAGAAGTGTAGCATTGGGGCTACACTAATTTGCAATTGTAAATTGCAAAACACGTGAGACTCACGTGGTTGTCATCTCCACCACCTCCGGACCACGAAGCTCCACCGCTGCTCCATCGCCCATCCACCTCATTACCACCACTGCTCTGAGGAAACCCTCATCACTGGTGAAACAACAAATGGAGCAGCAGACCTCCGGACTACCATTTGCTCACCACCATCGGACAAGCCACGACCACCATCTCACTTACCGTCGCCCTTGTTCCGGCTGAGCATCTAAAGAGGTTCCCGGTTGGATTAGTTCTGTAATTGACCGAAGATTATATCCGGAATTTAAAGAAATTTAAAATCCCGAATAATTTTCACAAGCACAAAATTAATTCAACCTAAATTTCTGCAAGTCAAAATCATATATTTATATATATATATATCTTGTGCATATTATATTAAATAATTTGAGTGTTAGTCAATGAATCACATTTAGAGTACTAAGACTCTAAATGTGAGGATGTTGATATTTTATTTATTATATATATATATAACCCGATAATTTATTTTGTGTTTCTTTTGCAGGATTTTGTGGGACTACCAAAAAGAAAATTAAAGCTTCAAAACAGGTTCCTGGTTGGATCGATTCTGTGATTAATTAAAAGTATTCTTGGAATTTAAATCAATTTAAAATCCGGAATAACTTTTATAAGAACGGAATTAATCCAACCTAATTTGTGCAAGTAGATTAAATTTTATTAAATTCAAAAATGCGATTGAACAATTTTGATGAAAATCAGAATTTTTCTAAGTATTGGGCATCGAACAATTGCCTTGTTCGATGAACCAAACGATCACACATAGCCAAAATCGTCGAACACATATTGGTTTGACGAAAAAACTATCGGACTTATATTTTTATCTTTTGTGTAAATATTTTTCCTCTCCCTCCCTCCTCTTTTATTTTATTGTGATTTCAATAATTCGTTTGAGTAGGAATTGGTTAACTCACATTTAGAGCAAGGCTCAAAATGTGAGGATGTTGATTCTTCACTTAAATATTTCTGAAAAAAAAAATGTGTGTTATTTTTATTTTATTTATTTTTATTATTTTATATCTAAACCCAGTACAAAGCATGCATAAATCTGTCATTTTAAATTCACATATTTACTTTTGGTTTATGATTAAATTTTCAAACTTTTAAATTGAGTTAATATAATTGAAGAAATGCATGATATGGATTCTTGAGGTTGTGAGCCATAAAAATTTAATGATATCATCATCTTGTTGGGTAATGAGTCCTCATGTTGAGAATTTAATTGAATAGATTGTAAGAATTTTTCAAGGATTATATATTTAAGAATATTGTATGACATGAATGAACAATTCCATGTGAGATTTGAGGCATGAGTCACTATTACTCATTCTTTTCTTTGATGTGTGAGAATCGTTTTGATTAAAGGAAACTAGAACTTGCGATTGGGACCGATTCAAGACCATGCCATATTCCTAAAATCGAGCATATGATCGAGGCACTTAGAAAAAACCAAATTTTGGCCTTCGTTTGTAATCCAAACCCAAAAATATTTTCCCTTTAGGATTAACCAAGTTGAGCCTTAAGCCTAATTTTTCTTGAAAGCCCTCTATATTATTCCTAGCCTTCTTGAAAAACCCAAGAAATTCAAACCCAAGTGTACAAGAATAGTGTACAAGAATAAATTTTATCAAGGCATTGAATTTGTGATCATCAAAGTTGTGTAAATCGGTATTCAATAAACCGATTCAAAAAAAAAGAGAAACAAGAAACAGTAAAAGGAAAAAAAAAAGAGAAGTCGAGTTTCAATCGACAAAAATAAATTGCAAATGACAAAGCAAATTAGACATAGTCTAATGTCGTGCAATAGAAGAAGAAAATCAAAAGAAAGAAGAAAAATAATGATGATCATAAATGTTTAATAAATAATGCCATGTTATGATAATATAAATTCTTGCCACTTCTTAAACCAATAAATTCCCTTTCCCACCAAATGTTACAACCGTATGCCCCGTTATAACCCTTGAATAAGACCTCATGATCTTGATTTGAAGAAATGAGCCGGTGGCGAGTTGGTCCAATTGCAAGCATATGGGATAATTTAATTAAATTTGATTATGAGCGATTATGATAAAACCCCAAGTTTGAGAGTGAGTTAAATTTCCGTTTCTACTATATGTGAGGCTCTGATTTGATTTTTATGCTCATGTCATGCTTTAATTCTAAAATTAAATCATTGATTATTTCTAAACATAATGTTCATGAAGAATTATCAATAATGACTGATTTGTATGCCTGATTAAGTGAGAAATATCATTTTATTAAACATTGCAATCAAGAGAATTTAAAACTTGTAGTTTTTTATTGTCTTATCCCAATATAAAAAGAATGAAATTTTTGAAGCCACGAAAATAGATTGAATATGTAGAGTCCATGTTCTTAAGAACACCGACTCTGACTGCTCAGGGACGATCAATATTAAATGTGAGGATGTTGATAATGGCCAAAATTGACCATTATTTTCAATCTATTTCTGTGTCTAAACATGGGCATTTGATCGCATTCCAGTCTTATTTAAATAAGAAAGCAGTTGAATTTGACAGATATACGCAAGTTTGTATAAATAATAAGCTGGTATTGAAAAACACAAAAATATTGTTATTTTATTAAATTTGTGTTAAAAAATCCCAAAACATGATAAAAATATTAAAAATCCCATACTTTATAAATTATGGTTCGTGGTATCTATTCGGTGGAACATGGGTCCATTAAACGGAACACAAACCAAATAATCAATGGGAACAAATATCTATATTTATATATGTATTTACATACTAGTAGTATTTATTTTGCTTATGTATTTAAAAAAAAAACATTTATTAATCAAAACTAATTACAGGTGGGTCCCACGTCTTCATCTTCCCCAATTTGCATTTACAGATTGAACGAAATGTTCTTCCCAAATTGGTTTCTTCTGCCCCGATTTTCAAATCGGAAGTTGTGAACAGAAGCCGGCCACCACTATGCATCCTCGTTCAAGCTCCGATCGGCCGCTGCCCTCCAGTATCCGACCATCTTTATTGTCATCTCCGGCGACGTTGCAACGGCCTGCCATCGAGCTCTCATTTTCCTCACCTTCGTCTTCACCATTTCGGCCACCGTCTCAACAAACTCCGACGAGTTCCGGAAGCTCCACCACCACCATCATCTTCTCCACCTCGCCTCCGGCGACACCTCCATCTCCTCCAACAGCTCCAGCCACCATTTTTGCTCAAGCCCGCTGCAACTTCCGTCGCCGCCTCCGCCAACACCACTCCGGCGAGATCCCAAGAGTTTCGCCCCCACCTCGTCTCATCCCAGGAAACCCATTTGCTCCCAAACCCATTTCCACTTGCCCAAATTTCGTAGCTTAAGCCATGGACAAAAATAGAAGCTGTGGACAAAATGTAAATGGGACGAAAATTACAGCCATGGACGAAAATGGAGAGGGAAGAGAAAAAGAAGTGAAAGAAGGAAAAGAGATTACGACGCCAGAGGAGAGGAGAGAGATTACGACCTAATAAAAGGACTAGACGCTACACAAAAGCAGTTACGACACTACACAAAAGAAGCTACGACGCCATTGTAGCGTCGTAAAAAGGGCCTGCGTCGTAAGTTCTAAATTGAATTTTCCCATGTGCAAAAATAGTTGGAAAGTCCCAGGACCTGAGGTCCCGTAGGAACAAACAAGTTTGGCTTCTTCTTCCTGGACTCCGGCTCCTGTCCTCTCCTACTCAGTAATGGGCCTAGGGTTTTCACTATCCATCTATAAATAGTTGTTTCCTTCTCCTTGAACAGTAGCTCCCAATTTTTGAACAGTGCAGTCATGTTGCTGGGATGCTCCAAAAATAAAAAATCAAGATAGTTTAGTTTAAATTTTTGCAATGTAATTTCATTTTTATTAGTTTTAGTTGTAGTTTGGTTTGTAAACAACAGTTTGAACCATTTTAGAGTAGCCACTTCCATCTTTAAAGCTTTATAGTGTAGAAATAATTTGAGAACACCCAAATAATGGGTTATTCTTAAAGTTTTTATTGCTTGGGATGATATACAAGAAAATGGTTTCAAAAAAACTGTTATGGATTTTAAATCCATGGTTACTTTACTGTTTTGGTTTTTATTTTGGGTCACTTGACCATTTTTCATTTTTAGTGTTAGGTAGATTTTAATGCTTTCTTTTATTTAATAAAATGCACAAATGTCTAATGTTCACCCCTTCATAGATGTAGTGTAGGCCTTATTTTAATTATAGTTAGCTAGCTTAGTTGTTATTTATTTTTTTGCATCCAGTGCCCCTTTTTCTTCTATTTTTATTTTTTCTTTTATTTTGTTCTTGTTGATCTTTAGTTTTTAGATGGTGTCTTTACTTTAT
This sequence comes from Hygrophila difformis, assembly GCA_030278955.1. Lineage (NCBI taxonomy): Eukaryota > Viridiplantae > Streptophyta > Magnoliopsida > Lamiales > Acanthaceae > Hygrophila > Hygrophila difformis. Next base: position 28,682,146 of record JAOANR010000011.1, on the reverse strand, counting down.
TTTTAGCTTTGGCACATTAGATCTAAAAAGTGGATGATATTTTAATATTTGTGCATATTCAAAAACTTGAAAATAGGGTTTGCAATCGCATAGATTGCATTACCCGACCAACACTTATGTTTTGGGGTAGCTACGACGCTAACCTAGGTTAGCGACGTAGGGGAAGGTTTTATGTCGTAGTTGCTTCAGACTTAAGAAAAATTTTGTCTTACGACGCTATCCTAGCGTCGTAATTTTTGTCTAGGGTCGTAGGACCCCAAAATACTTCCTTTTTCATGAAAACCCACCTACGACGCTACACCCACGATGCTATCCTAGGATAGCGTCGTAATTTAGTGTATAGCGTCGTAGCATCCCTACTTTTTCAAAACCATCTTCTCTTACTACGACGCTAGACCCTACGATGTGTGCAATGTTTAACGTCGTAAGGACATGCTTAGCGTCGTAGTCCTCCATTTCTAAACTTCCATGCACGACGTCAACACTACGACGTGAAACATTGTATAGCGTCGTAATAATGTGTAGCGTCGTACACAACCCTTTAATTCCAAAATTTTCACATCTTCTTTCACCAACCCATGACGACGCTAGCCTCACGACGTGATCCTAGGATCACGTCGTAAAATCCGCCTAGCGTCGTAATTGGCATTTTTTTGCCAAATTTCCCATTCTCCATTTTCCCACTTAATTAATTGAACCTTTATATTAATATTTTGAGGTTGAAATCCAATGATTTCAACCCATGATAAATTTGATATAAAGAATTTTGTTCAATTTTTCATTAAAAGATTCTTCTACAAAATTAAACTCTAATGATCTAAGTATATAATCCGGACTGTAATTAATTAATTATGGAATGAGAGATTATTTAGACCATAAAGAGTAATTATGGATTAATTTCCATACCCTTGCATGAGAAACCAATGTCTCTCATACAAGATGACCCAAAAATATTTTCTTTATTTTATTTTTGTCTTTATCCGTGTTGTGTGAAACGAGTAGTGAAAAATATCATAGAATAATGTTGGCGAACGGTCCCTTTACAGGGAAATGAAGTAGCCTGTAGTCTATGTATTAATTACTATTTGTTATTTTGCATGGTTTGGATAGTGACTGATGAAGTCAGGCGAACGGTCCTCTTACCAGGAAATGAAGTAGCCATTCAGTCAATATCTGTCCAAATACAGTTTTATTTTCTTATTTTTATTTTCAAACCCAAATCTCAAGTTGTGCTAACACTAGTTGACATAGGTCAATGTCATCTGGTAATTAAGACAGTAAGAGAGCATGTAGGTTTTCATCCCAATTCACAGACAGTGAGTGGTCTGAATGACAGCGACCACTGTCATTTTGATCAGTTTACTGACTAAAATCCTCCCACCTGGAATAGTCAGGACCTGGATAGCAGATGTTTGCAGTCCGGATTATCCTGATTATTTTTTTCATTTTTTTAGCCAAATTCTTCTTATCTCAGGCTATTCATCTTTGTGTAACAAATTCTGTCTAAACTCACTTTATATTTTGGGTTAATCTGATTTTGCACTTCCTTATTAAATTATGCATGATACTATTATGTAAATATTGTGGTCATAATTATTTTGGGATCCTTCCCTTGGGAATAGAAGTCTTGATTTAAATCAGATATTTCATAATAAATTTCCAATAAAAATTCATTTATGAAATCCGGATCTAAGTAAGGGATAAATTCCTCAGTTATGACTAATTCACATTCGATTGAGGGTTGATTTTGGAAAATTAGAAGCAGAGTCAGCGATTAGGTCTCACCTAGACTGAAAGGATATGTGTTTTAATTGAGAGTCTAGTACCTGTTTAGGGAATGATTTTCAAATCGATTATTTTCCGAAATTACTGTGTATTGGGAATTTAATCTTAACTATCACACCGAGATGGGATCCACTTGGATTCAAATACAGTGTGTTAGATAATTTTAGAGGAACAATACATAGGCCTTGGTTATTTTCTAAGATAGGGTTGGGTTTCTTTCAACAGCTATTGAAACTTTTGACGAGCTTCGCCAAAACGAGTAATTTTCTAAAAATCCCTTTACTAGTTTATTGCTTAAGGAGGAAACTGTGATTTCAAATGGTGTCTCGAGAGTCCCCGGCAACGGCGCCATGAAACTTTTTGCTCTAGTTTCATTTTGCTACTGGGGGGTTGAAGAACCGTCTAAACACAGTCTCCATGTTCGGATTTATTAAATGAAAAGAGTTATGATTGAGGGAAGGGGTTTAAGAATATATTAAGATTTCTCTTTTTATTACTCTTGCGGGGTTCAAACGGCACTGTGGTCCTTCCAGCCATGAAACTTTTGACAAATATCACGGTGCAACAGGGATGGACCTTCAGTCTGTCACCCTGAAAGTCCCTGATATCTGCACCATGATGCTTCTCTAAATTTCATGTCACGAAGATACCTGCCATGAAATTCTTGAACATCTTCCCACTGTATGAGTATTTTCCCAAAATGTTGTTTTTATTTACTCATGTCAAGAAACTGTGCTCCCGAAAGCGCACGGGTCAAAAATTGCAGTAATTTATAGTAAGTACCGGATCGTTCACTGGAGGATGTGCGATGGAAGCAGGGCCCACGTCGTTTACTAAGATTTTCCACTCGGTTACTCGTTTCAAGTTTTGCAAGGGTTTCTAACTACTACTTGACATACTTTAAATCAAATCATGAAAGCAGTAAAAATTATTCTACAAAGCATGGTAAACTAGATCGAGGAAAGCAATTAAATCTATACTACGAAAGCAATATAAAATTATGCTACACTATCTAGAAAGCAGGTTTGAATATGACAGAAGGGACAGGGAGGAAATAATAAAGATTGGACAAGATTCAGATGAAACACAATTAAACTTCCATTTTTATACACAAATCTTAGCTTGGGATGATCCTCTAGTTAGCTAACTCTCATGCTTTCTACACCATGTTCCCTTTAACAGACAGGTACTTATGGTGAGAATTTACATGCTCTTAAGACAACAATTTCTAAGATACCACAGACTTATAACTCCCTCCACAGGCCTTGTGAAGTTACATTACATATCTGTGGTGGACAAGCAACACCTAACATATCATTAGTTGACATGCCAAGTACTCCTATCATTCCCCCATGTCACACCCAAAGTTTCAAATAAAGCCCCAAACCATTCCATAACTCTCAAACCTTTTAACAGATGGACAGCCCCTAATTCTTCCGAGTAACCTCTATGAAGGCATTTAAAGGAAAGCAGTAAAGAAAGCTATAAAGAAAGCATTTAAATCTATCACTCGGAATCGTTAAAAACGTCTCTTTCCATTAGTATAAAAGAGCCCCTGGTCTTGGTGACCAGATGCAGATCAAGAACCCCCGAAATATCAATAAGCCACAGGGCTTACAACATCTGGGTAGTTATGAGATAAAAACTAAATGAAACAGATCCATAAATGAACCTATTCCGGATGTACTCACTCAAGACTCAATTCTAGACTTTGGCAGAAGAAGATAGTAGTCGAAGGAATACTCGACCTTACCTTAGAAATTCACCAAGGCCTATATGTTGTTCCTCTAGTATTATTTATCACATCTCATCTACACCCAAGTGGATATTGACTTAATGCGATATCTAATATCAGATTTCCAACACACAGCAATTTTGAGAAGCAAATTGATATTTGAAAATCATTCCCTAGACAGGTACTAAACTCTCAATTAAAACACAGATCCTTTCAGTCTATGTGAGACCTAATCGCTGACTCTGCTTCTAAGCTCTCAAAATCAACCCCAAGTAGAATGTGAATTAGTCATAACTGTTGAATTTATCCCTTACTCAGATCCGGATTTTATAAAGAAATTTTTGTTGGAAGTTTATTATGCACATCAGATTTAAATCAAGACTCCTGTGACCAAGGGGAAGGATCCCCAAAATAGTAGTAAGACCAGAACATCTACATAATAATATCATGCATACAAGTATATGAAAAGGAAAATAAAACACCCCAAAATATATGGTAGGGTTAGACAGAATGCGATACACAAAGATGGATTAGCCTGAGATGAGAAGAAATCGGCTAAAAGGAATGCCAGAGATAATTGGGGTTTTCCGAACTGCAAACATCTGCTGTCTGGTTCCCAATTATCCCAGATGAATGATTGTAGACAGAAAGAAGCCCAAATAACGGTGACCGCCGTCATTTAGTTTTCTTTTGTCTGTGAGTGGAAGAAAAACCCACATATTTCTTGCTGTAATATTTCTCAACTGATGTTGGTCGACATCAGTTGATACTATTGCAACTTGAATTCAGGTTGAGAAATTAAGATAAAGAAAATTAAAACTGTATCTGATTAGGAATTGGCTGAGTGACTAATCGAAACTCTTAGTGAAGAGAACGCTCGCCGAAGCTTCCACCAACCACTAACCAGATCATGCAAAATAACAGATAATAATTGACACACAGAAGACGGGTTAGTCGATATCCCTGCGAAGGGACCTTTCACCAACATTAATCTGTGGTGTTTCTCATTATCCGTTCATACACACAATAAAAAGGAAAATTTGAAAATAAGGAAAATGTTTTTGGTATTGTGTGGGTGTCAAGCACACAATAAGTGAACACTAATAGGTTGAAATGTGTAATGGATATAAATCAGATGAATTGGGCCTAGGCCCAATACATCCATGCAACTTACACAATTCATGAAAGAAAATGTTTTTGGAGTTTTCAAAATAGAGGGGATAGCTTAATTCGAATTATTGGGGTAATTCGAATTGAGAATGCATGAAGAATGAAGTATGATCTTACCCAATTAATCCTTGCAAAGGAATGAGGTATCATCTAGTTCGAATTGGTGAGCAATTCGAATTAATTCGAATTGGACAACTCGAATTGATGAAGTCCTTTCCTTGCTCAAAATTGACTAAGGCATCTACCTCAAGGGGAGGGTGGATTCGAATTGTTCAGCAATTCGAATTAATTCGAATTGCACAATTCGAATTGGTAAGAGATGGAAAATAAACTAAGGCATGAGGGGATGGCAATGGATACAATGTGGGTTTTCAAGCCAATTCGAATTGTTGAGCAAATTCGAATTAATTCGAATTGGATAATTCGAATTGGTTGGAAACCACATGAAGAGAAGAATTTGGCTATGCAATTCGAATTTCTTAGGCAATTCGAGTTACTTCGAATTGCCTCAATTCGAATCACATATTTTCAGACATCAACAATTTTTGTTCTCACAAGTATGGGTTAGGTGAACACTGTACTGTAATGATGGGTTTAGATTTACTAAATCCCTCATCTCACATCAATGTCATTTCACAGCCACCCTAGTGAGATTTTCAAGAAATAAACAAATACATGTCTAGTGGGTATTGGCCAGATTCAAACCCTATTTCTACAAACAAGAAATCAAAGATCAAAGAGCCTAAAACATCTAGCTATCTAAGAACTACATGAGTAAACTAAGAACACTAGAGTTATCTAAGGTAGCATGAAATAAGATTAAGGCAGGAGAAATAAAACCTAAATATAAATTAAAACAAACATTAAAGACATCTAAAACCTAAGAACACTTATTTGAAGCTCTAAGGCACTAAATCAAGCCAAAAACCCACCAAACATGCATTTATTAAGTTTGAATGTCAACTAGGACATAATAAATGTAACCTAGTTGAAACAAACAAACATACTAAGCATTTATTTCTAGGGAAAGCATTAAAGAGTGCCAAAACAAATGAATAAAATCATTTCTGGAAATCTTCCTTGTATTGACACTTGAAAGCAAAATAAAGAACCCAAAACCATCATTAGCTTGAGGGTAGGGTTTATTCTAACTAGAAAGCATGTAAAAATATGGAAAATGGCTACTCTAAAGGTTACACAAACTGCTTCTACACTAAACTAAGATCAAAGCATGTAAAGATTATACTACTTGCAAGAAAAATAAACTAAACTAAACTAAACTACCTACCTAACCCTTAAGGGGTATGGAACCTCCTGCTGTTCTTTTTGTCCCAAGCTGCTTTTTGGTTAAAATTCTTGATCTCTTGATTCTGTTGTGGAAGGTCTGCTTTTATAGACAATCTTCAAAACCCTAGGCCCACCAATGTTGTGCACAGCTTTCTTTGGATGAATTGTTGAGTGAAGTTCGAATTATCTCAACCAATTCGAATTAATTCGAATTGTGAGATCTCTTCCTTGAGCTGGAGTTGTAGCCTTCAGTAGTCAATTCGAATTGTTGAGGATAATTCGAATTGGTCTTTTCTTGAATTGGATGAGGGTTTCTGCTTGGCTTCCTTGCACTTGTTGGCAATTCGAATTGTTTGTGCCAATTCGAATTAATTCGAATTGGACAATTCGAATTGCATCTTCTTCTTGCCTTTGGGTTTCTTCTCTCTCCATTCCCTAATTCGAATTAATTCGAACTTGAACAATTCGAATTAGGCTTCTGCATTCCTTCCAACACTTAACCATTTCTTTGCTCATCTTTAGCAATTCGAATTGTTGTGCAATTCGAATTAATTCGAATTGCCTACAATTCGAATTGTGCTTCAACACTTAACCAAATTCCAGTTGTGGGATTTTCAATCTTTTTCCCATCTTTTTGGATTTTTGTGGGCTCTTTTATTCTTTTGCCCATCTTTTCATTCCTTTTTCTTCTCTTTTTCCTTTTTTCATGTTTTTGGATTTTTCTAACACAAATACAATTAAAAATTGCATATTTTGTGTCTTTTTGTTACCGGCTCGATGTTTTTACAAACTCGCATTAATCTGTCAAATTCAACTGCTTTCTTATTGAAATAAGATGGAATCACGATCAAAATGTCTGTCTCAGACACGGAAATGGATTGGAAATAATGGACAATTTTGGCCATTATCAACATCCTCACATTTAACACTGATCGTCCCCGAGCAGTCAGAGTCAGTGCTCCTAGGAGCTTGGACTCTGCATATTCAATCCATTTGCGTGGCCTCAGAAATTTCATTCTTTTTATATTGGGATAAGACAATCAAAATTACAATTATTAAACTCTCTTGGTTGCAGTGTTTAATGGAATGATACTTCTCACTTGAGTGAACATACAAGTCAATCATTATTGTTAATTCTTCTTGAATATGTGTTTAGAAAATCACATTGGCTTGATTCTTGAATTTAGGCATGACATGAATCATTAATCAATCAAAGCAAAGCCTCACATATAGTAGAGTCGGAAAGTTCACTCACTCTCAAGATTGGCTTTCATCGTCAACGCTCAAAATCAAATTCAATTAAATTCTCCCATAAGCTTGCAACTGGACCAACTCGCCACCGGCTCATTTCCTCAAATCGAGATCCCAAGGTCTTATTCAAGGTTGTAACGGGGCATACGGTTGTAACATTTGGTAGGAAGGGGAATTATTGGGCTAAAAAGTGACATAACACCATTCCATCTTAACTTGGCATGTTGTAGAATTTATGATCATCATTATCTCTTTCTTTCTTTTGTTTTTCTTTTCTTTTCTATTGCATGACATTAGACTTTGTCTAATTTGCTTTGTCATTTGCAATTTATTCTCGTTGCATGGAACTCAACACTTTTCTTTTCTTTTTCTTATCTTTATTCTTTTTTTTTTTGAATCGGTTTATTGAATACCGATGATACACTTTTGATGATCAAAAATTACAATGCCTTGATGGGATGGCTCATGTACACTTGGGTTTGATTTTCTTGGTCTTTTTGTAAGGCTAGGAGTAGTATAGTGGCTTCAAAGAAAAATTAGGTTTAAAGGCTCAGATTGGTTGATCCTAAAGGGAAAATGTTTTTGGGTTTGGAATTCAAACGAAAGCCAAAATTTTGGGTTTTCTAAGTGCCTCGATCATATGCTCGATTTCGGGAATATGGCATGGTCTTGAATCGGTCCCAATTGCAAGTTCTAGTGTCCTTTAATCGAATTGATTCACACAATCAAAGAAGTATTGAGTAAAAATGACTCGGCTCAGATCTCACAAGGGACGGTTTGATCATGACATGTTTTTATTCTCAAATTTAACCTTTGAAAATTTCTTACAACTTATTCAATCAAATTCTCAACATGAAAGTTTGTTAGTCTTTCAAGTGATCATATCATTGGATTTTTATAGCTCAAAACTTCAAGAATTTATGTCATGCATATTTTTAACTGTTTTATCCCAATGTAATAGTCTGAAAATTTCATCATCAGCCTAAATTCAACATGTGAATTTAGGTGATAGATTTATGCTTGTTTTATGCCGGTTTGTTTAATTGAAAGCAGTAAAAAGAGACACTGTGAGCATGCAAGCATGTCACAGCTTGTTTTTGGCGTGACAGTCACTTATTCATCTTGGACTGTCACACATCTTTTTCGAATAGTGGAGAACTCAAGACGAAATTCTCTTGTGGAAAGCAGTAAATGTACGACTGCCCAAAATACGTCGTACACCCATCATAACAGACAATTCTAAGGTTTGTTATACAGTACACGACCTTAATTACAACCAGACATCAATACAGACAAAGCTGTACACTTGAATGGGTTAGCATCACAGATCAGTCAAAAGATTTCCTAACAAAACACAGTCCCAGTCAGTCCAGTCAAAAGTGAATCTCTACAGATTCCGTCCATCTTCAGCATCTTTCCCCTCTATCCTTGGAAGAAAATTCTGGTCCAGTGGACATAATTTGTCAAGCTGCAGGGTACGCAGAAATCTACCATGTCATCCTCATCTTCCTCCATCACCCTGGTGCAGTAGACCCTTGGTCCTTGATTTCCAAACAGGTCGGGTGTCTCCAGGCTATCAGCCAACCATGCGAAGACGTTAGTCTCAACGTATTGCATGACGAACCTGCTGGTTATGATCCCGTCGATCATTGACACTCCCTGCTGGACCTGTTCATTGTCCAGCTTGCTGAGCAGCATGTATCCCCGGACAAAGATTGAGGCCTTGTGGTTGTCCTCAATCCCTTCCTTTAGCAGCTCACAAGCCAGAGTCTCATTTCCTGCTCCGAATGCCTGCAGGGCTGGGATGAGTTTCAGGTTGTAATTGCCAGCTTCTTCGCACCTGGCCAAGAGTGCCTCCTTCTGCAGTTCAACTCTCTGTTCCCACATCTTGACGATGGTGGTTTCCAGTTCACACCTTCTGTAGACAATGGGAAGATCAGCTGCATCCCTGAGCTTGGTGCACACTTCTCTGACTCTCCACACTTTCTTAATGCAATCCTCTCCGATGCGGGAGAGGATTTCTCCTAAGAGCTCCACTGGCAAATCCAGTAGTTGAGTTTCTTCCTCGTGATCTTCGTTTGGGGCTAGGGGAATGATGTCTCTGAAAAGACATGGAGAGATGATTAGGTCTGAGACCCTCAGCCTAATACCTTCAGCCACTTCAAAGTACAGTTCACTTTCTAGCACCTGTCTCACTTGAGGTACACTATGAAAGTCCAAGGGGTCAGATTATCAAATCTACTCTTATTACAGCAAAAATAAGGAAAGCAAGAGAGATAAGGATCTTGGATCCTTAAAATTTTTTTTCTTAGACTATAAATAGTCTAAGATGTTTTTGGGTGGTCAAAGGACCAAAAAGAGAAAATTTCGTAGGTTATTGAACCTACGAAGGAATTTGATTTTTACCACTTAAAAAGTGATTTAAATCATGTGAGGTAGGGAAAATAAGAGATTAATGATGAAAATCGAATGCAAGCGATAAATTATACAATTACTAGTATGTATAATGGACCATGACCAAAAATAGGAAATAAAGATAAAAAAATAGACATGCATACATACAAAAGGGCGATTTTTGGATTTTTATGAAAAGGGTTGACTTGTTTATTTAATGAAATTGGGGGTGTGAGTGGTCCCCCATTTGGATTTTGTTTTGGAAAGTGGGTTTTTAAGAAATATAATCAAAACATTCCTTGTGAACATTCCCCACTTGTACCAAGTTGACAAAGATCAAGCACTTTAAGGTAAAGAACAATCTATCATTTGTCTTTTTACACATAAATGCCATGCCAAAAGTGTTGGAAAAATTTTGGCATGGTTTCGTGTGTACCATGTGTCCCGGATGTGCAAAAATCAACTTCTAGAGTTGAGTTTGCAAAATGTGGGCAACATGTACCCGACAAAAGCATTTATTACCAAAATATTCATATAATATTATACATGCAAACATCAAGAGAAACGAGAACAATTGATCCATCTATACTACTGTAATGTACTAATGTTATCAACAAAACTCATGCTGTTAAAAACATAAATTTTGCAGATATCATCTATATGCATTTTCAGTCATCATCAACAATTATCTACTGAAAAACAACACAGTGGCTAACGAAAGTACGCCCAAAGTGTTAACCCTACTCACAAGTTACCAAAATCACAAAGCAGAAAGCACAGATACACACATAAACACAAATGGAACAACAATACTGCAATATGAACAAAAATCAAATTTTTAAGGGTTTTGGGACCCTCACTTTCAAAATAAGAACATCCCCTTTACCACAGAAAACTTCGAACCCTTAAATGGCAGTTGTAACACCCCGATTTTTCCGACTCGCGGGTGTTACCGCCACACCTCCTAGATAAGGCTCGATCTGACACATCGGCTTATTTAGGAGATGCTAAGGCTAAAATGAGTATACCAAATATCCATTTCAAACAACCATGCTTAAACAGAAAAGATACAATATTTCATATAACCGAAGATCGTTTCTCAAAAACAACTTACAAAGAGGAACAACAACTAACTTTAATATTATACATGTGATAGCAAAATCATAATACAACAGTAAACAAAAGTCTAACATCTTAAAAACTAATGAAAGTGCTTTATGCAGAAAACATATAGGTGTAGTGCTCCCTTTCCTTGTCCGTCTTTAGTCTTACTCTGGAAGGAAAAGGAATAAGAAGAAAGATTATCAGCGACGGGCTCGCTGGTAAGTTCCCTATACTCGGAACCAACGAACAGTCGAACAATTATTGACAGAACAAGGCTGCTTTCAGATCAATAAACCGGAGCTCAACAATAGGGCAACACAATAATGGTACTCTCAATTCAGCAACAGTAAGTCAATAATATTAATATTAATTTCGGAAGCAGCCCGAAATACTCAACAATAGGGCATCCGTTTCGACTTCGAACGATTTTCCCATGTCGGGCAAGGCTAGGACCGGGCTCGTGGTCATCGCTTGTTTTAGCGCCTTGAAGGCTTCTTCCCACCGAGGACTCTAGTCCCATTTATATGACTTCTTGGTTAGGTCCGTCAATGGTTTGGCGATGGCAGAATATCCCTTGACAAAGCGTCGATAATAATTAGCCAACCCCAAGAAGGACCTAACATCGTGGACATTCTGCGGCGGATGCCACTCTTCGATGGCCTGTACTATCTATGAGTCCACTTTAATCCTCCCTTATTCAATAATGTGCCCAAGGAAGTGAATAGACTTCTGAGCAAAGGAGCATTTTGACGGTTTCGCGTATAATCGAAATTTTCTGAGACGTTCCAAGACCTTTCGAAGGTGTATTAAATGTTCTTCTAGGGTCTCGCTGTAGATCACAGTGTCGTTCAGATAGACGACCAAAAACTCGTTCAAGCATCCCTGAAGTACCTCGTTCATCAGCGTACAAAATGTCGCTGGGCGTTAGTCAGGCCGAACGGCATCACAAGGAATTCGTAGACGCCGTATCGATTTACGATCGTGGTCTTCGCTTCGTCGCCCTCCGATGAGCGCTTGGAAAACTTCTCGCTTGGCCCATTGCTAACTCCGATCATCCCATACTGAAAGAAGGTTTCAATAGGCTTTACGTAAGCTTCCTGCCTACTCATCTCATGTTCACGAGCGCTTGGCCACCCATCTCGATCTCATACTCATCGGGTGCCTGCCTACTCTCTCATTGCACAAACGCTTGGCAAGCCTTTCGCCCTTCGGCATACAAGCGCTTGGCCCTCATTCGAACCTGCATGGCAATAGCAAACCCACAGCTAGCACACAGCTAACAAACCCACTGTCACGGGGTGACCGCTCCGTCTCGGACATCACCCGTGCGGCACCTCGGGTTCCCTCGATACTCTACGGACGTCCGAGGTTCAGCCTTTCTCATCTCCGATGCTCACTGGTTTCGGCCTCCCGTGGCCTCATCAGGGGAACGGTATCAGCTCCCATCTTGCCCCACATGGATTGCCTTGCGCTTCTTTGGGGCAACACTTGTCTCTTTTAACTAGCAACGCATTTAGGGCGTGCTTCTTTGGGCAATCTTTAAGTAGATGTGGGCCGTCACACAAGAAGCATCCCGATTTTCTCGTGGACCCCTCGCCTCTGGCCGGCGTCTGGCGGAATCGATGAATACTGTTTTGAGACGGTGGGGCTTTTTGGTTAGAGCGGTCTCCGCCGCCCTGACTTGCGCCCGACCGACCCTGTCGAGGTGCTCCTCCTTTCTGTTGCGCATAGGCCGGGGCCCTTGACGATCCCGTCGGTCGTCGTAATAATCCGTAAGCCTTTCTGCTACTGCCATCGCAGAGTTGAGGTCATTCACTTGCTGCCTCTGCAGCTCCAATCGCATTCCTGGACGGAGGCCCTCCATGAAGGCGAACAACTTGTCCGTTTCGAACATGTCCTTGATGTCGAGCATCGGTGCCGAGAAAGTTTTACCATATTCTCGGACACTTCCTGTGTGTCTCAAATCTCTCAGAGCTTTCTGGGCGTGATATCCCACTTTTCCGGGAGGAACTGACTCCGAATCGCTTCTCACAGTTCCGCCCAAGTATCAATTGCCATTCTACCTTGCTGAATCTCAGCATATTTTCCGCGCCATCATAACTTGCCGTCTCCCGCCAGATACATCGTGGCCTGGAAACCCTTCTTGTAACATTTTCAATACTCGACTTCTCAAGGTACTGATTCATATCGAAGAGGAAGTTCTCGACTTCCTTAGCATCGCGGTTGCCAGTGTAAGGCTGAGGTTCCGGGACACTCACTCTTGGGCCGGAACTCAGAGCAACTTCTTGCTCTTTACTTGCAGCTCTCTGTAGTAGTCATAATTGGATGGACATCTCTTCCATCCTCACCTTGGCCTCAGCCTGTTCGAGTTTAGCTCTCACAGCTAACTCTTGTGCGTGGGTAATCGCCATCTGCGAACCCTATTCTTGTGCCTGGGTCATCGCCATCTGCGAGCCCTACTCTTGTGCCTGGGTCATCGCCATCTGCGAGCCCTCGGTACTATCTGAGAGGTGAAGCTGATGCATGGTGGCGGACCCATGAGGAATTAATAGACAATGAGAGAGATACATACTACTGGGAACAGTTCGTGGCCGACTTAAGGAATCGATTCTATCCTTCAAGTGTGAAGCAAGCCAAAATATGAATAACCACCTCAATGGTTGCATGCATGTTAGAGGGATTCAGAATGAACCTCACAATACCGGTATCCTGACTAAATCTCGGGTCTCACCCGATCTCTTTTAGATCAGGGGTCACTCTATATGGCATTTTCCAGTGCCTACTGAACACGGGCCGTCACACGGCAGTCAACCTCAAATCATGCTTGTTATCTATTAATCAATAGATAATTACCCTTTTAAGGGTGCCCGCAGGCCAAAGAGTCAACAACAAGATGGATTACCTCACCAGGTTCAACAAAGATTAATAATAAATTGGTCTCACTCATAATATGCCATTGAACCCCTCGGCGGGATGGCTATAACCTATGTTGCCGTACTTAGGGCATATAATCAAAGGATTAATTATACAGCGAGTGTCTACATATATCAAAGGCAATCGGAACGAAATCAAAAGGAATTATACGACGGAATCAAGTGCAACAAGAATAACAAGGCTAGCAAATAAAATAATGTTCAATGAGCGAACAAGCGATAGCGGACATTGTAGGCCAATAAGAAACAAATAAAGCCTACTACTAGTAGGGCAAGAACGAAACATAATGCCAACTACTAAAGCAGGAATAAAAATAAAGGCCTACTACTAAGGCAAAGGCACACTAAATAATTAAGGAAAGCGACTAAAGGAAAGCCAAACAAAGACAACTAAATAAATAGGGAAAGCGGATAAAGAAAGCGAATAAAAATAATAAAGACGGAAAGCATAGGAAACTTACTCTACTGCAAAATTTATACTAAGACCGACACCTAGCAGGTCCTTAGTGCCTCCTCGGCTACTATTCTGCTACAAAAACAAAATTATTAAAGTCCCTCTTTTAAAAGAAAGACCGGGCAACGCGAAGGCATCACCCCACTAGGCCGGGGCGACGCAAAAGCATCACCCCATTATTTATAATAATAATAATAATAATAATAATAATAATAATAATAATAATAATAATAAATTTAACTATCCAAGCTTACCTATGTAACCTCGAATAGCAGTATGTGGCAAGATAAAGGCAAAAGGGTAATAAGTTATATATAGATGAGGTCGGATGTGGCTTGAAACAAGAATTTCGATGTGGGACAAATTCTATACATGCTCATATAATGCTTACGTCATCTCTTCCAATTCTTTTTGCATTCTTAAAGAGAATTCTTGTGCCTGCGTTTTGTTTCTCTTTTTTTTTATTATTTTATTATTTTTATTTTTTTTATGTTTTTTTTTATTATTTTTTTTAAGCCACGTTATATATATATATAGAAATTCAAAATTTCTTAAATAATACTAATTAGTATCAATTAGCATAGTTTAAATAATACTAATTACATCTTAAGATAAAATTTATATCTACTACTCATACTTTCTTTTAAATAGCAAGATAATATATATGTATATATACACTTTGTTAAAGAATGCAATAATACCCCTTTTGTAAAATTTTAACAACTTCAAAAACAAAATAATATTCCAAAAATAATAATGAGAATAGAACCCCATAAAAATAAAAATAATAATACTAATTGTGGGTAGAGTATAAAAATACTAGGTGTTACAATCTACCCCACTTAAGAAATGACTTCGTCCCCGAAGTCAATATTTCGTTCTTTAAAAGTGAGGTAAGTAACAACCGCAAATGCCCAAAATAAAATATCTCAAAAATAAAATCATACCCTACTGAGAGTAACGTGATAATCTAGAATGGGGTGTCACATCCTCCCCTACTTAAGCTTTTAGTTATGCCCTCAAAACTATGTCGTTTCCGTCAAAAAGTTCTGGATACTTCTGCCGCATCTCAGCTTCCGTTTCCCACGTTTGCTCTTCAGTGCCGTGATTCGACCAAATAACTCTAACTAGGCGTATAGTTCTGTTCCTCGTCTTTCGTTCCTTCGTGTCGATGATCCGAAGTGGTTTCTCTTCATAAGTAAGATCTTCATCTAAATTTATTGTTTCCGGCTGGAGAACATGTGCCGGATCGTGAACGTATTTTCGCAGTTGTGAGATGTGGAATACATCATGTACCGCACTCAACGCTGGTGGTAGAGCAAGTTTGTAGGCGAGACTACCTACACGTTCCAAAATCTCATATGGCCCAATGAATCGTGGGCTCAGTTTCCCCTTCTTCCCAAAACGCATCACGCCGCGCATGGGAGAAATCTTCAACATCACTTTATCACCAACTTGAAATTCAGCATCTTGTCGTTTGGGGTCCGCGCAGTGTTTTTGGCGATCTTGAGCTGCTTTCAATTTCTGTCTGATGAGTTCGATTGCCTTTACCGTTCCTTCCAACATATCGGGTCCTACTACCACTCCATCTCCATCTTTACTCCAACATAGTGGGCTTCGACAGCTTCGTCCATACAGAGCTTCAAATGGGGACATACCGATACTGGTATGATAGCTATTATTGTAAGAGAACTCAATTAGAGGTAAATGAGTCTCCCAACTACCTTTGAACTCCAATATGCAGGCTCTGAGCATATCTTCCAAAGTTTGGATAGTTCTCTCTGTTTAACCATCTGTCATTGGGTGGAAGGCAGTACTCATCTTGATCTTTGTACCCAATGCTGTTTGTAGTTTCTGCCAAAAGTTGGAGATGAATCGACTATCGCGATCCGACACTATGTCGTGTGGAATTCCATGTCTTTGAACAACATTGTCAATGTAGGCTCTAGCCATCTGATCCATTGACCATGTGTTCTTCATGGGAATAAAGATAGCAGCTTTAGTCAAACGGTCGACTATCACCCATATTTTGTTCATACCCCGTGGGGTCGTGGGTAACCCAGAGACGAAATCCATAGATATACTATCCCACTTCCATGTGGGTATCTCTAGGGGTTGTACCAATCCGAGTGGTTTCTTTCTTTCTGCTTTGACCTTCTGGCAAGTCAAGCACCTTGCCACAAATTCAGCTACTTCGTGCTTCATCCTCGGCCACCAAAATGTCTTCTTCAAATCCTTGTATAACTTATCTCCTCCAAGATGCACTGAATAAGGTGTATCATGTCCTTCTTCCATTATCCTCTTCTTTAAATCCCCACACTTCTGCGGGACACACCATCTTCCTTTATATCTAATACTTCCATCGTCATGGACCTTAAATTCAATGGCTTTTCCTTCGTTTATCCTTTGCTTGATACGGTCCAGCTTGACGTCTCCTGGTTGGTTTTCACGTATTTCATCGAACCAATTAGGCTGGATTGTCATAGCATTCAGTATAGTATGGACAGTACCCTGGTGGACAAGTTCGATGTCTAAACGCATCAAGTCCATGTAAAGCTCTGGTGGCACAATTCTTGTATTCATTAGGTGCGTCGACTTTCGACTTAAAGCATCTGCAACTACATTCGCCTTCCCTTCATGATAGGCGATGTCGAGGTCATAATCTTTAATCAATTCGAGCCATCTTCTTTGGCGCATATTCAACTCTTTCTGAGTGAATATATATTTTAAACTTTTATGATCCGTGAAGATCTTGCAAGTTCGTCCATATAAGTAATGGCGCCAAATCTTCAATGCAAAAACAACCGCAGCTAACTCGAGGTCATGCGTTGGGTAATTTTCCTCATGAGGTCGCAACTGCCTTGATGCGTATGAAATGACTTTGCCCTGTTGCATTAAAACGCAACCTAAGCCACTCTTCGAGGCATCAGTATATATCTCGAAGTTATCTCCTTCCGTAGGTAAGGTCAAAACCGGTGCAGTTGTCAATCTTCGTTTCAGCTCATGAAATGCAGTCTCGCATTCGGGAGTCCAATCATATTTCAATCCCTTCTTCAACATCTGCGTCAATGGCCTCGCAATCTTCGAGAAATCCTTAACGAAACGTCTGTAATAGCCAGCTAGGCCAAGAAAGCTTCGTATCTCCGTTTGATTAGTTGGCCTTGGCCATTCAGATACTGCAGAAATCTTTAGAGGATCTACCGCTACTCCTTCAGCTGACACCACATGCCCTAAAAAGGCTACTTTATCTAGCCAAAACTCGCATTTAGAGAGTTTGGCATAGAGTTGGTGCCCTCTTAATTTCAGCCTTGTGCAGATTTTGCCCACATTCTCAAGTTCGAATTGTGAGCCAATTCGAATTATTCAGGCAATTCGAATTAATTCGAATTGCTAGAATAACTCGAATTGCTCACTTGCTGAGGAAAATGCCTTGTGCATGCTAATTCGAGTTAGTTAGGCAATTCGAATTAATTCGAATTGCCTTATAATTCGAATTGCACTACTTGGCCAAAATAAATCCGAAAATTCTGCCTTGGTTGCCAATTCGAATTTTCATGGCAATTCGAATTAATTCGAATTGCCTAACTAATTCGAATTAACAAATCCGAAAGTGAAAATTCCAAGGCAAAATGTCTTGAATGTGGTCTGTTCCAAGCAATTCGAATTAATTCGAATTTTCTTGAAATGAAAAGTATACCACATTCAAGACTTAGGAAAAATTTTTTGGATTTTCAAAAATTTATGTTCATCAAGATGAACTCAATAGCAAACATATCTACACAGAATTAGAATCTAAAACATATTGCTTGCATAAAATAGGTTGGGTTAACAATTTTATTTTATGAATTTATTCTGGATTTTAGATTTCTCTAAATTCCAAAATTAACCTCCATTAAATATAATGTTAACCCAACCGGGAACCTGATTTTTGGAAGCTTTATCTTTCTTTTTGTTGGTTCCTCGAATTCCTGCAAAACAATTATGAAAAGGTATTAGGTTTTCTCCAAATATCAACATCCTCACATTTAGAGTCTTAGTACTCTAAATGTTCACTTGATTTTTGGATACTTTGTCCCAATAAAAATAAGTGAAGAAAGTAATAAATAAGTAAGTAAATATATGTATAATATTTATTGAACATAAGCCGGTTCTGTTGTCATCTGAGCTTCTTTTTCGGGGTCGAACTACCCAAGATACTCCTTCAGTCTGTGTCCATTCACCACCAGCTCTCCTTTGTCAGTTCGGATCCTGACAGCTCCACTTTCAAACACGTGCATCACTTCGTATGGCCCTTCCCATCTGGATTTAAGCTTTCCGGGGAATAGCTTCAACCTAGAATTAAATAACAAGACATTCTGGCCAACATAGAAGTGTTTAGATTTAATACGACGATCGTGTAACTTCTGGGTCCGCTCTTTATAAATCCTCGAGCTTTCATAAGCTTGCGCACGTATTTCCTCAATTTCATTGAGGTCCAACTTGCGCTTACTCTGGGCAACTCGGGAGTCAAAATTGAGCATTCGTACGGCCCAGTAAGCCTTATGCTCTAGTTCTACGGGCAAATGACAGGCTTTTCCGAAGATGAGTCTGTATGGAGACATCCCAATGGGAGTCTTGAATGCAGTGCGGTATGCCCATAAAGCATCATTGAGCTTACGTGACCAATCTTTGCGAGTTGTCCCCACAGTGGCCTCGAGTATGTGTTTGATTTCGCGGTTAGAGACCTCGACTTGACCACTGGTTTGGGGATGGTAAGGCGTGCCGATCTTGTGGAGAATCCCATTTTTGCTCATAAGATTTGCAAATGCTTTATTAACAAAATGGGTTCCTCCATCTGATATGATCACCCTGGGTACACCAAATCTATTGAAAATGTTATTTTTCAAAAATTTGACGACCTGGTTGCCATCATTGGTTGGCAGTGCAACAGCCTCAACCCACTTGGAAACGTAATCGACAGCTACCAAGATGTAATGGTTCCCATCAGACGTCGGAAATGGTCCCATGAAGTCAATACCCCATACATCGAAAATCTCGAGAGTGAGAATTCCTTGCAGAGGCATCTCATCCCTCTTGGAGATATTCCCTAATCTTTGGCATCTGTCGCAAGCTTTAACAAATGCTTTGCAATCCTCGTAAATGGTAGGCCAATAAAAACCGCACTCGAGTACCTTATGAGCTGTTCGAGTGGGGCCATGGTGACCTCCATATTCCGATTCATGGCATTTCTTAGCGATTTGATAAGCCTCGTGCTCAGTTACACATCGTCTAATAATCGAATCTGCACAATGCTTGAAGAGGTAAGGGTCTTCCCAGAAGTAGTTAACTACATCTCGGTTGAACCTCGCTTTGTGGCCTCTGCTTTGAAATGGTGGGGTTATTCCGCATGCTAAAAAGTTAGCAATATCGGAAAACCACGGACAAGCTTGATCATGAAGATGCAAGGCAAACAGTTGCTCGTCCGGAAAATTCTCATTTACGGCTAGCTCATTTTTATCATTTTCTAGTCGAGACAAATGGTCAGCAGCACCATTGTCTCTGCCTTTTCTATCTTTTATTATAATGTTGAATTCCTGCAGCAACAGTACCCACCTGATTAATCAAGGTTTGGCGTCTTGTTTGCTAAACAAGTATCTCAGTGCAGAGTGATCTGTGTACACTGTGGTTTTCGTACCAATGAGGTACTGTCTGAATTTGTCAAACGCAAAAACCACAGCATACATCTCCTTCTCCGTGGTGGTGTAGTTAATTTGGGCCTCATTCAGGGCATGACTTGCGTAATGAATTACGCAATGCTTCCCTTCCTTATGTTGCCCAAGAACTGCACCCACGGCGAGATCACTTGCATCACACATTACCTCGAAAGGTATTGACCAATCGGGTGGTTGTACTATTGGAGCGGAAATCAACATTCCTTTGAGCGTGTCAAAGGCTTGAACACACGCTTCATTTATTACAAAAGGGTTTTCTTTACACAGCAAGTTAGTGAGCGGCTTGGCAATTTTAGAGAATTCTTTAATGAATCTCCAGTAGAAACCGGCATGCCCTAAGAAACTCCTAACTGCTTTTATTGAATTAGGCAATGGTAGGTTTGAGATGACTGAGACCTTAGCTCTGTCGACTTCGATACCTGCGCGCGAGATGCGGTGACCCAACACTATTCCTTCGGTGACCATGAAATGGCACTTCTCCCAGTTCAAAACTAGGTTGGTGTCCTCACATCTTTTCAAAATTTGTGCAAGATTAGTCAGGCATTCATCAAAAGTATCTCCATACACAGAGAAGTCATCCATGAAAACTTCAATGCATTTTTCGATAAATTCTGAGAAAATTGACATCATGCATCGTTGAAATGTGGCAGGCGCATTACAAAGTCCAAAAGGCATGCGCCTGTACGCAAAAGTTCCGTAAGGGCACGTGAATGTGGTCTTGTCATGATCCTCGCTAGCTATTACAATCTGATTATAGCCAGAGTACCCATCCAAAAAGCAGTAGTACTCCCTTCCGGCCAACCTCTCCAGCATCTGATCAATGAACGGCAGGGGAAATGGTCCTTCCTGGTAGCGGTATTGAGCTTCCGGTAGTTGATGCAAACTCTCCAACCGGTCACTGGACGCGTCGCCACTTCTTCTCCTTGCTCATTAGTCGTTACACAGATCCCCCCACGTTTCGGTACGACCTGCACTGGGCTAACCCATTTGCTATCAGAGATAGGATAGATGATACCAGCATCTAAGAGCTTGATAACTTCTTTCCTTACCACTTCCTGCATATGGGGGTTCAGACGCCTTTGCGGTTGCCTTGAGGGCTTATACTCCTCTTCCATTAAAATTCTGTGCATGCAAACAGAGGGGCTTATTCCTTTTATGTCAGAAATGGTCCATCCGATTGCATGTACATATTTCTTTAGAATGTCTACCAGAGCCTTTTCTTGTTCTTGTGTCAGCTTGGCTGGCACAATCACCGGTAATCTTTTATGTTCAGCGAGAAAAACGTACTTAAGATGATCCGGAAGTATTTTAAGTTCAAGCTCTGGTGGGCATTCAACGGAAGGCAGTAATTTGCGAGAAATGGGTGGGAGAGAGAGATCAGATTTACCTTCAGGATCCTGTGTCAGTACAGGATCCACTTCCTCCTCAGCAGTGCTTTCCTCTTCCTCCGGGATGAACTCAACTCCATCGAATTCTTCAAGGTCCCCAGAGATAGGATCCTCGAAGTGGACAGCGTTGCAGCTCCTTGGTTGCTCCGCACCTTCAGGCTTCAGTACCTGTTTTGAAACTTTGCTTGGCTCATCAGTCACAGAGTCTATGCTCTCATCCTCACTCCTACTATCTATTACATCAAAAATGGAACAAGATCCCTCAGACGGGAACTTCTGCAGCTTTCCCATGCTGAAATCCAATTCTTCTTCTCCGACTCGGAGCTTGATTTGATTTGATCTAGCCTCTATAAGTGCACCACCGGTTGAGAGAAAGGGGCGGCCTAAGATCAGTGGCATCTCGTAGTCCTCCTCTGTATCCAAAATAATGAAGTCGACGGGGAAGAGAGTCCCTCCCGTCTTGACAATTACGTCCTTCAGGATTCCGATTGGATGGGTAATTGATCGGTCTGCCAGCTGTAACTTCATTGTAACCGGTTCAATTGTCCCCAAGTGAAGACGTTTCACCATGGCAAGTGGCATGACGTTGATGCTCGATCCCAGATCGCACAATCCTTTTCCAACATTAGTTTTCCCAATGTGGATCGGCAATGTAATACATCCTGGATCTTCCTTCTTCTCCGGTAGCACTCTTTGGATAATGGCACTGCAGCTGCTGTTCAAAATCACTACTTCCTCCTGCTCAACTTTTCTCCTCCCTGAAATCATTTCTTTAAGGAATTTAGCATAGACGGGCATTTCTGAAATCATTTCGACCAATGGAATAGTGATCTCGACAGCTTTCAGTCTTTCTAAAAACTTTTTAAATTTTTCATCTTGTTCCTTATTTTTAAGACGTGCCGGGTATGGCACCCTTGGCATGTACTTATTATTGTTTGTTTTTTGTGGTAAAGAGAAGGAAGTTGTACCTTCAACCCTACCCTTTCCAGCTCCCTTTGCAGCTTCAGCCTGCGAAATAGCTATTTCTGATTTGTCCTCGACCAGTCCAATACCATCTCCTCCTTCGATCCTTTCACTTCCTTTTTCACCCTCCACTATATCCTTTTCCTCCTCGGCAGTCTCTTTTCCATGTCCAACAATTCCTTTCAGAGTCTTGCCTCCCCGCAATGTGATTGCTTTACACTGCGGGTTAGCTTCAGTACTGCTTGGAAGTGTTCCTTTCCCCCTGTTCTGTAGTTCCTTGGCCAATTGGGTGACTTGCGTCTCCACATTCTTGATTGATGACTGCAGTTGCTGATTTATATCCTTCTGGTTGGCTATAAACTCAGTCATCAGGTTCTCCAAACGAGATGGTGGCCTTTGGTTATATTGCTGATTCTGATCAGGTTGGGATTGGAAATTCTGGAAATTCTGGCCTTGATTCTGATTAGGCCTCTGTTGAATTTGAGGTTGGAAATTCTGATTCTGATTTTGAAAGTTCTGCACTCTTTGCTGGACGAATCCTTGGTTCTGAGGTCTGAAGTTTTGCTGTGGGTTTTGGAAGTGGTTGGGCTGGTTTGGCTGCAACAAATGCGCATTAAGTGCATTGTTGTTGGAATAAGAGAGGTTGGGATGGCGATTTTGGTAGTTCCCGGCATAATTATAGCTTTCGGTAGCTATCTGTTGGCATGTATCAGTTGGATGAGGTCCCTGACACAGTCCACAGACAACTCCCGATTGCTGTGTTTGAACTTGGTCAGATGAGGTTCCTGCCTGAGAAGCGTCCGTTCCCTTCCCTTTATCCTGACTCAGCTGTATCGCAGCTACTTGTTCTTGCAATTTTTCAAAATCTGTTTTCCCTTCACTTACAGCAAAGACTTTTCTAGGAGGGTTCTCCTTCCTATCGTCTGTGTTTAGGATGGATCTGTTGACAGACATTGTCTCAATCTTCTCCCAAGCTTGGTCCATAGGCAAGTGGAGTAAATGTCGTCCGCCAGCCGCGTCTAACATTGTTCTCCATGGATGGGTGAGTCCTCCGTAGAATTTCCTCAACTGCTCCCAGGGTGCGTACCCATGTTCGGGGCATCGCCTGATGAGGCCCAAGAATCTTTCCTTCGCATCATATAATGACTCGTCTGGCTTCATTTTAAAATCTCCAATCTTAGCTCGTCCTTCCTCAATCTTTGATTCTGGAAAATACTTCAGCAAAAAGCTCCTCACCAAGTCTGCCCAAGTGCTCCGCAGATTGATAGGCAATGACTTATACCAGTCCCTGGCACCACTATACAAAGAAAATGGAAACAACATTAGCCTTATAGCATCAGGAGAGACTCCCTGATTTTTGATCGTGTCGCAGAGCTCCAGGAAGGTCTGGAGATGATCATGAGGGTCCTCATGATTTGCACCGCAGAACTGGTTGTTTTGCACCAAATTAATGAGTGCCGGTTTGAGCTCGAAATTGCGAGCGGGAAAATGTGCTCTCCCAGGTCCATCCAGATAGGGCTCTACAATTGGTTGCATGAAGTCTGCTGCTGCTTGCTGCTGTTGTTGATTTCCTTGTTCAGCTTGGTTCTGGCACTGTTGGTGATAATTTGGAAATTGATGGAAGTTATGTGGATCTTTGGGTTGTTCTGAAATTGATCTGGATTGAAAGCTTGGTTTTGGTATTGTTGGTTTGGTATGTTTTGGTTTTGGTGAAATTGGTTTACGGGTGGTGGTGGTTGTTGGTGGAATTGCTGGTATTGCTGCTGATTGGGATTTGGTAGATTCTCCTCTTCGTTGGCACGATTAGGATGCTCTACCACTCCTCCGTCAGCTCCATTACCAGGGTTATTTGGTGGTTGGTCTATGGGTAAGATCGGGGGAATGTTTTGGTTTTCTGCCATATCTGATAAATCGCTGCTTGATGTTTCAGGTGAAGTGCGGCTCCGACGCTCCTGCTCCTTCCGTCTTCTGGCTTCTGCCCTCAGTTGGCGAGCGGTCCTTTCTATTTCTAGATCGAACGGTAGCTCCGGTAGTGTGCTCCTTCTCCGTTGCATAAGCAGTTGGTATCAAACTTTTGACAGTACCTGTACAACCCCCAGGTTAATAACGGTTCAAGAATATATACAAGAACTATCTATGAGTAAATCAGGAATGTAATTCTCCTAGTAAACGGCGCTGCATCCTCCCCGGCAACGGCGCCATGAAACTTTTGACGAGCTTCGCCAACACGAGTAATTTTCTGAAAATTTCTTTTACCGGTTTATTGCTTTAGGGGGAAACTGTGATTTCAAATGGTGCCCCAAGAGTCCCCGATAACGGCCATGAAACTTTTGCACCCAAGCCAAGTTTCATTGTGCTACTGGGGGGTTGAAGAACCGTCTAAATACAATTTCCAAGTTCGGATCGAGGGCAGTACTAATCCCTGTATTTCCAGAAGAACTGGTGTCCCAGCAACGATCCAGAAGATTCACCTCCAGAATTGCTGAGTCGCTGACCCGGAATTTTGAGGATGAACCCTTAAAGGCTAAAGCTGAAAAGATGGGCCTGAAGCTGCTGATCCAGATAGAGGAAGAACCCAGACCCACTCAAATGGATCCGAAAGCCCACAACTGATCGAGAGCAGCCAGATGTCAATCGCTGGAAAGTTGGCCAGAAACCCCACCAGAACAGCCCCGGAAATCGAACATTATACTTAGTTGTTTAATTTGTAATTCAACAAGTGCATGCATGCACAAGACAATAAAACAAGCAGGAAAGAGAAGCCACCCGTAGGCCCCATAGGAATGAAGGAAGGCTGAATTACGACGCTAGCCTCGAAGTACGACGTGATCCTCGAGTTATGATGCTAGCCTGCTTCACGTCGTAAGGCTCACGACGCGGTCCTCGTCTTACGTCACTAGTCTACGACGTGATCCACGAGCTTACAACGCTAGCCTGCTCCACGTCTAAGGCTCACGATGTAACCCTTGTCTCAGGCCGTGAAGCCAAACTGGGAAGAACCTACGACACTAGCCTCAAGGTTGCGATGCTAGCCTGTTTCACGTCGTACGTAGTCTCGCATCGTCCCAGCAGTTCCGGTTTAGGTTTTTCTTCGTGTTTGTTTAATCCTAGTATAGGATTGTTTAATCCTTTGTAATGTAGGATGTCTATAAATAGGTCCTCCCTAACACTTTGTGAGGCACCTTTGAAATGAATATATTTTGAACACACTTGAGAGTGTAATATGCTTTGTTTGAAAGGTCATTTTGAGTTCATCCATTCGGTTGGATTCCTTTTGAGCATTTGAGGTGTGCTCGATC
Organism: Hygrophila difformis; assembly: GCA_030278955.1. Classification (NCBI taxonomy): domain Eukaryota; kingdom Viridiplantae; phylum Streptophyta; class Magnoliopsida; order Lamiales; family Acanthaceae; genus Hygrophila; species Hygrophila difformis. Next base: position 28,656,672 of record JAOANR010000011.1, on the reverse strand, counting down.
GTATCGACACCATTCGGATTAACGGTAGAGGGACTAGGCGGCATTAATCGGTGCAATCTTGTCCAATATTGCGTTCTTCGATTGGTAATCTCAATCTATCCTTGTTTTTCCTTTTCGCTTGAATTCTTAAATCCTATCCAATCCTCGATCCATGGCAAAAACACACTGAGCACTTCGAGGGGAGAGCTTGTGCGGAGAATAGTCACGAAGATAAGGATAAACACAACAACCAAAGACATGGAATGTGTCGTAGTCAGGCGTTCAGCCATAAAGAAGCTCGAAAAGAGACTTATTTTCAAGAACCCGAGTAGGCAGCCTGTTAATAATGTAGACGGCGGTACTGAAGGCCTCAACCAAGAAAGACATGGGCACAGAGGAGTGAAATATTAAGGTGAGGCCGGTTTCAGTAATATGGAGATGCTTGCGCTCAGCACGCCCATTTTGAGCCGGAGCATATGGAGAAGACATGAGGTGATGTATTCCAGAGAGTGACAAATGATTCTGCAATTTGTAGTTAGTGGATTAGGTTCCACCATCTGTTTGAAAATTTTTAAATTTTTTTAGACAACTGATTCTCAACAAAGGTTTGGAAGCGAATAAACATATTCTAGAAGTCAGATTTAGCCCGAAGAGGATAAAACCAAACAAAGCGAGAATAGTCATCGACAAAAATCACATAATATGAAATCCAGAAGAGGAAGTCACAGGCGCAGGACCCCATAAATCACAATGCACTAATTCCAAAAACATGGGAGCACGTTTTTCATTATTAGTAAATGGTAAATGTTTGCTCTTCGCAAATTGACAGGATGAACAAATACGTGGCGAAGGCACAGAGAAGAAATAGAAACATAACCAAGTTTTTGTAACAATGATATAGTAGCAGGTGCAATATAACCAAGACGGGAGTGCCATAAATCAAAAGAAGCATGCGGAGGTGTTTTGAAGATGACGGCCGAAAGAGCTTCAAAACTGGAGTCTAAAACATAAAGGCCACGATCACGAATGCCGGTGGCAAGAAGCTGGCGGTGTCCCGATGATGGATCTGAAACTGAGACTCAGTAAAAGCAACATTGACAGGAAAATCACGGGTCAAATTACTAATAGATAAAAGATTTTTGGTAAGACCAGGCACCACAAGAACATCACGTAATTGTAATTTATTTACAAGATTTAATTGGCCTGTATGAGATATAGAGAGAAGGGCACCATTACCAATAGCAACTTGGTCAGATCCAGAGTAAGTAGAAGCTGTATCCAAATGATTAACATTAGAAGTCATATGGGCCGAAGCCCCAGTATCCAAAAACCAATCTGAGGAGGAAGAGGATGGAGTTGAGATAGAGCAACCAGCGGAAAAGGCCTCAGAAAGATTGGCAATAGGAGAAGACATGGAGGATCGATCATAATGCCGATCAAAACGATGAGGACAGTCAAAGACATCATGATCCGTAGCCCGATACAACTGACAACGAGGAGTATAATTCTTACGACCTCGACCACGAGACAAGGGACCACGTCACGAGAATGAGAACCAAGGCCTCTGCTACGATTAGCAGCAAAGAAGACGGCCTGAGGTGGTCGAGTATCATCCAAAGATTTCTGGAAAAGCTCATGACTTTGAGCGTGAGACATGAGGGTGGAGAAATCCGATCATAGGTCCTGGGCCATTTAGGCAGTAGTGAAACTGGAGAAGGCCGTACCAAGTCCACGAAGAAACCAATGAGCCTTGTCGGAGTCATCAAGAGAGTGGCCAACGGAGGCGAGTTGGTCATATAGGGATTTAAAATGTCGACCATACTCAGCAACGGATTGAGAGCCGCGTTTAGCAGAGAGTAAATCATCCTTTAAACTCAACTCACGAGCCTTAGAACCATGACTGTAAGCAGTGGAGAGAGCATGCCAGACATCACAAGAAGTGTTGCAACCAACAACAACAGACATAGGTTCTTCAATGAGAGTGGAGATCAAAAATAATTTAAGAAGTTGATCACGAGAAACCCACGTGGCGTGAGCAGGATTAGGAGTGGGAACTCCGGCATCATTCGAAATGGTCTCTAGTGGGGGAATGGAGGAACCATCAATAAGGGGAATAAATTACTGAATGGTAAGCAAAGGATGAATTTGAGAATGCCACAAAAGATAATTGGAAGAGGACAATTTGATGGTGACCATGTGGACCATCGTTGAAAGTGGAAGGGAAGGAAGATCAGTGGCAGCCATGGAGAATGAAGGGTGACCAGCGGCTAGGGTTCAACCCAATTAGGCTGATACCATGTGATAATGACGAAATCCCCAATATCATCTTATTACGGAAGAGTATTTACATTATATAAAGATACAAGAGTAAAATAAAAGGAAACAAAGTAACTCCCAAGATATAAAAAGATATCCTAAATATTTTATTCAATAATTATACTATAAATATATACTATCCCCACATAAGTAGAATATACTTTTTGTTAATTTACACATTTCAAAAGAACATTTCACTTTTACACATCCAAAAGTACTTTTGGGAAAAAATGTGTTTTTCAAACATTCAATCCAAACACAAAAGATACCTGCTTCTGCTTTTGGCTTCAGCTTTTTTCAAAAGTCAATCCAAACGGGCCCTTATTGTGAACTTGTTGGACAGTTTTATCAAATTGGGGAGTATTAGGGGGCGTTTGGAATGACTTTTTTTGAGGTGCTTTTGGCTTTTGCTTCTGCCAAAAACACTTTTGATGAAAAAATAGTGTTTGTTTTGGCTTTTTTAAAAAAAACAAAAGCACCTCGAAAAGTTGCAAAAGTGCTTCTGGAATAAGCAGCCCATGGAGTGCTTCTCCGAAAAGCAGATGCTAAAAGCACCTAGTAATGTGTGAAGAGTCATAAATACCCCTACTAATTAATTTAAATTACACTATCCTATATAAGTAGCATATCCTTTTTGGTAATTTACACATTTCAAAAGCAATTTTCACTTTTACACATCCAAACACACTTTTGAAAAAAAAGGCTGCTTTTCAATCATTACATCCAAGCACAAAAGTTACATGATTCTGCTCTTGGTTTTTACTTCTGCTTCTGTTTTTGTCTTCTTCTTTTTTCAAAAGCCAATCCAAACGAGCCATTAGTTTGTTTCTAAATAGAACTTAATTTGGGGAATAGATAGAATAACTTTATATGTGAGTTGAATTTGAATAATTTTGTAGTACTTGGAGATTGTTGGGTAATTGGAATTGGTTGAATGCTTGTTTAACATTTTTTTTCACGAAATTTGGGGATATATCAGTTTCGAATTTTTAGTGGTATATTTGGACATATTTGTTGATGGATTAAAACGGCTTAGTGGAGTACTTGTTAGAGTTGGAGCTTATTGGTGTTAATTGAATTAATTGGATGGTCTTGCAAGTGTTTTAATATGGAAATAGTTACTTGAATGCTTGAAGCCTATAGAATATTATTGGATGGTTGGTTTCAATTAATTAAAATTAGGGGATTTGGCTAAGTCTTTATTTTATTTGGCATTGTGGTGGAATAGATTCACTATGGATTGGTTGCCTTGATCAATTGGTGTTGGTTGTGGGATTGTGGAAAGAAATTGAAGGTGGATGTTGGTGTTCAGGAAAGGGGAAGATAATGGTATTTGTATATTGAATTATTTTAATTTTTTATGATGCTATTCTTATATAGGGTGCAACCGTGAATTGGTAATGAAGCCATTAGAAGTTTGAAGATTTAACAAGAAGGAAGGTTTAATGATCGAGTAAAAAGGCAAGGGATTATGCTTGCATTTTTATGTGTGTTGGGGTGATTTTGATTATATTGTAGTTGTTGCTCGTTTTCTTTACCGGTTGATTTGCAGGTTGCTTATTGTGACAACCCGAGTATTTCTGAATATTTTGTACGAATACTTTGTACCCCAAATAAACAAATTCAAATTGTTTTGAACTACGTAATGACTTGATCCCTTCACGGGGTACGTAGGCAACTCGGAAATTTCAATTCTGGGTTCAGTCAAATAATAACAAACAACGACACACAATAATACAATCGCTTAATCAAACAATTCCCGAACTCGCGAGAGGATGAAGTACAACTTCGAGGACGAAGTTGGTTCTTAAGGGGGGTAGACTGTAATACCCGTAAATTTTAGAATATAAAAATAGGAATTAATCCAATAGGAGAGAAGGTTTTGTTTCCGAGAACCCGTAGACGCGGAAATGCACGGAAGTCAAGGACGACGAATTAGAATCCGACGGACCAAAATCGACGGTCTTAGGATTTCAAGCACGTAATCGAATTGAGACGGAATAAATTTATGATGAGAAGCATAATCCGGAAATGACCCGGAAAAATCGAGCGCAAAAACGGGGAAGGATAGAAGTCCGAAAGAGAGGGGAAAAGACCCGACGGATCGGATCGCACGGACCCGCCCGGACCGCAGTCCAGGCGAGTCTCGCGCGCTGGCCGGGCGGGGTTTGGCTAAAAGGCGCGCCAACCCCGCGTGGTCCTACAGGTTTTGGCAACTTGCGCGTTTTCGGCGATTTCTTACCATAATTCGACCTCCCGACTTTGGAAAGCGGATTTTGGCCGAAGGGGGAAGCCTTTAGGCGACCTAGGGCAGCCTCTCCCCCATTCTCATCAGTCACCATTCACTCTCAAACCCTCTCAACTCTCTCCAAAGCCAAAACGCTTTCCGGCGACTTCCCGACGACTTTCCGATCACTTCCCGGCGACGAAAACCGACGAAGGAGGCGTTGAATACAAGATTCCTTGTATTCTAATCTGTGGTAAGTCGTTCTTAGAGTTCTATTTAAGTTTTTGAACCCGAAAACTTGATCTAACATTGGATTTCTTCGTCCGATTCGAAATCGTGGCCAAAGTCGGAAGCTTGACGTTGAGGAGATCTGTTCGTAGGATTTTGGACGAGCCAGCGACCTTAGGACGACCCAAACCTCTCTATCACTGTAAGTTGAGCCTTCCATATCAATACGGGTGATTTCGGGGCGTCCGGTATAGGTGTAATGTAACGAAACGTAAAAATCGAACTTAAAAACCCCATCTTGCGCAGTTTCTGTAATCGGCCTAAAACCCATATTTCGAGGATTCAATCCGAAAAACTCAAAACTAAACTTTTAATCCTAACACATAAATCTAGGTTTTTAAAAAATTTCAGCCATTTTCGTTAACGTTTGCTATTTTAAATCGCATCGAAAAGAAACTGTTTTGACAAAACGTGTGGAAATCTGTCTATGAACATGTTCGAATTAGTGAATTTATTTCAATAATTTCTATTCCGATTTGATCTTTACAATCTAAATGAAAGTTGTAGATAATCATGTCTAGTATGTGCATATTAAATTTCAGAATTTTTGGAGTCCATTTGATATGTTAAAAAGTCGAGATTTTGAACTGTGACAAACCTGAGTTCGGACAGATTTCTGATTGCATAGTAAAATCGATTTTTGACATGTTTCCTCAACTTATTTCGAAAAAGTTAAAACACGAAAGTTATTCGTTAGGGTGTTTTGCATAAAGTGTGAAGATTTCAGAATTTTCGGGCTTGAAACGGATTTTTAAATGAGAAAGGCGCAAACTGTGACGCCAAGATACTTTTAAATCGAAGAGTTTTGAAATTTCGAAACAAACGGTCAAAGATTTGAAAAACGATACATCTACACTTTTGAAAAACCCCGATACATTAAATCTAAACGATACATGAGATATTTGGTGGAGGGTGAGTGCTCTGCAGGGTGCCCCTCTAGCCTTTTCTCTTCGGGCCTATAATGGACGAGAGAATTTGATGAAATATTACGCCAGTTGGCGGGAGATACATGGCCTACTCTCTCGGGTTGTCCGTATGGATTTCTCGAGGCTCCGGAGTGTTACTGGGTATGCCAGATACGGCTGCGGCCGCCGGATCACCGGCTACACAAGATACTTACGACACGGCTGCGGCCGCCGGATCACCGGCTATACAAAACACTGAGAAATGGTTTCGTAACGGGGGAAATAAAAGATTTAATGTTTTCAAGTATTTATTTATTTTTGCATGTCTTTAAATTATGCATTTAAATTATGTCTTTAAATTTCATGGCATGACTAAATTATTATTGTAGATTAGATGCATGTTTAGAAACACAATTAAAATTATTATTTCCTTTAAATTTTGTGAATGCATGTTAGGAGTGAAATTTTAAATTATCTAATTAAATCCCTTTATTGCTATGTTAGGATCGACTTACTCAGTATTTTATATACTGATAAAATTATTGTATTCTCCTTTTTATTTCAGAGTACGGAGATGATGCATAGCATGTGCATTGGGGATGGATTATTAAACATTGTTCATTTGCTTTTTACGATACTTGCATAACGGGCATGTAAATCCCGAGTTTTGGCCATGTCGGCCCATTTACATTTTTCCGTTGCAATATATATTTACTACTATATGTGTGGATGACACTTATTATTTTTACATAGATTCCGGACTTGTTTTAAATCTTTTTGCAATACCTATAGCCTTGCATCTCTTTGGCAAGCTCGGAGAGTCCGTGTCTTGCTAGAGAGATGTGGCGGTGACATCCCGGCCTGGGTTATCAAATCCGGGGTGTTACACTTATTAACAATATTTATGATGGTTTAAGGTTAGGACATGATAATTTAGAGGATGGGACACTTCTCGGGTTATCATATCGCTTAGATGGTGATGAATGCCTAATTGTGTGTTCTTGTCGAATACCTTGCTCTAATTGTTGAATTATGATCCTCTTATGATGATTTAAATTTTGGAATGTTTATATTAGTCATGGATGTCATTGATATAGCGTTATGACTTGTTGGAACATGATGTTCATATTTATGTGATGAAAATTATGCGATATGTTATATGGTATTGTCGAATATGTAAATCTAGTGATTAGGTGTTTGAACATCACGGTATTGCATCGGAATTGATGGTTATTAACCCGATGGGTTGTTATGATGTTTATGTTTGATCGGCAACCTTCACATGTGTTATTGAGTCCCTATAGTCCTACGGGGTAGATTATTGGTTGTTATGCCTGTGATATGATTGATCGGGTAGCCTTCATGGGTGTTTTTCAATCGCGATGGCCTTGCGGGGTGGATTTTGGCTGTTATGCCTGGATTATTGTCTGTTATGTTTGTTGGCCCTTCGGGGTGGATGATTTGGGTTGTGATGCCTGTGATATGATTATTCAGCTGCGGCTGGCGCGACTGCGGATCCTTGCAGGGATGTTGTATTTTTTCCTGGAATGGGTTGGAGTTGATGATATCCTCACCTGTGAGTTCATACTTGCCCGGTTCTTAGGTTGTTGGCTAGGTATATTTATTATGTATGCACATATGGTAGATAGATGTATGTTAGGCCATGCATCATTTGCATAAATTGTATGTGTGGTTGAAGCACCGGTATGGGACGGTATGATGTTTTATATGCTTTATATACCTTTTGTTATTATATTATGTTTCCCCGTTATTCCCCCTCCACGCATATCCTTTGCTCAGTACATTGTACTGACTCCTTTGTTTTGTCTGTTTTATAGATCCTCCTGGAGGCGCTGGAGTAAGATTCAGGTTGGGTATAGAGAGATCACATAAATAGAGTGTTCTGATGCATTTTTCTATGTTTATGTATATTCTATTATTATTAATTGTTGGTACTTGGTATAATGCTAGTTGAGGCCGGTGAGCCTAGGATTTACATTCTGTTGGCCTGTGGCCATGTGTAACTATTTCGGCTGGTAGCTTTGTATTTCTGATAATTGGCTTGTTGCCTACTTTCGATCATAAGGCTTGTAGCCTAGAGATAATGTTGGATGATTATATGAAGTTTATGTTGAGACTATGTATGTGTTTTAATTGCTTTAGCTTCCACATTTAATTGGTTAATGAGATAATCACTATATGTTTGTGCTCAGCCTTGTACTAGTTGTTCTAAGTTAGCTGGTCACTAGTTTAGGATTGTTACTATGGCGGTAACGCTTGCGAAAAATCAAGATTGAAATTTCGAGGCGTCACATTAACCAAGAACCTTCATTATCATCCAACCTAGATGCATCCCTCACCGCGGCACATTGTCACAGTCCTTCGCAACTATGGATGGCAAAAAATCCCATACCCGATTGTGAAAATCTAAAATCAAATCTTCAGTTCGATTTCGGGGGTGGATTATTGGGGATAAGCCGGGGAATGAGGTTTTTTTCAAGGACGGGGAATAGTACCCCCAGCCCGTCCCGATATATTTTATATATAATTTATAATAAATTTTTATATTATATACTCCCTCCGTTTTCTAAAAATTGTAACGGACCCACAATGCACACAGTCCAATTCGTATTTTTAATCATTAATAACTCAATTTCTGTACAAGTAAAAATTCTAAAAGTTTGATATTTAAAAACTACTCGACGAGACGAATCTAACAAGATCTCACTTAACTATATTTGAACTTGTATAACTATGATAAAACTTTAAGTCAAAGTGCAAGTGTGAACAGTGTCAAAATTCCAAATGTTACAATAAAAGGAAAACGGAGGAAGTAATATTTTATATATACTGTATTATATTTTATAAATTATAGCCAGGGCAATCCAAAATAATTATAAAATGGATGATGATTTATCCTAGAGGTTAAGTTACTGACTCTCAACCTTATGGTTGAGGGTTGTATTCCCTTTCCGGCTACCTATACCTCCTCTTTACCTATTTGTAATTTGTGTGGTATGGACTTTCACCAGCCATTTTCTGACCTTCGGCTGCGTAAAATAAAATAATTACGAAATTAAGCCCATTAGTTTGATGTTAATTATATATTGGAAATAATTATGAACTTTTGATGTGGATTATGGGTTTTTTTTTTTTTTGCTGAACAGCCTATACAGGCTAGGAAAGTGGTGGGAGCCCATGCCACATATGGATTATGGGTTATTGTTAAATAATTTTATATGTATTTTTTGATATTGTGATTTATGAATTGAAAGTTGGCTTGAATGGTATAGTTGTGGCCCTCCCAATTATGGAAATGAAAATGAAAATTGGTTTGTAAATGAATCCCTAATAAGGTCCCCAATAGGGATCTGAGAAATTATGGTACCCAATGGGATCCTCAATAAGGATTAGGACGATTTTGGGGAACAAAATGATAATGATTTTGGGGATCGAAATGCAACTCCCCATTCCAAAACCGGCCCTTTGTCATTCCTATTTGCAACCAAACCACCACCAAGAGGATAATTTCCATCCATATGAACGACCATTGTTCAAGAACCCACTTACTATCTTGACGACAGGGCCAAACTACTCTTCAAAAAGGAATGGCTCAGGTCCCATGAATTTTTCAACAAAATCTACAACATAATATACTCCCTCCATCCCATTACAAATGTCTTGTTACTGTTGGATACGAAAATTAATGTAGAGTTAATTTGTGAGTATATGACGGGGTTCACATAGTTGTTGGAGGGAAAAATTATTTTATTTATAGAAAGAATATATTTGTGAATGGGACATTCTAAAATAGTGAATAAGACATTTGTAAAATGACGGATGGAGTATATATTAGATAATGTTGGTAGTAGTATTATTTTGTTCTTTTCAATTTTAAGAGGCCCAAAATTATTTATAGTCCAATAGATCTTGGTCCATTTATATATCGAATTAGAGCTTCTTTTATGCTCCACTTATAATTCTTCGGCTTCTCCACTAGTTTTCTGCGTTTCTACCCTTCCATCACCATCAATCAAATTCCAAAGTCTAAACATTTTCTAAACTATGAGTTTGAAGTTTGAACATTGCAATAACATAAAAGAAAAGCAAGAATATGAGTGCTGATGTACTGGGTATTTAATGGAGTTTGAGTTGTATAAAAACACTCAGCGTATATAAAGCGTCATTCAACAGATACAAAGCAATACTTCATCATTTCATCATCTTTTGATACATCATCCAAAACAAATCCTGAATTCTTGTATTGTCCAAGAGTGACTATTGAAACTGAATGTTATCTGTTATGATTTTTTTTGCTTGATAAGTTATCTATTATGATTGAGAATGAATGAATGTTCCTGTTATTGATTTTTAAATAAGAATGACTGTTATCTATATTAAGAATATAGTGAGAGAAAAAAAAAATTGCTAGTCCGCTACCACCACATATTCTTGTACTTGTTGCTTTTAAGAATTCATAATAAGATTCCAAGATTTCAATTTTGTTGTGTTTTTATAAATTATTATTTGTCACAGATGCATGCACTCAATACATGCAATTGAATGTTAAGTAAAGCATGAACAAGAGAAATTGGATTTGTACACCTAATGTGGCGGTAGTGGGTTTCCTTTGCCTATATAGTTGTATCATCGTAATCTCTCATTTGATTGATCTATATTCATCATCAGCAATTCATTTCTCATATTGGATTTCTACCTCGTCTCTCATCACTGCCCATTATCATATTCCAATACCGAGAAGTGTTTCTTTTCTTGGTTTTATTATTTGTTTTCCCTATTCTTACACAACTCCACATTCACTATTGCCTATGCTTTAAGTATATACACACACAAATATAGAGCTAATATGTAAATATTGTACAACATTATTGAAATATTTTAATATTTTAGGTACCAATTTTACTATGGATAATTTTTGTCTAAAATGAAAGAGATTGGCTTCATCTTCACCAAGTAATACGAATTTGAATAATGGAGATTGTTGTGAAAAACAACGAACAAAAGTAGAATTGGCGAAGGATGAAATTATTAGAGATCCAAGATTACTTACACCTATTAATAGTTATCCTTTTGGTAGTAGTGATGAACTGTAAAACCCCATAATTCTATTTAAAAATGTATTATTTTTACTATTACTAATTTTTCTTTCATCAATATTATAATTATTATTCTGCCAACTATTTAGTTTAAATAGATGATTGTATTATCATATTCATATTAATCCAATTTATTTTCAATAATTTTAATGATCAAATTTATAATCAATTATACCACTCCTCCAATTACTTGCTAACATTCCAATTGGTTTTAATTCATCTTGCTAACATTCCAATTGGTTTTAATTCATAATAAGTACTAGTATTTTATTATTCACTAATTGGAGTGGGACCGGCCATGACACTACTTGACCATAGAATTTGAATTGGGAATGGAGTAATGCACGGTAGAGTAAATTAGGATAATAAGTTCTGACCAAGCATTACATGATATGGCATGAAGCAACTTATTCTTGGATAAAGTTTTTACAAGCTTTGGAACGCCAGGCTGCCTACATTCAATTAGGATAATTATGTTTTAATTTATAGGAACCGTTAGAATTAGGGCCCGTTTGGATTGGCTTTTGAAAAAATCAGAAGCCAAAAGCAGAAGCAGAAGTGAAAGCCAAAAGCAGAAGCAGGTAACTTTTGTGTTTGGATGTAATGTTTGAAAAGCAGCTTTTCTTCAAAAGTGTGTTTGGATGTGTAAAAGTAAAAAGTGCTTTTTAAATGTATAAATTACCAAAAAGGACATGCTACTTAATATAATAATAAGATATATTTATAGTGTAATTTATATTAAGTAATGAGGGTATTTAAGTCTTTGCACAATTTACGAAGTGCTTTTGGCTTTTGCTTTTCGGAGAAGCACCCCCTGGGCTGCTTCTCTCAGAAGCACTTTTGCAGCTTTTCGAGGTGCTTCTGCTTTTTTCAAAAAGCCAAACCAAACGTTTCTTTTTCCCCAAAAGTGCTTTTGGCAGAAGCAAAAGCCAAAATCACCTTGGTAGAAGCCAATCCAAACACCCTCTTATAATCCTTACCTATCTACCACCCTTCGCATTCCATTTATCAAGTCTCCACTGTCTAATCAAATCACCTTGAAAATCTTCAGTATATCCGAGAGAGAAGGAGAGAGGTCAGTGTGTTGTGAGTGTCTAATTTTGGTGAAGGTTTATTCTAATACCAGCAGCCTATATCCACCACTCCCAATAATTGATGTTGTTACTTCTTATATTTTTTGTGTATTTGAGTCGGATATTATTGAAAGGAAATTTGATTCCGTCATCTTGCCGAAGTGTAGTCGACCTTGTGCGTTTTTTTGTCGTGTGTGAATCTCAAAGGCAGCAGCTGTCAGTTTTGAATTTTCCATCCCCAACATTCAACTTAGTAAGTTACTCTCATTATATCATGTTTTGGAGATCCCAATCCTTGGTTTTTAAGTGTATATATTCGAAATCCATCATCCTTACTCAATTGTTCAATCTGTCAGTTTGGTCATTCTTGCGCAACTTTTTGAATCTGTAATTTCGAATCTTTTAAGGACCTGATCTCCGAACATGTTCTTCACAGGATTTATTCCTCACATCTTCAAGATTATGTGGTTCAAATTTCATGAATTTTGGATGCTTTTTGGACCCCCAAATAGCGTCTGGTTTTAACCTAAAAATTGAACACAGTCTGTCAGCTTTTTATATCTGTAAAGATCTACAATTTTGAACCATTTCCGTTCCTTATTTTGAAAAGGTGCCTTCACGAGAATCGATCCTCTATGTCTTGGCTATCTTCAGTCAAAATTTCATATCAATCGCCTTCCGTTTGTATTTTTAAACTCGTCCAAACTTTCTGTTGCATCTGTGAGAGTCATGTTTTAAAAATTGGATTGTATTGATCCCTATTGCTAGGAGTGATTTTGGCTTATACCTTTTTGTGGATTCAAGTGATTCGATATTTTAAGACATACCTAAATATTTATAGATGAGTCAGAGTATGGATCCTGATACATCTATAGGTTCGGAAAAATATGGTTTTTGACAAGAGTATGTATACACAGGCTTTTGAAATTAATTTTGAGAATAGCCTATAAATATTGTTAACAAACATGAGTTCCTTATAAAGCCTATCAAAATACTTTTATTTATAAAGCTACGGATTTTGTGAAAATAGATCTAATGAGAATCCTTTTCAATAAGATTTTGGCAATGCCAAGAGAATAATATTATTATAGATATAAAGAAAATATGATTTCTGACGAGTATCTATGGATTGTAGTACATGAAATTTTGAAAGTTTTTAAGCTATGAGATGATAAAAATGTATTTTCTAAAAACCATTGTGCCCTAAGTTCCGAGTTGGATGCCATATTATTTCTCTTGAGGGTATGTGCACTTCGTGGATCGTTATATTTGCCACCCCCTCTCGTAGCCAAAACGGCATTTATTTATTCGTGATGTATGAGTCTATACTTCTAGATGTATCCGTATGGATTATCTGGGACTCCGGAGTGTGTCTGTATAGGGTCCGCTGCATTCACTTTGCGATGAGTTTTATTCCCATAAGATGGGTTGAGTCTCATAGATGATGGATTAGATTCCCATAGATGATGGGTTGAATTCCCAAAGAATGGTGTCCTCGTGTTCTTTAGATGCCGATGGTAAAAGATGTAAAAGATGGTAAAGCATATTTTTAATTTAAAGTATGTGTAAGCATTATAAAGTATTCTTATTAAATTAAGTTTAAATGTATAATGTATATTATTATCTTATTTTAGAGTTGAGTCAATCTCTTTTAAAACCCATCACTTGATGTGGTGAGGGTTGACTTACTCAGTACCGTTGTACTGATAAATGTTGTGCAATTTCTTTTACAGATATCAGAAGAAGGCATCAAGCATATGCATCGGGAAGGGGAAAATATTTTATCAAACACATGTCGCATAATTAATTACTTGTTATATTATGGACATGTATATTCCTTATTTTACTTTATTTTTATTTTCCGCAAGCGCAAAGAAGAATACTTAAACAAACCAACGATAAATAATTTTTATTCCGGGATATATATTTTTAAGTGGATTTTATATTTTAAATTTTGGTACGACTTAGCCTTGCAACTTTCAAGTGAGCTCGAAATGGTTCGCGTCTTGCTTGGAAGGTATGGCGGTGACATCCTGACCTGGGTTACCAAAACTGGGGTGTTACATGAACTAAGGAGACAGTACTTATTAGAAGATCGTCGTCGACCACATGATCACAATTTTCCAAAAACTTGATTTGGTGATAAAATGAGATCATTTTAGAAGAAATGATTTGAAGAACATTATTGACTTGAATTTAGTGTTAAAAAAGATGCCGCTTTTTGTCTTTGGTGTTATTTGTTTAAAATAGGTACTAGCCATGCTTAAGATGATCCATTTACGTAAGGATGGGCTTCGGGTCGGGTTTGGTGGGTTGGGTTAGTCGGGTTCGGGTTTGAAAATTTATTACCATTACCCGATAATGGTGGGTACCGCCCACATGTCTGGTACCCAACACTTTTTAATTTATTTTTTATTGTTTATTTTTTTAAGATTCTCTAATGAAAAAATGTGTAAATAACAATGAGAAAAGGGCAATGATCTATACAACCACATCATGAAACAAAGCAAACCCTGATCTATACAACCACATCCTGAATATTTTTTGGTCTGTGCAGACTGTATTGTTCTTATTTAATATAACTAATTAGTTTTAATCTTCAGGATTTTATCAGTAATTATGCCACCATTTTATAATCAATGGCTAAAATTAATTCACGTTAGCGCTGATTAATCGCTGACTAATTCCAAATTATCTTCCACATCATCAGTATTTATATTTAGAAAATATATCTATCTATTAATATAATAAAATATTCAGAAAATCTTAATATATATATTTTAAAAAGGTATGAATTGATTAAAGGGGGATTAAACTATATAATATTATTTGATTGTATATATTATTAAATAGATTTATTTTAGGGTAAAATTTTATGTCTAAAATACATAAAATCCTATATCAACATAAGGAATATGATGCCTGAATACGTTGTCGCACAAAATATATATATGAGGAATATAATAACCATATTTTAAATAAAAATACTTCATTAAAATATACATATTGAATGATCAATTTTTTTTAAAAAAATATTAGTGTTGACTCCAATATGGTCTGGAATACCCAGATTCACCAAAAAACATTTAACAAATTTAGTCAACTATAAGAATTTAATAAAATTTTAATCCTAATTTTTGTACCGAGCTTAATTTTTAATCTAGCAAAAAAAACATACCTAAATTTAATTATTGTAAATACTACGCTTTTGCCTTTTAAAATATCAAATTTGACTCCTTCATCAATTAATAAAATATCTCATTTTGGCCCTAAGAATTTGAAAAAAAAAAAAAGAAAAAATCTCATTCCACCCATTCACTTTTGAAAATTTCACATAGCACAACAATTTGAAAAACACAGTACTTAGTAATTATATTTCCCCTTTTAACTTAAATAAAAAATATAATTAACTAATAGAATTAGATTATATACTATTTAATAAAGTAAAATAACATATAATTGAATGATAATCAAATTATATTTATTGCAATTTCTTTAATTTTAAAAAGTAATTTAATTAATTATTAATTATATTTAGATTCTTATTTTATTTATTTGAAAATTTTATTGCATTTTCATTTTTGTTTTTTAAGATTTTTTTATTTTTATAATACTTATTTCATTTTAGAATTTTTTTCAATGAATAAATATAGTTATCCAAATAGAAAAAATAGTTTATACTTACAGAAAATGTGCTCAAAAAGCCATATACTCCCTAAAAAACTTGGTATCAGAGCATAAATTTGATTTTAGGGCTTATAACTAATAATGAATTAAAATATAATAAAAAATAAATTAAGTTATAAGAAAATATTAACTACCAAAAAAATTTCATAATGAATATGAAAAAGGAAAAATTGAACAAAATATTATGGACTAAAGTAATATTTTAAAAAATTATCAGATAATCAAAATATAATTATAATTAAAATTTATTTATTATAAAATTAAATATTAGTCCATGAAAAATAATAACAACGAAAATTTAAAATACATTACTTAATAATATAAGTTTTGAATGAATGAAAAGATAACAAAAAAGTATAAATAATACTCCCTCTGTCCCATTTGAAATGTCTCAAAACTTTTGGACACGCAGTCCAATGCATTTGTTTAACAGTTAATACCGTAAAATGTAGAAAAGTAAAATTATATAAAATTATACAAAAGTCTATGAGGTAAAATCCAAAAAAAAAAAAAAGATTATGCATCCCGTTTCTTCTCCCGCTTCCCCCCTTCCCCCCGATCCTCCGCCGCCCAACGACGCTCCACCAGGTTCCTGGATCTCCTCCGCGCTCTTTTCGTGATGCTGCCATGGCTGGACAGAACGATGAAGATGCCTCTCTTCCGCAGGTTGAATTCCAGGATTTCCTTAAAAGCAAACTTGGCGCATATTGATCGTGCTGTACCAAATCAAAGGATTCCCCGCATTCGATTTGAAAAATCTTTGCTAGAAAAATTGTATGAACCTTGGCATGACACTCTGGTCGTGAAGGTGCTAGGCTCTACTGTGGGTTATCTAGCCATGAAAGACGGTCTTCGTCGCATCTGGAAACTAGAAGGACAGTTTGATCTCCTGGATATCGGCTTTGGGTGTTTCCTGGCCAAGTTTGCGAAGCATGAGGATCGGGAAAAAGTCCTTACTGGGGGACCGTGGTTACTCTTCAACCATTGTCTTGCCCTTCTAAGGTGGACGCCTGAGTTTCATCCAGCAACAACAAAGGTTGATACAATCAAAACTTGGGTCCGACTTATTGGAGTCAACGGGCATTTTACAAAGAAAGTACGCTTCATGCTATTGCTTCAGCATTGGGCACGCCTCTCAGATTTGATCGGAATATGTTATCAGTATCTCGTGGACGCTATGCTAGGGTTTGCGTTGAAATTGAACTTGATGAACCTCTCATGGGGATGTTGGATGTCGAGGGTGATATGGTGCAGGTCGCTTATGAAGGACTCAATTTGGTATGCATGAAGTGTGGCTGTTATGGCCATCTTCAAGATCGGTGTGTCGACAAGCCGGTGCATGCACCACCTCCTTCGCCGCCGGATTCTGTATCTACGCCGGTGACTACAGATCGTGCTCAACTTAATCCCGATCCACACTCAAATAAGGCAACAAAATCGTAATCAAATCATATCCAGGCAAATTTGGTAAGTGAATCTCAATCCCTTGTGGAGAAAGAAACCGTGGATATTGGGGTTGGGGAGTGGATGGTTGTGAAACCTAGGAAGCCACGCAGGCCCACTGTCGAAAAGGCCAAGGTTCAGGCACCCGATGGGCCCCCGCCTCATGTGAACAATAAGTCAATGGGCTTGAGGAATGGAACGCCAAAACCCATTACATCAAAATCCACAGCAGGATCGAGATATCAACTTGGGCTCTAAGAGTGGCCCATCGAACCAGGAAGCCTCTAATTCAATGGTAGTTTTCAAAGTTGGACCCTCTAACAAGGCGGGTAAACAGCCTCGGGATACTGCATATGGTGTAAAGCGCATTTGGTCGAACAAAGTTGTTCCTCACCATGTGGAGAAGAGCTACTCCTTTGATCTAGCTAAGATCTTTCCTGCTAAGTTCACACATCTACTAAATGGTGGCTCAACTAATGAGGTCGCTATGTCGTTAGGGATCTCGGCAAGGTTGGAGGCAGGCGAGCTTCCGGATACGGTTATGGTTGCTAATAATCAACCTTCAAAGACTGTGGAAGGAGATGGCAAGTCCCCGTTTGGTGATCCCCCAAATGGCCCATCGGCCATGCAACAGTGATTGATCTTGCTTCATACCTTTTTTGTTATGATTGGTTTCAAGGATTTCTCTATTATTTCATGGAATGTTCGTGGTGCCATGAATAATAGTACTCAATGCCACATTGCTGATCTTCTTTGAATTTATAAGCCGAGTGCTGTTGCGATCTTGGAACCCCGAGGGCCTTTTAATCGGCTTAGGGTGTTCTATTGAAGAGTGCAACAGGCGAGCGGGTGGTTTGTGGCTCCTGGTTCGTATTGGCCTTCCATTCCGTTATGGTTGTACAGTCGTCTTTCCTAGGATGGTCTCTTGTGCTGTTTCGGTGGGATCGGCTTCCTGGTATCTTACCGTAATTATGCCAACCCATTACTCCGGCTTCGTGGGCGGGATTGGGAGAATATGAGAGCTTCTTGTGATTGGATTCAGGGACCATGGCTCGCTTTAGGTGATTGGAATGAGATCCTCACTTCGATGAACACTGTGGGTCTGAATTACAACCGTAGACATGGAGAAATTTTCCGAGACATGTTGGACGATTGTGGTTTGAGTACCTTACATACGATTGGAGATGGGTTTACATGGCAAAAAAACACAACTGGTGATGCATGGGCTTGTAAACGTCTTGATCGTGCTGTGGTCAATAGTGATTGGATGGCTGCCTTTCCTACTGGACGTGCGGAAGTTCTTCCACACAGAGCTTCTGATCATTCTCCCCTTCTTGTGTGATGTCACCAGTGGTCTGAATACGCCTCGAAACGGCCTTTCCGATGGGAGTTTGCATGGACGTCGCGTTCTTCCTATGCTTCTGTAGTTGACACTGCTTGGTCATCAGGAGGGCCCTCCATTCAGCAACGTTTGAACCAGGTTAAGGACTCATCTATTCATTTCAATACTACTGTGTTCGGTAATATTACTTGACGGTAGAAGAAATTGTTGCGCCGGCTTGCTGGTATTCGGAGGGTACTAGTTGGGATTGATTCGGCCTGCATGATAAGGTTGGAGCAACAATTATCTCTTGAGTTAGATGAAGTCCTCAAGGAGGAGGAAATAATATGGTTTCAAAAGTCCAGGGATAAATGGCTGACCTTTGGGGACCGTAATACTCGATTCTTTCAGACCAAGACAAGAGTACGTCAGCAAAGAACCACCATTAGTGGCCTTGAGATAAATCGAATGTGGGAAACGGAGCAAAGTACGCTTCAACGGCATGCTAAATTTCATTTTAGCTCAATGTTTGGTCATCAAATACGGTCCTCTTATAATCATCTTCAGCTCGCCCCATTACCTGTCCTGAATTCGGCGGCTGAATTAGATGGCCCTATTACTTATGATGAGGTTAAGCCGACAGTCTTTAGCATGTCAGGGTTTTCTGCACCCGGACCAGATGGATTCCCGGCCATTTTCTACAAAACTTATTGGGATCAAGTGGGGCTCGATATCTGGCAGTTCATTGCCAAGGCTTTTGAGGATGGGTGTTTTAACGAAAAGATTGCTGAAACTTTTCTTTGTCTAATACCGAAGGTTAACGCACCAAAGGAAATTAAACACTTTCGCCCCATTAGTCTTTGCAATGTTATTTACAAAATATTGACCAAGGTTCTTCTCAACCGTCTTCGACCATTGCTCAAGTCCTACATTGGTCCTTGTCAGGCGGCCTTCCTCCCTGGGCGAGGTACCGTTGAGAATGGGATTATCCTTCAGGAGGTCATCACCTCATTTCGGAACAGGAACCGCAGATCTAAGGATTCTTACTCAAGGTGGACTTGGAGAAAGCATATGACAATGTGCAATGCGATTTCTTGGAGGGTTGTCACCAGGACATGCGGCTTCCTCCTAACATGTTACGCATCATCATGTTTTGTGTGAAATCCCCAGTCTACTTGAAGCTTTTACAGGGAATCCCTCGCAAAGATCCCCTTGTGTGCAAAGTTACTAAAATGACTCTTGACTCTCTTCAAAACATTATTCTTAAAGAGTACTTCAAGAATATGCGTCGTTTGCACTACCGAAAGGGCACGGTATCAAGCTTGCAGTATTTATTTATTTGTCAGAATCGTTCACTGGAGAGTTATACGATAGAAGCATTTTAATAGCCTTATGAATCTTAGAATTTATTTATACACCTTGGTTTGTAGTGACTAGTGAATGTGTCTATTATTGAAATGTAAATGCAGTAAAGTAATAAAGCAGTAAAAGAAAGTAGTATAAAAGGACATACAAAAGAAAGCATTAAAAATGATGGGTAAAGTTTGATTGTGTGATAATGATAGACCAAGTGACAAAGAAAACAAATGAGACTTCTGCTAGAGTAAACATGCTTCTGTGATTTATATAAATGAGTAGCTCAAAGAGATCAGATAAATCCTTTATCAAATCTGTCTATTCTTCATGTCTTCGATCACTTTCCCAAGACAAGTACTGGTGATCTAGTGTCATAACATTTCGCGCACTGAAATCATGAGATACATATACTAAGAGATAATCGGTCAGACTTATCTCTTGGCATAAGCCTTTAGAAATATCACTCAATCTGTTTCTTCCGGATTTAGATTAAGCCATTAAAGACTCAAGGTCACATCTAATCCATCTTGTACTAGTCTAAACTTGTTGTTGTCCTCTTACTATTTTAAATAGAAAAAATATCTTATACCCCTTACTTGGATGTCCTCTACAAAAAAATAGAAAAGCACATATTTAAATCTATCATCCAAGGGTTGTATGAGACTTAATCTTTCTCAAAATAATTCCAACAAGTATTTGTAAGAAATAATAATCCTGTAAGTGTATCAAGATGAAAATGCTAATCAAAATCCTTGACTTATCTGAATTACTCAGATTCATACAGATGTCTTAGCTTGAGAATCCTCTGTAAATAGATCTAAATACTCATGACTTGACTCAGGATTGATGAAACTCTACAAGTGTCTTAACCTCCTACCCATAGCATATGATTAGAACATCAATAATCCATGGCCCCTGGAAGTTAAGTCTTCTAGATTCTCATCAATTCTTGGGACAAAAGATGACTTTTGAAACATCTTTCCCTTTTAAACGGCAGGTACTAAATGCCCAACTGTAGAACAAGTTTGTTCTTCATTATCCTGAGTAAATGATGATTGAACATATTTGTATCATCATTTTTTTCTCAATATGCTAATGAAAATAATGATGTGCAAATGATTATGACGTGTGAATTTTTATAGTCAAAGCATAATACCCAGCATAAAATCTGAGAAATATCCCAAAATATTATGATTATAAGTAGTAATATATGTATAAAGAAATGATGAGGGTTCTGAATCCTCTAAGTAAAATGCTAGGGTGCTCCCAAAATATAGGTTAGGAGCTAGACAGAATATAGGGAATCACTTCCCCTTAAAAAGAGTTTGAGGATCAATTCTGCAAAATAAGTGTTCAAGATAACTTGCAGTAATTATCTTAGGATTTAAAACTACGAACACTCTAATTTTCCGCGCACTATATCTGTACAGCGTGGAGGGAGTTATTATTCAAAGAATGTTCCTCAGATTTGATTAATACAAGGAATTAAACTCCTCACAGTAAAATCTAAATAATGCGGCGAGGTTGTTTAAATCCTTTTTATAGAATAGATGATATATACTTATAGCGAGGATGGATTTGGTTTCCTTCAGAAAAGGAACCAATTCTGATGTCATCTCAAATTTTTCCCACAAAGCGAGAGCTCTGATATAACATGTTTAAGAGTTAAAGATGATAGGATTCGTTTCTCGCATCATCCCAGTAATGAGATAAAGTGAGGACGAAGTATTTTATGTAGGAAAATACTAAGTTTAAGATATATTGAAGTTCTTCCTCGCGTCATTCTCTTACCAGAGATTCGGCGAGGAAAAATTTCTCAACCTTGATTAGGAGAGTGAATCTCAAATTTTTAGGTCCCAAAGATTGTCACGCTATGTTGAACACTGCATGGGTCTTTAAGAACTTAATGAAGATTTATTCACTTGAACCTTTAAATCTGATATTTGAAATCGAAATCTGATTAAGTGTACAACTGGTAAATTCATTTATTCAATAAATCTGCTGGAAACAATACCTAACTTGAAAGCTACGAAATTCCAGAATTCTAGGAAACATGTATTTGCGAATAATTGCAATGTGGAAATCTATGGTGCGAATGAAATTGAAAATGTGAATTTCAGAATTTTCTAAGAAAAGCATAATCAAGCAATATTATCGAGGTCTGTAACATTTCTCTCAGAATTAAAGAAATCAAGTAATGGATTCATAACAGGAATTCGGAACCCCAAGATGTTCGGGAAAACTCGAACTGAGATTCTCAAATCATACCATAAACTCCCCTAATTTCGGCCATTAGGTTTACCAATCCAGTTATGAGAATTCACAGGTTACGATCCAAATGTGAAATATTCAATCTAACACATGATTTTCCTCCATAAATCATAAATTGTAACAAGAAATGTAAACGAAAACACCTGGAGATCTGAATTTCATCAGAAAATGTGCGAAATCGATTCGATGGAGTCGAGAAAACAAGATGAACGATTGTTGATGGGATGGAAAAGATACATTCTAGTTGCCATTCCTCTCTCCAGGAAATTGCCAAACTTAAACTAATTTATCGAACGAAAATTAAACTAAACTACTAAAATCCAGAATTCGAATCTGAAGAACAAGAACATAAATTGCAGAAAAGTAAAACCCTAGCTACCTACCTACTACGCTCTAAATGAAACAGGAGAAAAATGTGAAGTGTTTTTGCGATCTCCAGCTTAGCCTTGAGCTGATCCCCAGTGGACATATTTATAGGTGTGTGAAAGTAAACGTCTCCCAACTGAGTGATAACTGCTCGCGCTTTCTCTCTCGCCCCACGCTTTGTCCCACTCTTTCAAAGCGAGGGCTTTGTGAAGTCTCCTCTTCTCACAAGGCGAGAGCTTCACGGCTTCCTTCATTCTTCTCGCTATAACTTCAAACTTTCTCAATTCGCGCAAACTTTGTTCCTCAGCTTTTTCTCGCAATAAGATTTGAACATCGCGTGAGCTTCTTGTCAGAATTTGCTTCCACTCCCCTCGCATCATTCTTTCTTCTTGCTCGCGATATGGATCTCATCCATGCTCAGCTTCTTCACTTTTTACCAAGCTTCTCCCTCGCAACATCTCTTTTAATTTCTGTTGACAAGGCGAGACTTAGTCTTTGATAAAAACTATGCGAGACAAAACTTCAATTTATTCTAACAGTTTAGAGCCATTTCCATGAATTTCAAGCTCATTTCCAGATCTTGATCTTTCCAAGATTAATGCTATTCTTTTCAGTTTCTTAATACAATGCCAAGGAAAATAGAGACCATTATTATAATCAGGACACGAATTTAGACGAGAATGACAGTCATTAATGACTGTCATCACCATCCTCACATTTAGAACCACTTGTCCTCAAAACTGCAAAGTTTCAAAGAATGAGTCTAAATTGTGGCCTCCAAAATTCAGAATTAATATAGGATCTTCCTTGGATCATTGCCTTCTCTTTTCCAACTATTTCAAGCTTGACTCATTCGATCGATTGATACTTCATACCTGACTTTTAATTTACCAAACTCGATGAAAATATTAACTAGAGTGATTTCCATTTTTGTGAGTTATTGTATTGTCCCTTATTTAGTCGGATTTTCTCCTTTCACGCTCAATCCTATCCAACTTATGTGCATACTTTGTGCTTTTGAATCCTGAGCCAAAAAGAATAAAGTTTTTTTTTATATATCAAGGGGTGGCTTCTCGTGGCTTTCAATAGCTTGGTTTCACATTATTAGGAGGAGTCGCATGGCATGACATTGCAGATGAAACTTCAACTCCCCTACCCTAGACTTTGCTCTTTTAGAGTTCTTCAACCCATAAGTCAGAGGGGCAGCTGTGCCAGCTACTTATATCCACATTATTTTACCACATTTGTTTCTGTAATAACCCTTGTTTTGGCTTCAGATTCATATTTCACTAATATGCACACTCATCTTTTAAGAGAGACTAGATTGGATCAATCCTTCTAACCTTAGTCCAATTTATTGATTATAGTATGCAAATCACTCAAGTCAATAAAATCACAAAGTCTTCAAATCATTCATCTAGTAATGGCATCAATCACTCTCAAAGTACTCAGCTTTCAACAGTTGTTAAAAGCGGCTTCAGATACAATTGGGTTCTTTAAAGTGTATGTTTCTGTCATCAGCCACTTAGACTTAGTCTTCTACTTCTTTAGCAACTTCCTATCCCACTTGGGTTCTAGTTCTGATTACCAAAACATTCCCTGTGTCATAGAATATTGATTCTACAGAATGACTTGATCTAAAGCTTATCTACTCTATCCTAATCAAGTAGCAAATTCACAATAAAGCAATCAAGGATTCGAATAAGAAAAATAAAGGAGAAATGCTGAAAGAAGAAAATACAAAAGAAAAGAGTTTCAAATACTCCCCTGAGAGAATGTCTGTATTTCTTGATTTACGCAGTTCCTGACGGACCTGCATCATTGTTTAGATCTTTAGGTGGTGCTGAGGGTGGCTTTTTAATGTCTGCTACCAAGGTGGCTAGGATATCCACCAGCCTCGTGTTAGTCTGCTGCTCCTGCCTCCTGAGCTCCATATCCCTCTCTCTCTCCTGTCTTCTTTCTTCCAACTCTTCTCTCCTCAATCTTTCATATCTTTCCATCTCCTCTCTTCTCATCCTTTCTTGCCTGTCCCATTCTTCCTTCCTAATCTTCTCTTGTCTTTCCATCTCTTATTTCCTGAGTTTTTCTTCAGTTTGAATTCTGACATGTTCAAGCTCAATCCTCTTCTTTTCCATCTCTCTTTGTATGGGTTTGTCTTCTGACATGGTTTTTACCAACATTTCCATAGACTGTGCAAAACTCTGGATCGAAGTAATCATGTTCTAAGATTCATCCACTGACACTGTATTCCTTAATGGTTGTCTTGGAAGTTGAGATGGTGCAGAGATATCTTCGAGCTCTTCATCTTCAGGAATAGCATTTAATGCAGGAGATGTTGCTGAAATCTTTGATCTTTTTGCTGCAGCTTTAGACTGAGATGATTTAGATTTTGAAGGAAGTTTAGTTTGTCTGGCCTTGGGAGATGGTACTTTTGATCCTGAACCTTCAGATGGCTGTTCATCCAAATCTAGCAATTGATAAACTAACTCTCCTCTTAAAGTGTCCACTGGCAAAGGAATATGAGGATCTATCCTTATAATTTCTGTCAAGAATGGTGCCATCAGTACTCCCTGCTTTTCACAAAGTCTCCTGATAAGATTTGGGTATGCTAGCGCTGCATCTTCCCAATTCTTGATTTAATAACATTGAGCACGTGATGTGCAGCACTACACTTTCTCCCTGCCCAAATCAATGCAAATCCTTCAAAAGTTCCAGCAGAAGGTCCTTGGAAATTAGTAGTAGGCCTGAGCTTTGAGTAGTAGAAATCAAGTGTTGGCGGATACTCAGTTTTCAAATTCTTCAGTGGAATTTTATTATGTTCAGTTCCTCTGTGTGTTGAACAAAACCCTAATGCCATCTTTCTAGCATTAATCAACTTGATGCTCTGAGTCTTTTTCCTAAAAAGAATTTCAGACTTGACGTCTGGCTGCTCCAGTAAGGGTGCCTGTATTAAATCATTCAGAGTTTCTACATCGACTTGCACTTGTTTACCCCTGATTGTGTCTCATGAAGATGTCCCATTCATTGATCCTTCTCCAGTAATTGATACAGCTCAGATACTTAGGATGGAATCCCTTGTCTGGAACAATCATCTTTGACATTCTCAGGTAATTTTCTACTACTTCTTTTCTTCCATTGAATTTAACTTTGATTTCCTCCTCTGTAAACTCGGTCCTTTTCTCAATGCTGTCAGGAATTGACAAAATCACTTTTGGGCTATTATTTCCCCAATAACTCAGAGGCATAAGCTCTGGTTCTTCTTTTCCAGGAGAAGATCCTTTAGAAGTATCCGATCCACTTCTTTCAGATTCATGTGCCTCTTCCTGATCATTTCCTACAGCTTCTTCTCCTTCATCACTTGACTGATTTTCTTCCTGGATAGGTTCCTCATTCTCTTCTTGATCCACCACAGTTTCAGTATGATGAAAATTATCGATATCTGAGCCGTGTATCAATGAAGTACTTGTGTCTATCCTCTCAGTTATCTCCAAGCTCTGCTGGTTCAGTATTTCTGTAGGTTCTTCTAGTTCTGGCTCTGGCTCTGGCTCATTCAAAAAGAGTGAGGTCTCAGTAGATCCCGAAATGAATACTCCTTGACTTACCAAGTGCTCTTCCAGTTTCTGTCTTTGGTCTTCAATCCAAACAGGGTCTTGCATCCTAGAGATTACCCTCTGAGCTACCTCATTCCCAATTGGAGATGGTAAGATCCACTGGTTAAGTTGACTGTCAACCAAAGTTTGCGACTTGATACTTTGATAGACATTTTGATCAACAAAATATTCTTTCTGTTGTTTTTCTCTGACAACCTCTTCTTCATAAAGAACCATCTGCCTCTCTTGATTATTCTGAGATTCATTCCTCTGGACCTCTTCTCTGTAAGCCTGAAGTGCTAATGGGCTTGGTTCCACTTCTGCTCCAGAATTAATCTGCTGTTTAACTTTTTCTAGCTCCAATTCAAGCTTTTCTGCATAATCAGCTGCTTGTTCCTTGGTAGTGCGTGCATTTCCTCCTTCTCTAGCTACCTTTCTGTATTTCTTAATCAATCCTTCCATAGATGAATTCATATTTCCCACAGTGATTCCATGCAGGTTCATGTCATCAAACTCTTGCAAATCTTTGATCAATCCTTCTTGAACTGTATCCCCTACTAATTCATTGACTTGATCTAGGACTTCTTGGTCAACTGAATTTTTCTCTTGTGACAAATTCTGTTCCAATTGATGTACCTTACTAAGTGAGCTGTCAGCTTCCTCGGTAGGATTCTCAACAAATTTATCATCTTCATATCTTGGTAATACTTCCAAATCAACCTGGTTTCCAATTAGAGTTTGATTTACTTGTGCATGTTGTTCTTTATCCTGCCCTTCTAAATTTTCCTCTGGACCGGCTTCAGTCTGTTGAGATTGAATAATTTGATCCACAGGTTCTTGTGTTTGAACTTGATATTCAACAATACACGATTTCCATCCCTCTGGATCAATGTCTCCCAATTCCAAATCTTTAAAAGGTACAAGTTCCAATCCTTCTGTGGATAATTAGTTCTTCATCACCAAAGTAAGGCAGTATAGCTTGTTGGACACCCAGAGTTGGTTTCACCTTCTCCTCATCAGAACTGATGTCATGGACTACAAACTTTGATTTTCTAGCCCTTT
This sequence comes from Hygrophila difformis, assembly GCA_030278955.1. Lineage (NCBI taxonomy): Eukaryota > Viridiplantae > Streptophyta > Magnoliopsida > Lamiales > Acanthaceae > Hygrophila > Hygrophila difformis. Next base: position 28,629,671 of record JAOANR010000011.1, on the reverse strand, counting down.
ATCCTGAATTTTTTAACAGGTTTATCAGGCTTCTTTTCTTGCTGCTTTTCCTTCTCAGAAACAGTTTCTTATTGTACTACCTCTTCAGGAGAGGGTTCTTGCTATTTTGAGGATGACCTTTCCTTTCTTTTACAGACAACAATGTATTTCCTTCCCTGAGATGGTTGTAGTAATTCTTTGTCTTCCTCCATCAGTTGCTCTGATTCCGGAATTACTCTTTTCAAATCCATAACCTCTTTAATTGTTAATTCATCTTCATGTTTCCTCTTCTTAGAAGGTTGGCTAGTCTTTCCAGACTTCTGTTTCGTCACCCTACTTCCACTCCCTTTCTTAACATGAGGTGCTTCTTCTGAAGAACTTGAACTGAAAGTATGTGACTTTCTCTTCCTGGTAGACACTTTCTTCTTACCCTTTTTCTCTTGAGCTTTCATAAATTCTTCAAATTCACGGTCTTCCTTCTGTCTCCGTGCGTGATACTGATTAACAAAACTTTGCAAATCTGGATGAGCTTCATCAGTTTCTTCATTTCCTTCGACAACCGTTGAGATTGTATCCACTACTCTCATCCTCTCAAGTCTTTCTTCATCATCTGTGGTGTCTTCATCAGAAAGACTTTTCTTAATATAAAAATTCTTACCTAAACCCTTAAGCATCATGTTCATCCCTTTTCTGTTCAAATACTTCTCATTCCATTTATCCCAATCATCAATGATTATCTGTTGAATCTTTCCTTGTGTCTGATCAGTATAAGCTCTGCGCTCCTTGTATGCATTCTGTCTGCACATCTGATCATATCTCACGTATTTCTCAATAAATTCCTTTTTCTCTCCTGGACAATTCCATGAACTTGTTGCTAGAGAGGTGGAGGTAATCTCTTCATAATCTTATGTGGTCTATCTATAATGAGAATATCTTCTTCTGCTGGTGTTATTGCTGGGGTTGAAATTTTCCTGTAATTTGATATCGGTTCCAGACCTTCATTTATGACAGATTCTCTGAAGATGTTCATGACTATATTATGTGGTGTCTGTTTTGCATCCTTAACCCATGCCTGATGTTCAGGCATTAGATCAGCAAAATTCTCTAGTGGGAATTCTTCATCAGGTTTCCTCACTAGCCCTATCTGAGGATCCTTCTCTTAAGATTCTGCCCTTTACTCCATTCATTCATATTTCTTATCCAGCTATTCCTGGCGTCCTGAATGGTCCTAAGAACTTCTTTCCATTCCATCTTGACTTGTTTAGCTTTTTGGAAATGATGCTCAAGGGCGTGTCTAAGATTGATCCGAGCATCAATTATTCTGTCCAATGCCAATTTTGTCAAAAAATCTTGTTCAGCAGGTCTCTTCTTATTCAAAAATGCTGGAGGCATATATGCTGGTAGTGCCTGTTGAGGATCATAAGCTCGAGCATTCCTGATCTCATTAAGCTTACAACAATATTTAGTGAGTCTTCTCACATATTTAGGCAATGGTTGGGGATCAAAGTAATCCAACTCCAGCCCTGCATGGTCTTTTGGGTTAATGATTCTATAGCATTCCTGATTCCATTCAGCCATGCACTTATTTTCTCTCTCTAAAAGTTTCTCTAGTCTGATATCCTTAGGAAGATTTCTATCATTAATAAGATTTACTGTCTGTAGTTCCCAGAAATAGCTCATCTTATCCCAAAATGCCTCTTCCAAATCAATCATCACTGATTCCCTCTCTTTAGAAGGTATGTGTTGAATCATCAGCGGATTGACATAAAATATTGGAGGTGAAATTTCCATTCCTAACCATCCACAGCTTTTCTGAATCTGTTTTACCTTATCTTCTGTTCTTTTCTTTTTCCCGAATGACTGTTCTTTCTTATCTGACTCAACAACTCGATTTGGAGTTCTTCAAAAGTCATCTTATGGATCCTTTAAGGAAAAATAAAAGAAACTGATTAAATCAAGGTCACCATCCTCACATTTAGATTTTTACTCTAAATGTGAAGGTGTGAATAGAGAATATAATATCAATTCTTCCTCAGTTTAGCATTTAACAGTTCACCATACTCACATTTAGAGATTTGCTCTAAAGGTGAAAGTATTATCGTCAATTAAATTTTCGCTATAGAAAGATATAATGCTGTGAAATTAAAACATTGTCAAGCAAAAACAAAGAACATTACCCAAGGTGTCATTCACACAGAGTCTGCAGAAACATTTGGGAATTCCAAATACAAAAGGTCTTATAGTTCCAATCTACTAATCAAAGAGGGGGAAATTCTAGTCCATTCCCAAATTGAGTGAAGCAATTACAATGCTCGGTGACCAAACATCTCATGCAATAAATTGTACTGACTCCATATTGATTTCTTGGCCATTTATGATTATTAACAAATAGTGTCTGATCACCACAAAATCTCTTCCTAGGCTGTCCTAGAAAAGGAGAGTAAATTCAGCTTCATTTGACATCCATCCTCTAATTGAAAGCTGGAGATCATTCAGCCTGCGTCTGTTCTTGCTGAGAGTTGCAAAAAGCCAAATTCCCTTCTTCTGCTCTTTAACATCATCCTTACTCAAAAGCATAAGTGCTTTAATGTAAATGGATGGGTGATGGTTATCCAAGATAGCCAGATCAGATCAAATGGTGCTTTCTCATTTTTATCCTTAACAAAAAGTCGCATCGCTTCTGATCGCTAGAACATCCAATTTTCTGCATCTCTGCAGCTTTCGAGGATGTCTATTTTTGTTTGCTCAAAGTTTACCCATCCCCAAAAAGAAAAATCTTCAAGGGTGGCCTTCTTTAGGACCAAAGGATGTTGAGTAGCCTCATTCAATGCCTTGCAAACTAGTTTGCAATTGAAGACAGTTTCTAGGTGATCGAATGCCAACCTCGATAGAATGTTACCTAGAATCTGATAAGGAAGATCTGTAATCTGAGTGAACCCTGATCCAGATTTCTGTAATGTAATTCATGGGTTCTTGGAAGAGCTTCCAATTTCAAAGCTGAGTAGGATTTACAAGATTTTGCAATTGAGTTTAATAAAAGGTAATAAAGAAGTTCAGAATCCATAGAAAACATACAAACTTGAACCAAAACAGAAAACAGTTGAAAGAAATTACAGTCCGAAATCATAAAGTGATTACAAGAGTTATGACAAAAACAACTTCCTAACTTAGAAGGACTAGCCCATTAAATGATTGTTGATTTCCTCTTCATCAGAGTCACTCCACAATTCTTCATCAGCCATGACTTCCCCACATGCTAGCCTGAACTGTCTAACTATGTCGAAGAACTGACAAGGAATGCAGTCTAGCCTGACATTTGGAGGTAGAAATTCACGTTCAAACAAAGAATGATTTTTGCAAAAACTCCTCTCTTCTTGAGCATGGAAAGGATTTGGGATATTATGACAGTGAAGTAGCCAATGAAGGACATGGATTTTGATGAAGACTACTTCTAAGACATCTTGGGCTACTGATTTAATCAGTTTTATTCCTTCTTCATTCAGCTTATTATCTTGATTGGACAAGAGTAAAAGACTTCTTATAAAGATGGAAGGCTGATGTTTTTCATCTAGGCCAGGCTTAAGGAGATCATAAGCTTTCTTTTCATCTTTGGCGTCAACAAATGCCACAAGTGCAGGTTCAAGATTGAACATATAATTTCCTGCATTATGACACTCGTTAATGAATCTCTCCAGGCTTAAGGAGATCATAAGCTTTCTTTTCACGGCTTCCTTCATTCTTCTCGCTATAACTTCAAACTTTCTCAATTCGCAAACTTTGTTCCTCAGCGTTTTCTCGCAATAAGATTTGAACATCGCTTGAGCTTCTTGTCAGAATTTGCTTCCACTCCCCTCGCATCATTCTTTCTTCTTGCTCGCGATATGGATCTTCATCCATGCTCGGCTTCTTCACTTTTTACCAAGCTTCTCCCTCGCAACATCTCTTTTAATTTCTGTTGACAAGGCGAGACTTAGTCTTTGATAAAAACAATGCGAGACAAAAACTTCAATTTATTCTAACAGTTTAGAGCCATTTCCATGAATTTCAAGCTCATTTCCTGATCTTGATCTTTCCAAGATTAATGTTATTCTTTTCAGTTTCTTAATACAATGTCAAGGAAAATAGAGAAAATTATTATAATCAGGACACAAATTTAGACGAGAATAATGACTGTCATCACTACTCCATACTCTGGAACGGTTCTGCCCTGTCACCTATCACCCCGCCTAAGCGAATTCGCCAAGGCGACCCACTTTAGCCATACTTATTCCTAATCGTGATGGAAAAGCTCTCGCGTACAATTGATTGTAAAGTTAATGAGGGTTTATGGGATCCGATCTCACCTGCTAGGAATGCCGCGCCTCTTTCGCACCTTATGTTTGCAGACGATCTTCTACTCTTTTCGAGAGCTACGATGGCTAGCGTTCATTGTATGGAAATTGTTTTAGCTAGCTTCGCGGCATAATCTGGTTTGAAAATTAATATGCAAATGTCACATGCCTATGCCTCGATGTCGGTCACAGCTAGTATGTGCGAGCAAATCACTCTGATTCTGGGAGTCCGCTTTTCCAACGATATTGGCCGATATCTGGGTTTTCCTATGATCACTGGCCATGCTGGTTTGGCTCAATTTGAATTTTTGGTTGATAAAATTCACGCCATGTGCAGTGGGTGGAAACGGAAATTGTTAAATAAAGCGGGGCGCATCACTCTAGCATGTTCAGTCCTTTCAACCATTTCTTCCTATGTTGGGCAAATCTATTGGTTGCCCTCAGCGGTCTGTCTGGCTATTGATCGTTATATCAATCGATTCATTTGGAAGGATGAGAGGGGGCGTGGCATCCATTTGGTTAGTTGGCCGAAAGCGTCCCTACCTAAGAATATGGGTGGCTTGGGGGTGAGGACATGCGGTGCGAATAAGCCGTGGGTTCGGCTGCTCTTGACTAAATATGGATGCATGGGAGGTTTCACCCTGCCGGGTGTCAGCACTTCCCCTACCTTTAGGGCTCTCTTTAAAGCTTCTAAGTGTTTTGAGGATGGAATTCGTATTCGAATAGGGATGGGGTTGAACAGTCTATGGTATTCGTCGTGGCTACTTGGAGGCCCCTTGGCACCTAGGATTCCATACGTCCATACTGCTGATGTGAATCTTAGGGTCTGAGATGTTTTTAAGAACGGGCGGTGGACATTGGAGAAAGTCATGACGCCTCTGTCGACTGCTATTCAGCAGGAAATTCGCAGCCATGGACCGATTTGCATGATTGGTGCACTAGACGATACGCGGCGATGGCTGGGGACTTCCTCGGGCAACTATACTGTGAAGTCCAGTTATCTCTGGCTTGTGTGGAAGCGACATGGACATACTGAACCACTCAAGGCTTGGGTATGGCGATTGGCAGTCCTGAAGAACGTGAGGGTTTTACTTTGGCTATCTTCTACTCCTTGCCCACTAATGCTTTGAGATGTGCGAGGGGTATAGCTGCCTCAGCTAGGTGCTGCATGTGTGACTCTGGCCAAGAAATGATCAGACATATTTTCTTTCGTTGCCCTCTCGTTGTCCGTGTCTGGAATGGTGTTGGCCTTGATGTAGAGACCATTTGGGAAGATGATGAACAACGCCCTGATCAGGTACTTGGTGCATTGGGGAAGACATGGACTTGTTTACACTGGGCTACATTTGGTGTATCTGGACTATGAGGAATGGTATATGTCTTAATGGGGAGCCTGCTAGAGTCGATGAGGAGATACGTCGAGCTCGACATCTTGGCATGGCCTATGCACGTGCCTTCCCTCGGCATCTCAGAGTTGTTACGCCCTGGCTAGTATCTTGGAGGCTGCATGGAGATAATTCTTCATGTTGATGGCAGCTCGCATGGGAACCCAGGGTCTGCGGGGTTTGGTGGTGTCATCCGTGGATTAGAGAGGAACTGGATTCAAGGTTTTTCGGGTTATATTGGCACGAGCACCAATCTTGTTGCAGAACTTCATGGTATTTGGAACAGATTGAAACAACTTGTGAGCTTGGCCATTGAGCAAGCTAGTTGTTTCTCTGATTCGTTGGAAGCCTTGAGGATGATTCGAGAGGGTGTACATGTGGATCATTGGCTTGCTCCCTTGATTTTCCAGATTAGGGATTGTTTGGAGTCACATCCTGTTTGAGTTGGGCGCATATCTTGCATGAAGGGAATGCGGTTGCTGACTCGCTTGCTAAAAGGGGAGCCAATAGAGAGGAGTTCTTCACCACCTGGGCTTTCCCTCCTGATGATGTGCGGCCTTTGCTCTCGGCAGACATGGCCGGAGTTTGTTTTGTTTGGGACAGATAAGTTGTTGGATTTGATTTTTTTCTCTCCCCTCCCCCACCTCCATTCTTTTTTAGTTTTTTCCTAATTTGCCGATGCGTTGACGTCACTATGTATCCAAAAAAATTATATAAAATATATATTTTAAAATTACACTATTAGACGAATCCAACAAGATCGAACTTGGGTATTTTTTTTGTTTATATGATTGTGATAATATTAGGTCAAAGTTGATCAATGAATAGTGTCAAAAGTCAAAATGAGACAATATAAATGGGACGGAGGGAGTATTATTTAAAAATTTAGAGATAATATTCAAAATGAACAATATATTAGGAAGTAAAATGATAGTATTTTTTTAGAACCTTAATAATGCAATAATATAATTTTTCTTTCAATTTTGAATTGTTAAAGGGTATTTGTTTCCGGAATGCTTTTATTATTTTAGATATGAAAGCGAAACTATATATGTTTAGTTTTTCAATGGTAAAAATAGTCTATATTATACTATGTACACATGTTTGAGGGTTTGAATTTCATTCATCCTCTCATTATACTTTATTTCCCTTATATTTTTATTGCATGCATTTTCTCCACTATTTGAGCAAAAGACTTTGAAATTCATGTAATCAAAAAAAATTATATTCTCATTTTATATCCTCGAATAAGTTCAACACCCATGCGCAGCGGGTGAAAAAATCTAGTATAATGAATAGATTATTACAATTCTAAATGAGCCGTTTATATTTAATTAATGAAAATTATTGTTAAATATCTATATAATTTTATTAAGAAAATTAAAAGCTCATAAAATATTTGATATTTGGCTAATTGGCTCCAAACTCTCACTCAAAGAACAAAGTCTCTCTTCCAAATGGGACTTGGTCGATAGTTGGATATAATTAAAAAAAAAATTAAAAAAATGGCCGGGTTAGTCGGGTACCCGATCGGGAAATTCGGCTCTATTAATTTCGGGTTCGGATACCCGACTTTGGGTTTACACTTTTAAAGAAACCCCACCCGATTACATTATTTTTCGGCTTCGGGTTGGGTACCTTTACGATTGTTGCTTTTACAAATTGGAAGAATGGTAAAATTAAATTTAAGGACCATGAAGGGGGTTTAAAAAGTGACCACCTGCCGCGGAAATCCGGATGAACCGAACCGATTACCCGACCTGGTCCGACAAGGGTAGAAAAGAGGCAAATAAATTGAAGGACCCGGATGGAATCCAATTGTGAATTCCCCAAATTTTGATGAAAGAAGCCATCGCCGCAACTGGAGAGTTACCGGAAGCCCGGAGACGTCACCGGAAGACCAAACGGAGCTCGCCGGGAAATTGGCCGAAAGCCGGCCGGAGCCGCCGGTTGGAAGGTCGCCGGAATCTTGGGGGCCGCACCGGAAGTTCAAACAGAGCTCGCTGGAAAATTGACCGGAAGTTGACCGGAGGTCGGCCGGAGCCACCGCCGGTCGCCGGAAAAATTTTGGTCGAAGTCAGAAGATGGTCGGACATTATTTCAGTATTATTAGACAGATATGTAATAAATAAAGACAAGTAAAAATTGGCGTCCTTAGAGGGTTGTCCGCAGAGGATAGGGTCGTAAGGATAGGGTCGTAACTCGTCCTTAGACTGACGTCCTTAGACGGTTGTCCGCAGAGGATAGCGCCGTAAGGATAGGGTAGTAACCCGTCCTTAGACGGTTGTCCACAGTGGATAGCGTCGTAAGACATCAGGATAGCGTCATAAGGCACCCGGCTAGCGTCGTACGTCCCCCAGGATAGCATCGTAAGGCACCAGGATAGCGTCGTAAGGCATCGGGATAGCGTCGTAAGGCGCCCGGCTAGCGTCGACGTCCCCCAGGATAGCATCGTAAGGCCTCAGGATAGCGTCATAAGGCACCCGGCTAGCGTCGTACGTCCCCAGGCTAGCGTTGAAACAGTCCCCTTTTTGTGTTTTGTTCACTTTTTGATGTATTTTTTTATTCCAAAATTGCCCTTATGTAATGAGGTATATATATATGACCTCCAAAACACTTGTTACTCATCTTTTGGCTTGAGTATTGAATGAGAACACTTTTCTCTTATCTTCCAAAGATTATTTAGAGTTTGTGGGAACTGAAAACCTTCACGAGTGCATAACTCAAACAATACCGTGTTCTAGACTTGGGATAGCTCACACGATTCGGATTCTTGAAGCAAATCCGAGATCGAAATCACCATTGTTGAAGGATTTGGAGGAGACGGTGTTGCAGGGTTTGCTTGCATTTCCATCTCAAGATCTTCTTCAATATTGGAGCTTCCTTATCCTTATTTCCCTTCTTTTTTCTCGTCGATCTATTGTATTTCTTTCTCGATCCATGGCATCCTAATTTATTTGGTATCAGAGCCAAATAAAGAATCAATAGATTCATAGTTCAAAAATCCTAAAAATTTGTTCTTCCTCCTTTTCACACTTTCACCACTCACCATTTGGAAGCATATTCCATTTGGTAATATATATTTCATCCATTCCTAAGGGGATATGCTGCCCAAATTTTTCCACATCCATCAAAAATAGCTTGTTGTCCACTTTTCGAGAAAACTGGTCTCTGCTCATTGGGAATTTCTGAAATCTGGTTACAGATTCTTGTTCCTCTCGTCGAGTAGATGTGTTTACATATAAAGATCATCGAAAACGCACATAGTATGACACAGTTATGCTAGTTTGAAGTTTGTCTGTTCTTCACCAAAAATCCGAAAATTACCATATTTTGCTTCTTGATCTTCTGTTTTCTTGTTTTTGTTGTTAGTTGTCCCATATTTTGATTCTCATATGTGGATGTATGCACTTGGAATATGTTTATGTGATTAATTGATTAATTTGCTTCCAAAATTCCAAGTGAGTGTTTATGTGTGTGTTCTTAAGTGTCAGATGATCTTCCATTCATCTTCATCTTATTCTTGAGATCCCCAAGTTTGATTCAAAATCGGAATATTTCCATGTGTTAAAGGAGACATAATCTTGAGCTAGTTGGAAAGAAAAATTGAAAGTGACATGCTAGCTTGCCTTGAGTCGCATAAGGGGAAAAGAAAATTGTATGCTCTCCAGTGGACCCCACACGCCCATCTCCTATGCTCCCATGCACGTGCACATCAAAAATTGGGAAGACTTGAAATCAAATTGTGTGCTAGTGGGGCCCGCCTCTTGACCTTAGTAATTTTGAGTTAATTGCTTAAATATTCTTCCCACACACTTGCTTATAAACAAAGTGGATATAAACAGTTGGCACAGTAGTTCCTCTAACATGTGTTATGAACTCTGAGTTGAAGTTCCATCTGTGATTACAGACATTGGAATTCCTCTCAATTAGCTGCGAAACCAAAATGTTGAAGCCACAGTAAAAGCAAGCCCTACTATTCCATAGCCATCCATATATTACCTTCCTACTTATAGCATTTCAGTGTGATTTTTATTTTATTTTATTTTACTTTATTTTGGGTTTATTGGGAGTCGAGTGTTGTGAGCCACCACTTTTCAAACTTTGGTGAGTTCACTTTTATATTGTGAGGTTCTGGAATTACTGGATTGCAATTGCCGATTAAAACCGTGAACATAATTTCATTGCATTGAATTTCACACATTTCCTAACGGTTGTTGATAGAGTCGAACAATTGCATTTTGTTTCGTACATTGTGCGTATATAAATTCAATCACCGATTCTCCAACTCAGCAATGGAAATTTATCCGGAAGAGCCTCCCAAGTACTGAATTGTGTTTCGAACCCAAGTTGTCAACACCAAGAGTTTGAGATTTTTGTGAGGAAAAATATTCCATATATTTTTATTATATTTTATATTCTAATCTTTTATAAATATATCTAGAATATTTTCTGAGATGGCAGGTATCTGTGATCCTGCATAGATGGAATTACTGCGGAGTTTGAACGCAAATATCATGGAAATGAAGCAGGATGTCAACTCTAAATTTGAACATCTTAATGAGAAGATTGAGAAGCTTGAAAATAAATTTGACATCTTAAATCATGAATTCTCAGGTCTGGAAAAGCAAGTGGCCAACAAAATCCAGAAGGAGAATACCAGTCTCTCTTCCGATCCGCACGAGAAATTATGGAAGGTTGCCACTGAAGGTCAGGGAAACATTGAAAGTTCACTACTGAGGGTGAACGAGAAAATTGGCGAAGTTACTGATGACTTCGATGGGAAAGTTGAAGTTCTTACTAGTGCACTAGACCAGCAAGCCACTGATTTACAAGAACATATCATAGTTTCTTCAACTGAACTGGAATTACGAATGGAAGCCATTGCATCATTTTTTAGGAAATATGTTAAGGATTTTTCTGAGAAAAACGGCCAGAAATTAATTGAAAGGGTCAAGAAATTAATCTGTCAAGCTGAAGGGAATTTAAGTGAAAAATTTGAAGACAAGATTGATGAATTAGCTGGACAGATAGATAGAAAATTGGAGTATGAACTCGAACAATTAGGGGAAAGACTTGAAGCACAAACTCGAGAACGAGCCAAAGAAGTTACAAATGATGAATTGACGGCTCGTTGCTCCGCCAAGCTTACACAGGAAGTCCTCCGACACGGGGAAGAACTTTCTAAATTATTTAATTCGAAATATAACGCATTGTCTGATAGCCTCACATCCAAAATTGAATTTGTTGCAGAAGAAGTGGAGCATCGATTAGTAGATCCCCAGTCCATTTATGATCAAGTCATGGACACGGTGAAGCAGGAATTGAGGCACACATTGGATATACAGGTTATTGATATTCTTGAGGAAGAATTCAGACCAAGGTCGAATGTCAGTCACACCTGAACCTCCAACATCTCAAGATACCCACCAGAAAGTCCTGAGGGTCACTATTGGTCCTGAATGGAATCCAATGCGTATTCAGAGTCAAAAGTCCAATACCACTAAAGAGAAGAGGAAAGAATGGACTCCATGTGCTTATTGCTCTATGCTTGGACACGAAGCTAAAACATGTACGTCAAAAGCAAGTGCCGAAAGAGAAGCCAAACGAAGGGCCGAAAGATGCGGCAATTGTTATGGGAGAGGACATACTGCTGAATTTGCCGGAACGAGTCATGGGAAGAGCTTAAGGCTAATTTAGACAAATGGATTTCTGCAGTTGCCGAAGGAGAAACAATTACCCGATCAAACAATGCCGCTAGTTATCCTGAAGTTCTCAAGATGGGCAGTGCAAATTCCAAGGAAAAGGGAAAGGATATTATCATATGTGGAGACCAATCGAGCGATTCTGAAATCGTCTTTGAGAATGACGGAACTTCTTCTCATCGGTGATAATCCCAATGGCCAATTCTGCTAAGGAACCTGAGCTCGAAGCCGCTGAATCTGAACAAAGGGAGAATTTATTTCACTGTCATTGCAAAATTTTTAATAATTCTGCAATTTTAATTGTTGACAGTGGAAGTTGTTCTAATGTTGTCAGTTTATATGCAGTGCACAAATTCCAGTTGACGACAGAAGACCACCCGAATCTCTATTGCTTACAATGGGTAAACAATAGTGGAAAATCAAGAGTCGTCAAGCGCGCAAGAGCTCCAATATCCTTGGGCACATATTCCGAAGAAATCCTCTTCGATGTTATTCCAATGAATACATGTCACATATTAATGGGGCACCCGTGGTTGTTCGAAAAAGATGTTAGATACCGAGGTAGAGCGAATTTGATAACCTTTATCTACGAGCAAAAGAAGTACATTATCAAACCGCTATCCCCCAGTACAGTTCGGGTTGACCGCGAAAGGCTCTTAGAGAGTATTCAACGTGAATAAAAAGAGCACCATGCCAGGATGAAGGAAAAACTCCGAGGGCTAACGATCCAAGAGCAATCTGAAACTAACCCCAGTGGAGAAAAGCTGGCTGATCGAGAGCCAACAAACCTCTGTTCTTTAATTTTCAACATTTTGAAAAATTTTCTGAATTTGATGTTGGTAGGGTAGTTGACTTGCTCGATATTTTCGCAGGTACCCATGATAAACGAGTCGAAAAATTCCTAAGCGAATCAGGTAAAATCATTCCGATTAGTGCCAAGGTTGATTCCTCTGAAATTTGTCATTATTTTCGAAGGGGATCGAGAGTGGAAGCTGAAGCGGAAGACACGTTGTGTTTGCTATTCGGATCCAAAACTGAGAACAATATCCGCCCTTTGCAGAACCCTTATCATGATTTTAAATCCCAATCCTATTTTCCTGAAATAGTGCGAAAATGTCAAATTTATGAGATTTCAGTTTGTGCAGGTTTGCCTCGCAAGGTTGATCCGTCTCGAATAATGACTATTTCCGCTTTGGAGTCCAAAGCTTTTGAAGGGGGAGAGGATGCCACGGAAATCCGGATGAACCGAACCGATTACCTAACACGGTCCGACAAGGGTAGAAAAGACGCAAATAAATTGAAGGACCCGGATGGAATCCAATTGTGGATTCCCCAAATTTTAATGAAAGAAGCCATCGCCGCCGCCGGAGAGTCGCCGGAGCATCCTCGGAAGGTTACCGGAAGCTCGGAGACGTCATCGGAAGACCAAACGGAGCTCGCCGGGAAATTGGCCGGAAGCCGGCCGGAGCCGCCGGAGGGTCGTCGGAAGGTCACCAGAATCTTGGGGGGCCGCATCGGAGGGTCAAACAGAGCTCGCCGGAAAATTGACCGGAAGTTGACCGAAGGTCGGCCGGAGCCACCGCCGATCTCCGGAAAAACTTTGTTCGAAGTCGGAAGATGGTCGGATATTATTTCAGTATTATTCGACAGATATGTAATAAATAAAGACAAGTAAAAAATGGCGTCCTTAGACTGGCGTCCTTAGATGGTTGTCCGCAGAGGATAGCGTCGTAAGGATAGGGTCGTAACTCGTCCTTAGATGGTTGTCTGCAGAGGATAGGGTCGTAAGTCGTCCTTAGACTGGCATCCTTAGACGGTTGTCCGCAGAGGATAGCGTCGTAGGGCATCAGGATAGCGCCGTAAGGCGCCCGGCTAGCGTCGTACGTCCCCCAGGATAGTATCGTAAGGCACCAGGATAGCATCGTAAGGCATCAGGATAGCGTCGTAAGGCGCTCGGCTAGCGTCGTACGTCCCCCAGGATAGCATCGTAAGGCCTTAGGATAGCGTCATAAGGCACCCGGCTAGCGTCGTAACAGTCCCCTTTTTGTGTTTTGCTCACTTTTTGATGTATTTTCTTATTCCAGAATTGCCCTTATGTAATAAGGTCTATATATGACCTCTCAAACACTTGTTACTCATCTTTTGGCTTGAATATTGAATTAGAACACTTCTCTCTTATCTTCCAAAGATCATTTAGAGTTTGTGGGAACCGAAAACCCTCACGAGTGCATAACTCAAACAATACCGTGTTCTAGACTTGGGCTAGCTCACACGATTCGGATTCTTGAAGCAAATCTGAGATCGAAATCACCATTGTTGAAGGATTTGGAGGAGACGGTGTTGCCGGGTTTGCTTGCATCTCCATCTAAAGATCTTCTTCAATATTGGAGCTTCCTTATCCTTATTTCCCTTCTTGTTTCTCGTCGATCTATTGTATTTCGTTGTCGATCCATGGCACCACCATTATGCTAGAATTCAGTGTTCGGATTTAGATATCAAAGCCATAATATGGATTATGTGTTATCAGAAAAGAGCACTCAAATGAAGATTGATTATGCCCTAGACTACCGATGGTTGTGAATGTTGTTCAGTGGCTTTTAAAGGAAGGTTTGTCATTTCAAGGACATGCCGAGTCCAGAAAATCAATACGAAAATGGAATTTTCTTTCACTTTTGAAGTGGTAACGAAAAAGTGAACAAGGTAATGAGCTCAATTCTCCCAAATTATTAACATTTTCAACCATTCAAAAGGAAATTATCAATCCTTGTGCAAAAGAGGTGAGGAACGTTATTGTCAATGAAATTGGAAACAAATACTTTTCTCTTTTGACCGATGAAGCTTGAGATACTTCAATAAGGGAACAAATAGCCATGGTTGTGAGATTTGTGAATGATCGGGAAAAAGTAATTGAGCGGTTGATAAGAGTTGTGCACGTTAGTGACACTTCGGCAAGCTCTTTGAATAGTGTAATTGATGTTTTCTTTCTTTCTTTCTTTTTTTTTTTTTTGATCACTTTCTCAACTCTAGGTCAAGGTTACGATAGGGCGTCCAATATGCCTGGAGGATTTAATGGTCTTAAAGTTCTCATTTTGAAAGAATATAGACAAGCATATTATTATTTGCTCACGGACTTTAATTATGGTTGTAGAAATTTCAAATGAGAATACACATGTGGAAAATTTCTTCGTCATGCAGTTAGAATTGTGACTCTCATTGGAACTTCATGCAAAAGAATGGTGGCATTATGATGACCTTGTATGGCGTATAGGTAGTGGTAAGATTTCTACGCGGATGGGAAGAAGTAAGAAACATGTTTAAAAATGAAGTTACTGAAAATGAAGCTATTTAGAGAGGTTTCGAAATATATCGTCTCAAATATTACAATTACCGGTAATATTACAATATATCGTCTCAAATATTATAATACCTTTAAGTTTGTATTCTTATTGTATGGCGTATACCGGGTATCCTCGAGCCACCTTGGGCACAAGACTGATTCATTGATAATCTGGTGGGCATTAAACAGTTGTTTCCCAAAGTAGAATTCTGTATACACAAAAGCTCGAACCTGAAACCTTTGCTTATTAAGCTGTCAGAGCCCTATACTACTCAAGCCAACTGCTTTTAGTTTATTTTGAATAACTTTATTTAAAATACTTAGTAGTTTGCACTGAGTTAGTTTTCTATTTTTTATTTTTATTTTTTTGGAAGATTTTTAAGTGAAACAAACCTCTCTATGAGATTCCTGATTTCGTCACTATACCAAGCACCCTCTTCGTTAGGTTATTTCCAACCTACACCTTTATTTTACAGTTATTTAAAGTTTCTTCTATTCCTCTCCAACAGTCCAACCCAAAACTCTAAGTTTCCCTAAACAACATAATATTTCATTTTAATTCCATTTACTATTGATATAATATTTCATTTATTAATTAATTTTAACACATTTTGGATATATATATTTTATTTAATTTTTATATTTAAATTATTTAATTAAAATTATTATTTGTATTTTTATGTACTTTATTTTATTAAATAATAAATAAAATCTTTAAATTAGAACCATTGGATTCATTTTTAAAATCTGAACTATTTGATATGTCGGTAAGATTTTGAGCTTTAATGTGGAATAAAACTCAAACAAGAAGATCTGAACCATTAGATGTGTCGGTAAGATCTTGACCGTTGATGTGGAATAAAATTTATATGAACCATTGGATTCATTCTTTAAATCTGAACCATTAGATGTGTCGGTAGGATCTTGACCGTTCGATTTTTGAGTCTTTACTTATAAATAAGTTGTAGTGGAATCAAAATCTACACATTCACATTTCATTTACAACACTTATTTCAACCATCTACTCTCCCTTCTTTTAATCATTCTCTATGGCAAGCTCAATAAATGTTAATTACAGCATGGACGAAGATAAACAACTTTGTCATGCATATATTGAAATTTCCCAATATCCTGGCATATCCCAAACAAAAGATTAGTCCTGGCTTCATGTTAACAAAACATTTAACGTACAAAAACCCAATGAATCTATTCTGAATAAAGTGTGTATTCTGTTGAGAGCCGCATGTAGACCATCTTGACTGCAACGGCGAAATTTAAATCTTACATCCAACAAATCGAGTATATAAAATTCAAGTGGTATCTCCACAAATGATTTGGTAAGATTAAATCTGAATTTGTCAATCTGTTTTCATGTATGTCACTAAATATTGTGAAACTTTATTAAATACTCCCTCCGTCATTTAATTATATTAACGTTGGCATAGTAAACACTATTCATTGAACAACTTTGATTCGACTTTTTAAAATAGTTACATAAGATAAAACATAGTCAAGTGGCATCTTGTAAGATTCGTCTAATCACATAATTTTAGAATATTAAATTTTTAAATTTTTACTTTTATACAATTTGAGATATTAATTGTTAAACATTTGCATTGGATTGTGTGAAAACATGGAATGTTAATATCATTTGATGACGGAGGGAGTATACAGATAAAACGAACGAAGGAGCTGATGATGATGGAAAATAAGTATATCTAATAATTCAAATTTGAGCACGTGTAGGATATACTGAAGGATTTCGAGAAGTTCTCCTGCAAGGCCGAAAAATTACGATGTGAAGATTTTTCAACTCAATCACTCAGTTTAGATACCCCGATGCCGGAATCTCATCTGTCAGTTCTCTCAATTCTTTTTTCTGTCAATTTAAGTGATGGTAGCGGCAGTGGATCCAGATCTGGATCTCAACACCCTTTGGGTGTTAAAAAAACTAAACTGAAAAAGAAAATTGGTGAAATACGTCTGTTTTTGTAATTCATTGTTGGAAAATGAGAAACAAATGCAGGCATATTATGAGACAATTAAATCTAAGAACGGAAAATTGCAGCTATTGAATAGGTGAATGAGTTGGCCTAGAGGAAGCAAGATCAAGAAACCATGTTGATTGATTCAATGATAATTTCTGACCGTTCGACGTCTGTTCATCCAACATTCTCAAGCAGAAATCATACAGAGAATGCGTGAGCAGTCAACATTCGCTCCCGACACTAATTTCAACTATCAAAGTTATTTTGAAGACATTAGAGGTTCCGGATCTGGTACTGATTTGAGAGATTATTTTTTGCTAAACAGTCCATGTAAGCTAGGAAATAGTAATGAGAGTCCATGTCACACTGAAGTGAGAGATTATTAATTTAGTTTATTGTATTATATCTTCAATTAATTTATCAATACTCTTGTATCTCATTTCTTTTCTTAAGTTTAATGTTATGGTATTGTAATTTATTGATTTTTATTTTATTATGTATTTATTTATATTTAATATTTTAAAATTAAAAATATGAAAATAAATTAAATGCAGAAATAATAATAAAAAAAAAGAAAATCTTAAAGCAAAAAGAAAATATGAAATAGGAGTATAAAAAAAATCCAAAAAAAAATTCAAAAAGTAAATCAAAAATGAAAAAACAAATAAAAAACAAAAAAAAAAAAAAAAAAAACAAAACAAAACAAAAAGGATAGCCGTGTGAAGGGCACTATAAAATGCGGAGCCCTTTCCGCAACACAATTTTTCCCTATAGCGGCCGCATTCTCCCGTCCTCATTGAAGCTCCCGCTCAGGCAAAAACAGCATCTGGCGCTATTCTACGGAGACGTTGGAGATGGTCTTGGACCCAAATCTTTAAAAATTAAGGCCTTGTAGGCCACTCAGCATTAGAAAACTCTAATGAAAATATGAAATGAATCGACGACTTTGGCAGTTGGCACATGAAGAAGAATGCATAATTAAGCATATGACTCACCCACTTCTCATAACCATATCCACAACTCCAAAATCTCAAATGTGTGTGCAATTCCCAAGCATGGGGCATTCATCCCCATATCAAATCGACCAGCGAAATTCCCACATTATAATAATAAAATCTACACAAGTTCGAAACCAACTAGATTAATTGTTCCAAGTCTCTACACAAGCCAAGCCAATTAAAGACTCATGACTGCCTGCTCTGTATTTGGCTATTTGCCATCGCAAAATTGCTTCAGATCTAGAGAAATAAAAATTACTAAAAAAAACAAGCCCACAAAAAATTAAAATAAAATAATAAAATGAAATAAAAACAAGTAAGTAGGAGGAGGCTCAGATGTGGTTGTGATACGAGGGATACAGACGGGGGCAAATTAGAGAAAGCAGCGACGCCATGGCTGCGTGCCAGCGGGGGCGGGCAGCCCCGCCAAGATACGGGCTGGGTTTCTCAAAGCCCGATTCGCGTCTGCTCAGAAAGGGGGAAGCAAGAATCGAGATCATCACAGCCTCTATGTATATGTATGTATATGGTGTAGAACCCTAATTTTGAAACCCGAATAAGGGAGCGAATGGTTTGGGACGATGGAGTATACTACTACTAGTACTATATTTTCCTGTGTTTCTTTCCAGAAAAGGGCTGTTACGTTTTGTTGAGATTTGGAAGAAGAAGAAATCATGGGGTTAGCAGAGAGGGGCAACCACCCTTGGAGAACTCCCACATATCTCTTCTTCAACCCTCATTCTTCCCTCGCTGCTTCCACCAAAAAAATCAGAGATGCGGATATTATTGTAGTAGTGCGCACAACTTTCATCTATTATCTGACTTAATTGCCCTTGTTCTTACGCCTCATTTACCAATGGTGCCACTGCCGCCTAGGGTTGTAAACGAACCGAATCGAACCGAATACCACAGTATTCGCTTTGATTTGATAAGCTTTTCGAATATTATTGAATCGAATCGAATTATTCTATAAGGTAATTTAATAATTAATAAAATTAATTTTAATTATTAAACTTAAATATTTAATTTGATTTATAGATCAAATTTAATATTTTAATATTATATATAAATATATTTATATTAATTAATAAATATAGTCACTAAAATTAAATTTTTAAATTATTTAACAAAATAAATTTATATATTTATATATAATTTTAATATAAAATCGAATATCGAATCGAATCAAATATTAATCGAATATCAAAATTCCGAACTACTGCCGCCCACGCTGCTAACACTGGACGGTACAAATGTCAAATGTATACTTTTTTTCATTTTTTTTTAGGAGGCAATAGGAGAACTCTCATGGTCACCGATCTTATGATTAATCTATCTTATATACTCCCTCCGCTCTTGAAATTTTGAAAGTTGAAACGTTTGGAATTAGGTACTGTTCACACACGCACTTTGATTTAAAATTTTATCATAGTTATAAAAGTTAAAACACAGTCAAGTTGGATTTTATTAGATTCATCTCGTCGAGAAGTTTTTAAATATCAAAGTTTTAGAATTTTTACTTGTATCGAACTTGAGTTATTAATGATTTAAAATGTATATTGGATTGTGTGCACTGTGGGTCCATTTCAATTTTTAGAAAACCGATGAAGTACTTTCTAATTCACCTTCTTAAGGTATATAAAGGTGTCCATACAGGCAGTTCATGATGGGCGGCTGGTTGGCTCATTTAGGTCTGTTTTCAAACGGGAAACTGTTATCTTGGCCCAGCTTAATCCACCGGCAGATTGCAGGCATGGTGGGCTAGTCCGCAATTTTTTAAATAATTAATAAATTAATTTTTTTTAATTATGTAATATTGCGGGAATGGGACTTGACCCAAGTGATCATGTTCATTGCCTTCCAAGTTCCAACCATAGGTTGGGGTTTGATTCCCACCCGGCCCTCTATCCCTCCCCTTTATCCCCCGTAGTAATTTGTATGGCTTGAGCTCCAACATACCTTTGTCGAAACATAGGTATCAATGTTTAGCAAAATAAATTATGTAATATTGTTATTTATTTAAAATTCAATATGCTATTTAATTCAAATACTAATATCCAAGCAACAAACATTGTTACAAAACATTATATTTCCTAACAAACTTAAAAAAGAAAAAAAAAAATAGCTTGACCAGCGGGCTAGCCCGCCCGCGTCACGGTTCAAACCAAGCGAGAGGTGAGTTTAGCAGGCTAATCCGTTTAGAGCCGCTTTCAAATAGGTCTCTATTTTTTCAGCACAATCCAAACTTTTGACATGGATATATAATTGTTAGATGGAAAGAGTAAATATCCAATGTCAAGAATGTGTGCGAATATAATGATTGTAGTGGGTAAAACAGAAAGAAGTTAATATTTTTAGATTTAAATGTTAAGAGTAAAATTTATATCTAAATAAAATTTGAATGGTTAAAAGGATATTTAAATTTTTTTGGTTAATAATTGGGTATCCTCAGGAGTCAGGCCTTACTGTATCCAATACTAATTCCTCGAGGATGTGGTGGGCATTAAAGGATTGTTTCTCCCAAAGTAGAATTTTGCATGTGCAAAAGCTCAAACCCGAAATATTTGCTTAAGCTACCAGAGCCCCATAACACTCAGGTCAACTGCGTTTGGTAAATGATATCCACAAGGCAATTATCTATATCATCTGCAATAAAATAATTTTGGCCATGAGATTATCAGATAAGGCATCAATTTCAGAATTAAATAATGATGTTAATTCTTCCCTGAATTGAGCAATTATTTTCGAAATTTCTGAAGAACAACTAGCCATCAGAGCGGTACTCGGGGCTTCTTCAGCTCGCTCGGCTATCTGTAGTTCAAGCCTTTTGCCTAACTGCTCCAATTCATATTCAACTTTTCTTCAATCTATGCTTCTCAATTTGGTCTTCCAATATACTCCCTCTGTTTCTAAATAAGTGTTACGTTTTGACTTTTTTTACTGTTCATTGTAGCACTTTGACTTCTATTTTACTTATAGTTATATAAGAAAAAATATAGTCAAGTGAGATCTTGTTGGATCCATCTCATCTTGTAGTTTTTAAATATTAAATTTTTAGAATTTGTACTTGTACCGAATTTGAGTTGTTAATAGTTTAAAATGTGCATTGACAAACGTGCAGAAGAGAAACGTAACACTTAAAAAGAAACAGAGTTAGTATTATTTAAATCCTTCTCACCTTCATAGAAGAGATTTTTAATCCATTATGCTATTCTTTGACCATGTCGAGCAACAAAGTCTTAGACTGATTTCTTGAGATATGATGTAGATGCATCCAATTTAATCTCAACTTTGGTGGTGGAGATGATTATGTGCTCTTGAAGGTCAGCAACTTGGCAATCCATTTCCTCAACAACAAACTCAATTTTGCCATCTAACTTCGCAGATAAGATACCTATGCGGTGATCGACCTGCTTCTTAAGATGTGAAAATTCTCCGCTTAAATCATCAAATTTATTTGCCAAAACATCAAATTTTATTTCTATATTATCAATTTTGTTTTTGTTTAGGTTATCCATTTTAGAATTCAAATCTTGCTTCATGCTCCTCATAAATTCCATCAACTTACTATTGGATTGACCTGCCATTTTCAAAAAATAAAACAGATATATGTATAAGAATTAGAAAAATTGCAGAAATATGTAGAGTGCCTCTCAAGTATTTTCTCTTGTTGCTTCAACTTTGATCCATTTCCTTCAGTTCCAACACCGTATTAATCAAAGCCTGCTCAAAAGGATTATCAGATACACAGGATAGATTTTTGTACGTTCAAATCACGAAGCAAAGTGAAATGCCCGACTCAATCAATTAAAGGCACGGATGTGTATTCTCAATGCAATCTGATTTATGTTCACAGTTTTAAACAAGTATTGCAGGTAATGAACAGTGTAATTGGACCCAATTTAGAAGTAGAAAAATAAAAGCTCACAAGAAAATATCACTCAAGAAAATTACCCAACATTCAACTGTGGCTTCAGCAACTCAGATTCACAATTTTAGAGAGGAATTCCAATATCTAACTTGAAGACGGACCGTGTTCAACGATAGAGGAACAATTGTGCAAGTTGATTGTATCCACTTTATTTTAACACTCAAAAATATTCCCAATACTTTTTTTTTTTGGTAAAGGTGACGCACAAGCGTCGGCAAGAGTTTAAAAACTATAAAAAACTACAGAAAGGAGACGAAGGAAAGAAAGGAAATAACAACAGAGAGCTCAGAACCGGGGAAAACAAACCCCGGCCATATCCGCAGAAAGTAGTGGCCGCACCTCATCCGGAGGGAAAGCCCATGTCGTAAAGAAATCCAAAGACTTAGCTCCCCGCTTAGCTAATGCATCTGCGACAGAATTACCTTCACGAAGGATGTGGAACCAACTATACCCAGGCATTTGAGCCAGAATACTTCTGATGTTGTGCACCAAAGGGAACATGCAATGCTCCGCCGGAAGGTCCTGAGCCATAAGCCGCAACGCCTCCAGGGAGTCCGAAAAACAATAGGCAGAGATAAACCCCCTTTGCTGAAGAGCAAGAAGGCCATTCTATATGCCATGAAGCTCGGCCATTAAGTTCGAGGTCACCCCCACAAACCCGGAAAGACCTTCCACCCAATGACCATCGCCAGACCAAATAACACACCCAAATCCTGAATGACCGGGATTACCTAATGAGCTTCCATCCATATGGAGTAAAATGCCAGAATGACCCCGCGGATTCCAAGAAACCAGCCGCATATGAACTAATGTAGGAGTGCAACCGCCAACACGATCGGCAGCCATGCGCATGCAATTAGCTGAAGCAACAGCAACATTAAGTATGGAATGATGTGGACCCCGCTTGATTCTCTTGCAATTCCACAAATTGATGAAGTTGATTCGGTGGTGATGAATAGAATAGCTTAAAAATTAAGTATAATTATTTAAAGGGGAAATTGGAGATATATACCTCCAAGGAATTGGGTTTTTAAGGTCAGTACCCACAAAGATACTGCCTTTAAGAGTAACCCACCAAAAGGAATGAATGTTATTCTGCACACACAAGGTAAATGAAAGTATATTTTAATAAGTAAATGACAAATGAGCCCTTTTCTTTTCTTTGGTGGGGAAAGAAGCACTAACTTCTTGAGGAAGGTTCCCGAAAGAAACAGAGGTGGGAGGGGGGGAAGGTCTCGGATTCGGAAGGGGGAAAGGTCTCCATGGCGACTGAAAGTCAGTGTAGGGGCAATCGCGGTGAGGTGAGGCGAGGATAGAGACGGTGAGCGAGCTAGGAAAGGGGTTCGCGGAATGGCTGAAAACGGGGAGAGCGGTAATAGGGTGGAGAAAATACTGATAGGGTTTTGCAAATTGGAAGAGGAGATGCATTCGATAACGGTGAGGAAAGACACGACGTTGGCAGAAATTCGCACTATTCTAATGGAGAAGAGAGCTGATTTCAATGGCCATGAGCTATACTACGAACACCCTACTGAGAAATTTCCTGTTCTCATCACCAACGATGAAGACGTTGGGCACATGTTTGTTGTGCACGTAGTGGTGAACAAGTTAATGTGTCGAATGGAGGCGAGGAGAAATGAGAAAGAAAGGAAGAAAAGAACAAGGTGAGTAATCTACAGACCCTAAAATTTCTTTCCATTATGCGTTGGTAATTTTTAGACTGGGTTTAGTGTGAAATCCCCGTTTCTGAGATGCAGTGTTTGCTTGTTGTGGAGTTATGGTGTATGGAATTGCATGGTAAATGTTATTAGGTTGAATGTCCCTAGAATGGCATATACCATATTGAGGTACAATTACACCACAGTGCACGACTCGTATACTGCATTACTCTGTAATTGTGCATACCTTGATATGTGAAATGACATTAATACAATGTTGTTGTCTTTATGTAGGATCGTATATTTCTCTGCACGAAATGTGATGTTAAGTGTAATTTTTCTTTGTGGAAAACAGGTCTTGGTGTGATAACAGTACCGATGATGGTGGGGGTGAGGAAGAAAGAGTACAAAATATGGAGAATACACCCATAGCAACATTGGTTTAGTCTAGGGCAATTCGTGGGGAAGGGCAAGAGTTTCATGATGCTGATCATTTTAGACGTGTGCTAAAGAATTATCGCATATCCCACAAAAGGATATTTAAGTACGAAAAAAATGATGGAACGAAGATAAAAGCCATATGTGGTATGATAGGGTGTCAGTGGAGCGTGTATGCATCGTATCACAAAATGGATAGGTCATTTTGTATTCGGCGGTGTAACATGGAGCACTCTTGTAGGCTGGATAATTTACCCAGCAGGGATCATCCTCAAGCGGATGCTTGTTGGGTGGCCACACAAATAAGGGAGAAAGTGCGTGCGGACCCGACGTATAGGCCAAAGCAAGCGATTACATACATAAAAGGCATATTTGGTATAGAAATAAACTATCACAAAGCATGGAATGGTCGGGAGATTGCGCTGCGTGAAATTCATGGCGGTGATACCTTTGCATTTGATAAGTTGAGATGGTACTGTGATGCAGTGAAGAGTTCGAATCCTGGGAGTGTTGCAGATATGGAGGTTGATGATACAACAAAGCAATTCGAAAGAGTGTTCATTTGTTTTGGCGCTTGCGTGGTGGGATTTGTACGAGGTTGCAGGCCTATATTGTTCTTGGACGGAACCCACATCAAGTCAAAGTGGAAGGGTCATTTGTTAAGTGCAGTGACAATGGATACAGAGGGCGGCTTCCTAACGCTTGCCTATGCAGGTATGTAAATTGTAATTGTATTAGTCTAATAGATACATATCAGGTGTTGTGGAAGCTAGTAGTGCAAATGTATTAATGCTGAGTTTGTTGTTGTTTAGCGGTGGATTCCGAGAACGACGAAAATTGGGATTGGTTTTGTAAGAAATTGAAAACCAGGTTGTTGAGTGAAACGGGGACTGACGTATGGGAGAGGTATACCATTTTCAGTGATAGGCACTCCGGACTCATGAAATCGATTCCCACGATGTTCCAAGGCTGCCAACAAGCAATATGCCTAAGACATTGGGTAGACAATTTTAAGACGCAGGTATGAAGTACATATGAAGCAATAGTCTGTGTAATCAGGATCGAGTGTGGTATTCTGGTAGGTAAAAGCTGAATGGCAAAAATTGATATAGTGTTTGTACTGTGAACTCTCAGTAAAATGATGGCCCTTACATAATGTGCGTTAGACTGAAATATTGTTGCGCATTTGCAGGTTCTTAAGAAGAACAAGTACAGGCAATCAAGGCTGTGGGAGAGTATGTTAAAGAAGGCTGCTTAAACTGAGACTTTTGCAGAATTCGAGAGGGTGATGACCGACATTGTGACTGCCCTACCAGCTGCCGGACCCTATCTTGCAAGTTCTGAGCCGAAGCTATGGACAAATGCACTTTTTGAGGGTCTTAGGTGGGGAGTCATAAACAATAATTTAGCAGAGAGTTGGAACTCGTGGGTGAAAGAAGCTCGGACATTGCCGCCGCTTGCAATGCTTGATACCATCCGTGTGAAGACAATGAAAATGATGAACGAGAAAAGAGAAGCATCAACGAAGTGGATTGGTGATCTGTGTCCATCACCACTGAAAGATTTACGGGCCAATTATGAAGCTGCCCGAACTGTGTCAGTTGTAAAGGCATCAGGGAGTGTATTTGAAGTGCAAGATATGGAGAAGACAATGGCCGTTAATGTGGATGAGATGACATGCACATGTCGATGCTGGCAACTGTACAGATTGCCATGCAAGCATGCATGCGCTTGTCTGGATAGCTTGAATAGAAGCGTTTACGACTATTGTGATCCATATTACCGGGTGGAGGCATATCGACTGACTTATTCCGGTTTGTTTTTTTCCCATTCCTAGAGAAAAAGAGGACTCACCAGATACCCAAGATCCCAATTATGTGCGACCTCCTAATGTTAAAACACAACCAGGCCGCCGGAAGAAGAAGAGGATTCCATCACAAATTCCGTCAAGTGATATAAAGTGTGGCGCTTGCAAGAAGTACGGTAATCACAACTGTCGGACATGCAAGGAGGCTCGTACGTATAACAAGTAATGTGTACTGGAAGGTATGAAATTCGTAGTGTTTTGAGGCATGGATATGGGTGTGTAATTTAGGTAGCTTTTTGACGGTACTGTGTACTGATGGACTACCTTACTTTTTGGCCTTTGAATTTTGGGGTACTGTATTTCAGATACTAGCATTTTGGGCAGCTGTTAATGTGATGGTGGTATGTAATTGTATTGTTTTGTAAACTGTCATTTCATTGACCAATGTGGGTACAATTATATAGTAGTGTTTTATATGTCAGGTAGTGTGTGTCATAATAACTAAAGACTTTATCGTATGCATTATTATTTTTGTTTAGGCTCTTGGAATTTCAACCAAGTAATGCAGTATCTACATATGCACTAAACTTGGTACATTAGTAGATTTGAGAGTAAGGTGGTATCATCTACAAAAGTATATGGGGAACCAATGACAATATTTAACATTCGGGACAAATAGTTGTACATCGGTAGTAAATTCTGTCGCAATCAACCTTAAATCCGGTATTTCTACCAAAATTACAAGAATGATATTTATTTGAATTTCCGTTTAGACACTTGGTATATTGCAAGTCACGTACCAATCGGCCTTCTACAATTTGGATTTTTCTACCAATGATGCACTAGCATATGGCCAACGTTGTAATAAGGGTGACATCAATTAAATTCGTAAGATGAAATGGGTTTAGTGTGATAGTAAATTCCAAAAGTCGGAAATTTTTGCATATAGGGTATTCCTATATCGGGGGGTGGTACCGTATACGAACGAATTGACTATTTGAAAATCCATCATAAAGGGGACCCGTTCCTGTATATGGAGAGTGTAATCTGTCGCAAACGAGACCAAATCATGTATTTTTGAGAAATGAAAGCTATCTCTTTGTCAATTCGTGTGTTGCCAATCACCATCCGTTAAAGAGGACCGGAAAATACCCGTTCTCAACACCTGCGGGGAGTGAACTTGGTTGCTGATCTGTGTAGAGTTGCCTAAGTTTGTGAGTAACGATAGTAAAGAGATGCTAAGTACAACAAATAAAGCAACTACATAAGGTATAGACAAACTACATATGGTATAGACTAAGCACATATGCCCGCCACAGATAAGGGTGACATCTATTAGATTTCGGGTGGCAGTTGACAATTGTCCGTTTCAGGTTTGTGTGAACATACCGCAATGGTAAAAAATGTATAGTGAAGTCACATATTGGGGGGGGGGGGGGGGGTGGTACCGTCTACGAACACAAATGACCCCATATAAAACTGTCATATTGGTGGGGTATGGAAAGAGTCTTCTGTCGCAATGGCTGCTGATTCTGGTATTTGTTCTAATTTTTAGATTTCGACTCTACAAAATCCAAGGCTACTTCTTTTGTACACCCGTTCTTTCGGTAAATCAATAGTCCATTTTCAGGTTTCGGTGAACACATCTCAATGCTAAAGTAAGGATAGTAGAAGAAATGTGCTAAGCCCACGTTCTATAGGACTTATGATTAGGCCTTATTACTTATGGGTTAAAATAAAGTAAGGATAGGACATCATCATATACGATCACCCTTAGACGAGACCAGGTTAAGATAAGATCATCCCAATTTGAAAACTTGTGTTTTCCAATTTTGGGGTGGTACTGTCTACGAACACAAGATACCCCCAATAATACTGTCATATTGTGGGGGTATATACATGCATATGGGGAGTGTATTCTGTCGCAATATCAGTTGAATCATGTATTTATTCTAATTGTCAATTACGACTAAAATATTTGTGAGATCCCGACTCGAGCATACGATTTCGAACTTACGAAGAGGAAACTTGAAATATTTGAATTGTGAAATAATTATTGACTTACTCTAGTTTTTGGGTTTGTTGAACTAGAAATAGTGTTTTCCAATGGGATCGTTTTTCTCTTTATAATACCGGGATCGTAGGATCGAATCAGAATACTAAAATCTTATGAAATTGCATCTATAGATAAACTAAATTATGCACTAACAAGTAAAATCATTATTTCGTGTGTTTATGAATCTTGCAAGTTAATTAATACAATTACAACAGGATCGCCAATTAAACATTAAATATTTCATGTACATATATATTGTGTTTTTTATACACTTTATTCATAAGGAATACAATTCTTAAGTTTAAAATTAAATGAAAAAGTTAATTTGATCATAAATCATAAAATACAACAAAATTATGCGTTTAAGGGATTATGATTGTAAGATCGGTGAAGCGTTTGAGGGAGTATGACATCCAACAAATCTGTCACAATTGATTGACATCCAAGTATTTAGAATTTAAAATGTTGTGGGCCCGACATTTTCCCCAAGCCATTGCGCGGACCTCTCTTCAACCTTAGGAAATTTTTTATTCTTCCCGGGTTATACTGTTCATATTTGTGCAGGCCACACACTGACAGGGTACACAATATCCAAAGTTTGAAATCCCCGTTTCTGCATCCCTAATGATATCAATCACTTCACACACCCTAATTTCTACCAAGCCTATACATTTCCCCATTTCCCTATTTATTCCCCTTCACCGCAGCTTGCTCCCCAAGCCAATAGCAAATCATTCCCACCCATTTCGCAAGTTAATCCACCATTCCCCACCCATTTCGCAAAAATCCACCATGGCCAGGAACCCGATTCACCTTTGCTCTCATTGCGCGCGAGAAATCACCATCTAGGACCCGGATTTCACCAATGAAGATGGGAACAAACTCGAAGGGGTTGTGTGCGACGTTGCTGTGTTGAAAGAGCAAGTGAAGGAGGTGAAGAAGGCTGTAGCGAAGAACCCATTAGCTTCCATGATTAATGGGCTTGCAGCGGTGATTGTTGCTGGGTTCATCGCCTCAACCTATTTCCGACGATCGTCGCAGGGGAAAGATAAGAAGGGAGTGCAGTTGAAGGCTAACTGGGGATGGTTCAATGGTGATCTCAGTAAGTAGTGCGTTTACCCTTAAGTAAGGCTAACTTAAGTATATATAAAATATATTTTGCTAACATTTTGGGAGAAGCATCTTTTGGGTTAAGTTTTTGATTACCTGCGCTGAAGATGGTAAACTTGGTTGCTGGATTAGGGGTTCAATTCTGGTGTTGACTGCTTTTGGGTTTGATGATCCTGATTGGGCTATGTATATGGTCTTTAGTTGGTATTGACTGATAATGTGTTGGCAAGGTTAATTAACGGTGGTTCTAGTCTTTCTAAATGTAATGGGTGTTTAGTTGTTAGGTAAGTAAATATTCCACTGAAACCCAACTTTTGTTGAAATTCTTATGTGGCTATGACTGCAAATATGTAAAAATGCTGCTTGACAAATGGGATTTTGCTTTGAATGTGCCTACATAAGTTGTCGACTCATCTCCATATTTTGTATCGGGTGGCATTGGTCATATGGGCAACCCTATGCTCGTTTTGGAAAAGGAGAAATGACCCCTCTTGTAGATGGGCAACTTGTATACTGTGTGTGAAATGCTTAGGGGTTCAACTTGTAGATTTTTCTCGAATGCAGGCACTTATCATAAAGGGAAATGACCAATGTTAAGTACAACAAACGTAATTAATATCCAAAGTTATCATTGAGGTCGGATTCTAATTCAACAAAATTAATCCGACTTGAGATACAGTCAAAATAAGTGCTGTGTAAACCCCTCTTGGGTTAAGTCCAATGTTCGTGAATGGAAATGCAAAGAACTCATAAGGCAGTCACAATTCCATTTCACACACAAACCGGAGTTTTACGACCTAGTCTCTTCCCACTCATTACGTGGATCCTGGAAGAATATACTGCCAACTCGAGCACGATAAGCTTTAATATCCACCGAATTCTCTTCATTCCAAAAGTCTGGCGTGTCCCGTAAATACGCTTCACACCAAAGCATGACGAAAACTCCGCAATCATGAGATCCTGCAACCTGTTGTCGACATCTCTCCACAGAATGCAATCTCTTATCAACTTTGAAACCATTGTGCTCCAACCAACCATCTAGAAACCGTGACTGTAAAAGGACAAATGGATTTAACCGAGGATGTGCATTTAAAACTGTCAGACCAAACTCAAACCATATGGCACTTTCAACTCACCACATGCCTAAGGCTAACCGTAGCACGCGACCCCCTCATTGAGTTGCTTCTTCGATTCCATGTCAATGATGAGCAAGTGCCAATGGAAATACTCACCATCGTTAATCGGAACGACGGCGTACCTAACTTCTCTTTTAACGGCTTCAATCAAGCGTGTAAGGTCACCTTGTGGAAGTGGCCTCATCGCTGCCACGAACTCGCCGAACTTTGAAGGTCGCAAAGTCACTTTTGTTGGGATGGTCCGCATCTTGCTCATAATCGAATCCTAACATAAAATATGAGTTTAGTTGAAGTCTGTAAATACGGTTCATAGGTGAAATGTGGAGAAATTTAAAAACCAACCACGGTATATGTGCTAACAAACGTGATCTTTTCTGCCAATCCATCCACCATTCGAAACTCCTTGGATACCAGTATGTCGAGGAACCCATCAATGACATCGCCTTTAACAGGCTCGTCAAAAAGTAATGAGATTAAACTGCTCGGCTTGACGCCATTGGGACCTCTTGTCCAAGCATACTCACTACAACAAATGATACGGGGGGCGGTATTATTTTTTATCGCTTGGCTCTACATAAATCTACACATATTGCATTAAAAAATACTCAAGAGGACATCACCCAACGCACATACCTGCTCAGGCCTGTATCCAAAAATTGATCTATATTTTCCCGGTCACAATCACTCAATGACTGGCGACCAACATAGTTCCTCTTACCAACAAAGTCTTCTGTATAAATCAGACCGATCTTCCGTTTCTTCTTCCCAACCATTAGATCCACATCATCCTCAGATTCACCGGACTCAATCATGACCTAGGACATCCATACACAAAAATGTAATACACAACAATAAAGCATAGATTACAGTGACTGTGTTATATGAAATCTAAAATCTGTCACATCCAAGTATAAAACTGTCATTTGGCATATAAAGATAGTCATAAAGGACCTGTAATCCAGCATTTTCATCACCATCACCGTCTTCTCTTCCATGCACCTTCTTCATGATCTTACATGATGAAACCGGGGTAAGGAAGTCAACGTCCTTCAACTTGGGCTTACGATCAGTTCTTTCCTTTGCATGCCTCGCAATGGATCCGGGTGGAATACCTTTTGCCAGTCTTCAGTCACATACTTTATCTTCCCCTTCGCTACCATCATCCCCAACAATTCCACCTTCTTCTTTATTGTTTACGATCAGTTCACAGCCCTCGACGGGAGCAGCATCGCCCTCCATGCATCCTACAACAGGGATATCCTCACCCCCTACTATGGGTACATGGTCCACCTCCATGCCACCCACATCAGGGTCATCCTCACACCCTGATATAGGTCCATCGTCGACCTCCAAAGGCCGTTCTACAGCAGCCTCCTCCCCATTTACTGCAGAACCGTCGGTTGCATCTACAATTCGCTGATCCGTAAGGCCCTCGTCACATGGATTGTGAATGTTAACATCGACCTCCTCTGTGCCTTCTACAGCAGTCTCCTGTCCAGGTGTCGTTACTGCATCGATGCCTTCCTTTCCACCATTTGCACTTCCATCACAATGATCAGCCTGTGATTGATCCATTAGATTTCCTAATTCTCCACCGACACTCTCTCCGTCATCCACAGCCGCATCCTCAACCTCTAAATCCAGTGCATAAGCACCCTCCCTAGCACCAAGTCCAAAACCATTACTTACATTCTCCATAACAACCTCAACATCCACCAACACCGTCTCTTCTTCAACATTACTCCTCTTACTGGGGCGATCGTTGCGTGCCTTCGTCCTTAATTCATCTGAATTATCTGTGCAATGTAACATACACTATCAATCACATATTACACAGTCAATATTAAATAGATACAAATTTAGTTATCCAATAAACAAAGACACACCTTGTTCAAATTCGTGCAGATCATCTTCCACGACACCTTCATTTTCCTAGACATTCTTGCTCATATTGTCACCTTCACTAACAAATTCTACGGTTATTCTCTCATCCCTTTCATCTTCCACTCGACTCTCGTTCCGCACTCTACTCCAACGTGGATCCGGTATTCGTGGACCACCATCCATAACCTGTAATCGACAAATAAATTTCAGTTCCACACAGTTCATCCTTCCACATATTGCATATTTAAAAAAGTAAAACACAGACACTTAATCAACATCCTAAATTTCATTACCGGAATCAACTGCCTCTCTTTTGGTCTTAGATACTTCCGCTCGCCCTCCAAAGGGATGAATGGTTTAACCTCCTCCTCTTTCAATGATCTGAGCATTGTTGCACATGCCTTCACTTTTGGATGGGGAATCTGCCACCGTATGAATCGCGGGACTCTAGCTCTTGTCATTGGTTTCGCGAACCGAGGTACTCTTTCGAAAAACCATCCCTGTGGAACAACAAATTAAGCAGTGACATGAACACAACATCGTATGTAGATTATTCAAGAAAAAAAGATGGCAAACTTTGTCGAGCGCCTCGATTACCAACTGTTTCACTTACCAAAAGCCCGGCAGTGCAGCCATCTATGTAGCGTTTACCCTTGCCTGATCGTTTTTCCAACGACCGCACCAAAAACTCATGGGTTGCTTTCCCCCAAGCATAATCACCAATCGTCTCCAACTCATCCACATAATGTACAACGTATGCTAGTAGGTACAGGTGGGAAGTAGGAAACATGATAGAATTGAACACAAATAATGTGTACAACTGTGCAAAATCTTCAGGATCTCGCTTCCCCGGTAACCACTCTTCATTCCCAGCAGACTTCCGCAATGCTTCTATTATGTCTCCTCTCTTTATGTTCCGCGCATTTCCTTTAAAAAAATTCCCCACCGTTTTTGACTCCTCCTCCAACTTCGGGTGCACATCCAACCCCATTTCCTGTAGTCCTAATACACACGAAAACTCCGGTGATGGAAACTTCAAACTCATATTCTCCCCAAACACAAAACCTTTGTACTCCGCGACATAGCACTCCGCTAATGCTTCCAACCATACCACACTGCTATATCCTTTCTGACATCTTAGGAAATGCGAGAAAGGTGTCCTCATCATCGCCGCTCTTTGCTTTTCAGTGATTCTATCGTCAATTTCATTCATTACTGCTATAAACTTCTGTGTCGCACACCGTGCCACTGGCCCATCCCCATTTTTACTATGTCCCTCCCCCTTCTCCTCCTTACTCCCTTCTTCCTTGCGTTTACCCTTATCCTTCTTCGTTGCATTCACCTTTTCGCCCCTTTTATCAACCTCCTTTGCTGCTACTTTCTTCCCTTTTCCTCTCACATCTTTCTGAACCTCCTTTGCTACTTCTTTCTTCTCTTTTCCTCTCCCTTCTGTCGGCTCCTTTCCCCACCTACATATGCAAATGCAAAGCACTCTTAAACAGACATCGAATCCCCCCAAACAGAAACTCACATATTACTGCCAATTACCCACATTCAACCTCTCCATTTCCACTTACCCATTTTCTTCTATTAACCCCAACTACCAACATCATCACTGCTACATTCATCCAAGTAACAAGCAAAATCAACCCAATTTACACAATTGCATTCCACAATCAACAATTATTCGGAAATACCTATTCAAATTCTATAGTCAACAATCACAATAAAGCAAAAACCATATCCATTTCTCAAACAACAAATTCGACATACCAACTGTAATCTAAAGCAAAACCATATCAATTTCCAATTCACAACATACATTCTCCATTTCTGTAATTACAAAACCAAAACCCACTTATATGAAATTGACACACTCACCGTTTCATTCCTTGTTTCCCTCCGCGAGCTTTGCTACAATTCGGCCTTTCTTCCGCGCTTTACCCCAAATTCCGTGCGTTGCCCTACCAATTTCGCCCTTTCTCGCTGCCCCTAATACCAATTCGGCCTTTCTCCCTCCGCCGTCTCACACAAATAACAAAAATAACCCACGAACCCTAACACCCTCCAACTCCGCCTCCTTCACTTCAACTTTTCCTCGTGGTGATGCGAAACGTTCCCCTCTTCCCGCAATCGACCATGCGTTACCAGCACTCCGAAGCCGGCGAGTTCCCCCAAATGTGAGTGAGAAAGAGTAAAGTGCAAATGGCTGCATATTTTAATCCGTTGCAAATATTATAATACTTTCTCCCACCTTTTATTTTTCAAATTATGTATTTTAAAATTATTTTGAATTTGTTTGGTGTAGTTGACCCAAAGAAAAATTGTTTCGTGGGGTTCAGTGAAAACCTCCAAACTTGTTTGTGGGTTTAACTTATATTTGCCATTATTTAAAACTATTTTCATTTAAAATTATTTTTCGCCATTAACTTTAAACACCAATTATTAATCTCTAAATTTTAATTATTTCTCAAACATTGACTAGTTTTCGTCAGCTTCACTCGAAATCTAGGAAGTCTACGCATCACCGTGTTGAATTGCTTAGCGTGATTGTTAAACGTAGATAATAAAAGTATTAATTATGATAAACTATAAACATACTCAAGTTTAATACTTTCTTCGTTTCTTTAACTCGTTTCTTCATTTTATCACTATTATAAGAAATAATATAGTGATATTTTTTTAAATTGCGGTGGTATCTGACATTTCGGGCAACTAATCTGGCTTGGTGTAAATTCTAGGATCAAAGTGACTTCATCCTCCTCCCAATCTCGCCAAATCATAGTATGCTCTTACCAGAGTCAACCCCAATCATCACTGACATCAATAATTTATAATATCTAAATATATGTGAATTATTAATCGTTAAAAATGTACAATAACATAACTTATAATGGAACATTATCAATAAAATGGAATAAGTATTAAAACTTTACCAAGAGTTTTTCAGTTGTTTGTACTCCTTTTTTGCGCTGCCCCGGCTCATTGATAAATAAATTATTTTCATTTCCCTTATTAAGAAAAATATCCTATTCATCCCACATAGGGCTGGACAATTTTGCCGAAAACTCGGTACACCGTTTATACCATACCGAAAATGCCGAAAATGCCGAAATTTATGGTATACCGAAATTTTTGGTACGGTATATTGCCATGCCGAATATTTTTGGTATGGTATCGGTATAAGAATACAATATATTCGGTATATCGAAAATACCGAAATACCGATATATATTATAAAATATATAATTTCATGTTTTTAAAATAAAAAATATACTACATATTCATTACTATACCAAAAAAAAAATCATAGTTAAGTCTCAAATTCAAATTTGAATAATCTAAATTAAGTTTATATTTATTATATAAAGCAAACCCTAATTCTAAATTTCAATCTTATTCTAAATGATTATATTTATTTATTTAAGTTTGAAATTTAAATAGTATTTATTTATCCTAATATAATCTAACATATATCAATAATTTTTGTTTTTTTGTAATAGTTGTATCTTCTGGTCAAGCTTACTATCTTTGATCTTCAACTCTAATATGACTTAGAACGTAATCATGAACATATATATTCATAAATAAATGCCATTCTGCTATAATAGATTATGAATGACCTCTAAAGTTCATTTAAAACTCTATTGATATCATGTGATGTGTATTAAATTATTTTAAAAATTATTTTATTGCAATTAAATTAAAAATTTTAAATGAGAATTTTCTTTCATTTTCATAAATAATTTTATATTGGCATATCGATAATACCGAACTTTTATGCCGAATGTTTCGGTATACCGAATATTGGTATGCCGAATTTTTGGTATGGTAATGGTATTCGTTTTTCATATACTGATATTTACGGTATGAGTGAAGAAATTCGGTATACCGTGCCGATCCAACCCTAATCCCACAGTACCCACATATGGAATATTGAAAAATGCAGGTAGTATATATAATGCGTGCTTC
Source organism: Hygrophila difformis (assembly GCA_030278955.1). NCBI lineage: Eukaryota > Viridiplantae > Streptophyta > Magnoliopsida > Lamiales > Acanthaceae > Hygrophila > Hygrophila difformis. Next base: position 28,593,956 of record JAOANR010000011.1, on the reverse strand, counting down.
TTTTCTACTATGAATCCTTTTCTACTAAGGGATATGACTTGATGTACTGCGGCGTTCTCCTACCGTTGATTAACTTTTTAAATCAACGGTTGAGATGAGTTTGAAGGGTAAAAAAGTATTTTTGCCATATTACTTCAAAATATATTTTAGTACATTTCAGCGACAAGGTATGTACTTTTCAGTGATTTTTTACTAATATATTGTTTTCAACGACATGCATATTATTTTCAGCTCGCCTTCCTTGTATTTTCAGCGACGTAGTATAGTATATTTCAGCGTCGTATTATAGCATATTTCAGCGACAAGCTATAGCTTTTTTCAGCGACTTCATAAAAGTTGAAATCCAATTCTTTGGTTTAATATATTTCAGCGACTAGCTAAATGTATTTTAGCGACGAACTAAGTGTATTTTCAGTGACAAGCTGTGTGTATTTCACCGACATACATAGTGTTCTTCAGCGATGGCCTTGTATGTATTTTTCAACGACTTGACATTATACCTTCAGCGACGGGATGTATGTATTTTAGCGACGGGGTGTCTGTATTAGACATGCCGCAAAAATTTTCAACGATAACAACCTATGTGTATTTCAGCGACTTGACCGTTATATATTTTTGGATTTCAGCGCCTTGACCGTTATATATTTTTGGACAATTTTACACTTTTTAATTTTGAACCGTTGGATTAAAATGAACAGTCGTAATTCGTGCCTTGATGTGCTGCGACCTAACTCAGTCGCACCATAACTTTTCCCTTTTTTTCTCTATCAAAATATTTGATCTCAAACTTGAACCTAAGGTCGATTTAGTCGAACCTTATCCCAACATATCACTCGTAGTCAACACCGTACCGGGGTAATATCTGATAAAATAGATGCGTTAAAGATAGACAATACCATGAGAATACCCCTTCAATGAACTGAATATAGATGCTAAATTCAATTACAATAAGATCGTCGTTTAACACAAATTCGAAGCTATCCTGCAGTTCCAAATGAACTTACACAAATGTATTTTTCCATATACATTTTCAACCCAAATGAACTTACACATTCTACTGTCAGCTATTTAGCATATAACTATTGCCAGAATTTGTGCCACATTACCAATATCACAAAATGTAGATGTCCAAACATGCTGGTAAGACCAAAAAAGAACCGAATAGACATGCCACGAAACAATGCTCATAAAGCAACACAAGGCAGGATGACAATAAACTGCGATATGTAGGCAGTAAGTATACAGAAAGAACATATTCGAGGCAAGGAGATAAGAGTGTATATGCCAAACCAAGCATTAGTGGAAAGATTCAATCTTCACATGCCCTGGATACTGCCAAGAATACCATATCAGTGCTGTTAATCGCAAAAACTAGCTACCTACTTGGGGAAAACATTTATACCATCAATTGAGAAATTCTTGATTTATCCATCCATGTTGTAGTCATCTTGTTCCAAGTAAGGATTATAGCTTCCCGGAACTTCAATCTTGAACTGATCCATTCCTAAATACGCAGAAATTTCATGTGATATTAATTCCCTTTGGGAAAAGAAAAACACAAAATTTTCTGGAACAAGAATCTATAAACGAAAGACAAATTTATGTTTTTCGAAGATATTGACTTATCGTGCCAAGATTACTAAAAAATTGAACCATCTATACCGCAAAGTAAGATCCAAAAAGGAAAAGGGCATTACATCAATCTATCTCGAATGTATCAAGGTAATGCTGTTATGTCCTTTCAACCTTCTAGCTACTTTTTAGACCAACACAGGTGCCATTGTAATCATTAAAGTTTAGTTAGTTTTCCTTTGATACTTGGAGGGTTTCTAATTAGACACATAGTTTGGTGATTGGTGTGGTATCACGATGTTTTTTACTTTCATGGGTGTAAATTTGTGTAAAACAACAATCAAGCACGACCAAGGTATTGAGATTGAAATGCGTACTTGGATTCGACAGCATACCACCATAGAAAGGTAATTGCCCAAAGCTTCCACCAAACTTGGTGTTTGCATCCGTGTGCAACAAGGGCTCGGGTTTGCTGGTGCGTGGATCCACAGAATGCATTGCAGAACTACACTGAGGGTTTTGAAAGCAGAGATCGTCAGATCTTGTACTAAGGATATGCTGTGCTTGAAATTCCTCCGGCTTTGTTTTCTTCTCATTGGGCGACTCAACCTCTGTCTCCACTTCTAGTTCATTATTGTTTGTTGGCGTAGCCTGTTGCTTCCGTTTGGACCTTGCGCGCCTATTCTGAAACCAATTGTAGACATTCGTTTCAGAAATCTGACCATGCTGAGACAACTCTGCAGTTATTTCCTTGATCTTCTGCTTGCTCGGTGTACCAATGCCTTGATCAAATATCCTTTCCAAAATCTGTAGCTGCATCGGTGTCGGGGTCCATCTCTGTCTGCCGGTGATTTTGTGGGCACCAGACGTGATCAAGGGATCGCAGTAAAGACTTCCGAATCGCACACCTGATGGAGAACACATGAAAAGTCTTAACATCAGCAAAAGAACAGAATTCAAAGGTTGCTTAACAAATTATGAAGGGCCCCTCCCATGGGATACTGCAAACTAGTAAAACATAGAAAACAAAAGAGGAAAAAATTGCCCGCCTCATCCACTTGCTCAAATTAGGTTATCCATGTGAAAAAAAAAAAAAAAAAAAAACAACACCACCACCACCACCTAATTTAACAGAACAACAGCCTCCAATCCCTCCAACCACTATGGTTGTTTCTTAGCATTATAAGACTTCCCGGAATTTGGGTTTTCCAAACAATACAGGTTCTCCAGTTTAGGGCATCACAACTGCACTTAAGGCCTAGTGTTGATTAATAATAAAATGGGAAAAAAGGAACTCTTTACAACTTCAGTATATAACGTCTTGCGAGGAAAGCATACAATGCTGTACTAATTTTACAGTCTTTGTCTATACTTCCCAGAACAGAAAATAATCATATCTGAAATCCACAAGATTCCCAAATTCAGGCATAAGATTGGATTATGCTGAAATTCCCCATATGACATCAAATTCAAGGTCATCAACTAAAATCCCATCACAATTCCCATTGCAAAATCTAACCCCTTGAAGTCAGCACCGCAATCTTTACTTTAAAACAAGTTGGAAATTAGACAACGAACAAGAAAAGGTTAAAAAGGAAAACGAATTCCAGGGGAATGTGCTCCAACTGCCAACAACTTAAAAAATTCAACCTGATTTCCCAATTGTCGCCTACAAAACTGACGAGAAATGTGAAGTGTGCAGAGAATGGATTGATTACCTGCGAGATCATTCTGCGAAGTGAGGGACTTGTGGAGCTCAACGAGCTGCTCGCAGATGGTGGAATAAACAGCTATCTGCTTGCGCAGGACCTCCATCTGCTCATCCGTCATTACCTTAACAAACATCCCAGCGGTGGGCGGCGGGGGTTCCTCGGCGGGGGCCTGCTGCGGTGGCGGTTGCTTGTCCCAGTCCATTTTACTTGAAAATGGGTGAGTTGGTGGTGAAAGAGGGAAGAGAAGACAGACAGAAGAGGAAGAAGAGAGAAAGAGGAGGAGGAGAAGAAAAAGGGTAGCGACAAAGCAAAGGAGGAGGGAGGGTCAACAAGGCAAGGGAAATTATACTAATAGGGAATTAATTAGGCAAATTGCGGATCATGTGCGGGAGGGTAAGAGAGTAATTGAATGTGAAAGTAGCAGTATTCAACTTTTTCATTTCATACCCCGCAATCAGCGGCGAGAAAGGGACCCACCAACGAACTTGGAAATGGGAAATGGGAAATGGGAATCCAACTACTACTACAAAATCTGTCTTCGTGTGCTGTGCATTTGGGCGGTGCATATTCGGCTCTGTGTTTTGTCTTTCTCTTTCAGCTTGTCTCTCTGACCATTTATTCCTTAAATTTGGGGATCTTGAAAATATACTACTCCCTCCCTATATCCCATATCCCACGAGTTGTGGCTCGTATTTCTATTTGCAATGTCTCACAAATTGTAGTCATTTTCACTTTTTAGATAAATTTAATTAATATAAATATGATTAGAATCTTAATGATTTCTAAATCCATTAAAAGTAAGCAATTTTACTATTCTGCACAACTTCCAATACACTTTTATTTTTCTATACAAAGTCCCTTTCATTTGTTTAATTCTTCATTTTTTAAATTGGTACAAGTAAAAAACATATAAATATATATTCTAAATCTAGACATCTAGACGATTCTAACAAGAACACACTTGAATATTTTTCTCTAATTAAATCATTACAATAATATTTTGTCAAAATTAAATAATAAAGAAAGTCAAAATTCATTAAAATTTTAAACACAAATACCCACATCACTTTAACCACTAAACCCTACCACATCCCACCACATAAATTACTGTGCCCAAAAGAAACGAGCCACAATTCGCGGGACGGAGGGAGTACTACTGTTTATTACTATTGTACTGTCCTCTCTCCTTTCACAAACACCATTGGGATTTTTTCCCCAGATTTAAAATTATGTAAATTTTTATTATTATTATTTTTATCTTTTTTATATTTTTCATATTTTTTCTCTCATTATTTCAACAAATATTGTCTTTCCTTTACAAAAAGAACTTTAAGTTTTTTATTTTGTACTTTTTATTCACTTGTAAAAAAACTATGTGACAGTTACATCCATTTTTTTATTTTTTTTTTGGTAAAGGGACGCTAAGCGCTTCAGCTAAACAAAAGGGAAAACTACAGAGTTAAGAAAAAGGGAAAGAAAAAGATACAAGCCAAAACAAAAAATAGAACAAATAAACTATAGCCTCGGGAACCAAGTTCTCGCCATGTCCGCTAAGAGGAAGGGGCGCGCCTCATCAGGGGGAAACGCCCACGTCGTGAAGAAGTCTTCTGAACTTGCCCCAAGCTTAGCAAGCGAATCTGCCACCGCATTCCCTTCCCGAAGAGTTACAATAACCAATGAAGGCCTGGGTGGCTCTGACAAAGATCCAAAATGTGCTGAACAAGGGGGAATAAAATATGATTAGCGGAGCTCCATATTGTTGAATAAGCTTTAACGCCTCTAAACAATCAGAGTAACACGCAGCAAACACCACCCCAATCTCCAACAGACGTTTCATCACATTTCATATACCATGAAGCTCCGCGAAGAGGTTAGAGGTGAACCCCATTGATCCAAAGAACCCTTTTAACCAATGGCCAATCACCGTCGAGAAGGACTCCCCCGAAACCTGTAGTACCCGATTCCCAGAAGATCTCCCGTCAATATGTAGGATGAATCCAGAGAAATAACAAGGGTTCCAATGCACAAGACGAGTATCCGCTCTCTTAACAGCACGACCACATACCCTAACAAAGGCATCCCCTAAGTGTCTCGCATTACGTACCGTAGCATCAATCGAAGCTCATCTCCCTCAATCACATTAGAATTCCTACCACTCCAAATAATCCAAACCAACGCACATTGGTGGCCATTAAATTTCCTGCCAAACATGTTAAGAAACTACCCGCCATCACCAAAGCTGTCAACAACCCGCGCTGAGGGGAGGCCACCAAACCGTCTCCAGGCCGCCACCACCCACGAACACCTGAATAACAGGTGCATCAACGACTCAACCTCCAACCCAAAAATGCCACACAAAGTTGAGTTGGACATCCCCCGAGCATGGCGCAACTCATTGGTTGGCAATGTATTATGGCATGCAAACTAAATAAGGGTTTTTACTTTCACAGGCGCCGGTATTTTCCACACCCACGAACGCATCCCATCAACCCGAACCCCTTGCTGGTGGAGAAGCCAATTATAACCGGACCGAACAATATAAGTACCAGAGCCCTTACCATTCCAATAACATAAAGCTTGATTGTGCATCAGTAGAGGGCCAAACTCTCTGACCTCATCATGAATGTTCTCGGAACAATAGTCATCAACCTATCCCAACACCATTTCCCATTGTCGAACATGTCTTTGATCCTCAACCTCGTATCAGATACGTGCACATAAGGGAGACGGGGCACGATGGGGCTACCGCGCAACCAATTCGCGTGCCAAAAGTCACTCTCACCTGACCCAATGCTCATCCGAAAACCAGACTCGAAGAAAGTAGACACTTTCTGCATTGCCTAATAAATTGGCGAGGCATCCGGCCGCTTGTCAAAATTTCCATTGGACACTCCATACTTGCAGCCAATTAGAATGACCCATGGCTTAGAAGAACAAACATGCAATTCCGCGAAAAGTTTCCCTAACAAAGCGATATTCATATCTCGACATTTTCCTATGCCAAGACCTCCCATGCACATTGAGACAAGAACTTTATACCAATTAACAAGGGGAATACCTCTGCCAGAAGTATCTATCCAGATACAGTACATATACTCGAAGGTACCCAGCATGTCTGCATGACATAGGAAGATATAGCGAAGAGGACAAAATGGGCTAGGGTAATCCTTCCTGCCTTGTTAAGGATAGAACGTTTCCAGGAATGCATTTTAGCCATCATTTTATCAAGCAAAAATTCAAAATGGGCGCTTTTAGGAGCTCCATGGAATATTGGAAAGCCAAGATACCTTCTCAGGTCCTCTGTAAACTCTATATTAAGAATAGAAGTGATCTCCAAAAGAGTAATACTAGGCACAGCAGCTGACACAAGCCCACAAGATTTTCTATGATTAATTTCAAGCCCGAAGAAAACGCGAAGTTAGCCAGGACTCATCTACGCATTGCACACTCTCTACCGTAGCTTTGGAAAAAATGAGTGAGTCATTCGTAAATATAAGGTGTGATAGGGGTTGCGCTTCCGTAGCTAACTGCACCGACTTCCAAGTACCAATCTCAACCCTCGACATAATAGTCTGAGATAATTTCTCCATAACAATAACGAAAAGATAAAGTGTAAGCAGGTCACCCTGACTAAGTCCTTTAGCTGGAGAAAAAAGGGCTAGAGCCGAGTCATTTCATAAAATAGAATAAACCGGTGACCGAACACAGAACATAATGGTCCGAACAATGGAATCAGGAAAACCAATTTCAACAAGACAGACTTCCAGGAAGCTCCAAGCAATATTATCATAAGCTTTTTCGAGGTCAATTTTGAGCAAGAAATCTTGCGACCTCCTACTCCTATTTTTAAAGGACGTGATCATTTCTTGAAGAATTATAGCATTGCCCGAGGTGCCCCAATCCAGGGACAAAAGCTGATTGAAACGGCCTGATATACGCCTCAAGTGAGGGTCTAAGCCGACTAACCAACACTTTAGTTAAGATTTTGTAGCAACCACTGCACAGGCCAATCGGCCTAAACTGTTTGATTTCCGTCAGCACTTCAACTTTAAGAATTAGGCATATAAAAGTGGCTAACAGTTCCTTATCAAACATCCAAGTAGTCATAGCATTTTTCACAAATTCCCAAATAGAGTTCCCAATCAAGTGCCAATATTGTTTATAAAAAATAGCCGAGAAACCATCCGGACCAGGAGCCAAAAACCCTTTCAATTCATGCACAACTTTACGAACCTCTTCCAGGCTAACCTCAACCTCCATCCCTTTTATAGAAGGGAACTGCGGCAAGGGTGACAAGCCAACAGAGGCGTGATGGCCAGGAATAGCATGTCCAAGTAACCAAATAAAGTGATTCCTCGCGTGGTTTTGCACAACCATCTCATCCGTAACCCATGTCCCATCAATATCAAGACCCTCAATCCTAGAAGATCGATGACGAATTAAGGTTTGAGTGTGGAAATATCTTGTATTTTGATCACCCAAAGCAATCCCTTTATCACGGGATTTTTTATATCATAAAATTTCTTCTTGACGGAGAACCATATCAAGTTCACTCATAAGGGACGATTCCAAGTAAGCAAGCGAGCAGAATCGATTCTTACAAGGCATCGCTGCACCCCCTCAAGCCTCCGCATCAACTTCCTCTTCCGTCTATGAATATTCCCAAATGTGTTAACATTAAAATGGATAGAAGACTCTCGAACCTGATCAAGTCTCTGATGCATAGACATGGCATTCCAATGCCAAGTAGTATCCACAACAAGCTCATAGCCCAAGCAGATTCCCATCTAAATGGCCTGTTCCCATAAAAACCATGCTTCGGAAAGCAACGGAGTAGAATAGCCTTGTCATCAGAAGCTTTCCTCGGTAGGACCTCGACTACGCCCTCGACGAAATGGGTAATCCATTCAGTGTTATGCACAACTCGATCCGATCGCTTCCTTGCAAGAGTCCCACTAGATGTGTTCCTCTGCCATGTGAATAAATCCCCAGTAGTATATACCGTACATAATCCACAATTTTCTAATATCTGCCTGAACCTATCACAACGCACAGAAAAAGTATTCACACCAAAAACTTCTGGCTCCGACAAAACCTCATTCCAATCACCTAACGCCAACCAAGGTCCCTGATTAGATGCTGTCACCTGCTGCATAACCAACCGATCAAGATCCTTTTCCCTAGTGCATAGACTAGCATAGACCGCAAAAAAATTCCACTGGGCAGACCAACAATTGACACTAATAGTAACCACCCTTCGATGAGAAGGCTTTAAAGAAGAAAGAAAACGACTGACCAAGCCTTCGCAAAACCCAAATGCCCCCAATTGCCCGACGCATTCCACAACATGAATAGGCTCATAATCAAGATGATACAAGCAAACCCGAAGTCGCTCAAAAGGCCCCTGGGGTTCCAGTATAACCAACACTGAAGGTTTAACCATATTAACCACATCCACAATGTGGCGTTGTGTATTCATATACATGACGCCACGAATATTCCATGCAATAATAGAAAAATCTTTGAACTCAATCATTGAGGAACCAACGCAAGACAAGCATTGTTCCCATCCTTAGACGCCTCCTCATCCATCTCATTGCCCTCCATCCCATTGCGGCAAACTCATTATTAGTCGGGGGGTCACTAATACCGATTTCCTACTAACCACTCGACATGGACGTTTTCCCTTAGCACGCTGGCGGGCCTCACCACCCTCCGAATCAGATCCAGTAACCCCAAAAGCCGGGTTGATACCCAACACAGGGCCATATAGCTCACTATCACCACGTAAGTTCCCATCCACTTTTAATGGTTTCTCACTGCCTGGTTTATTAGAACCCTTCCCCAGCGAATATTTAGATTGCACATTCATTCCCCCACGTCGGGGCATGCGAGGCTTACGAGTTACGATAATACATTCACCCTGTGTCACATAGGCGTCACTATGGTAGGTTGATTTTTTTAAAACAAAATCCTTGCCCAAGGCAGGCAACGAGACAACCAAACATGATTTATTAATATTATTATTTTCCTTTCCCAGACCTGTATCCAAGTCAACCTTCGAAGAATTAGAATTACCTTCCATATGTGTATCGTCCTTTCCATTTTCATGCTTAGAAATTGGGGCAGACTCCGACGTGGCATTGGAATGCCTTTCACCTGCAACAGGCTTCTCAGAACAAGCTGGATAGTGACCACAAGTATGCGAACCATGACGGAAAAGGCCACATTGACGACAAATATCATGGAGACCTTCATAGACAACCAATTGCCAGAATCCGTGAAGTAACACTTTGTCGAGCCCAGGTGTTAAGCCCAGCCCAAATATTAATAAATTTAAAAAAATAATAACACGGTCCAAATAACACTAAAAATTCAAAAATTACTAATACAATAACCCTAGTTCCCCAAGCCCCCACTTCTGCACTTCCATTTCGTATCCAAACTCCAGCAGTGCCGCTCTGTCCTTCCATTCCATCCGCTCGTCCCTTTCGACTTCTGACTTCCGGCTTCCGGCATTCTACCTTTTCTTCTAGCGACAACGCCGCTCATCCCTTCTAGGCTCCAGCGACGGCTTTACCCTGCTCCTCCGGTCCTTCTGCTATGGACGGCGTCAACCCTTTTAGGTTTGGGCGTTATTTTAGAGTTTTCTTTCTATAGTGATTGTTTATTGCAGCCTGTCTGTAGCTTATTAGTTTTGTGTTATGGTAGAAATGGAGATCTCGGTATTGCTCCAAGAAATTAGACGGCATCTGCGACGATCCATGTGATTCAGGTCAATCTTTCATCAGTTCTTTTTTTTTTTTAAATTACCAAGTTTGAAGCTTGGGAAACTTGAGAAAGTAGTAAAGTTTGAATTTTTTCTTCTATGACTAAGGGAAAATGGATATATTGTGCATTTCCATCAAACTCTTACTTTAGATTAAAATTTCTGGTGCAGAATCAATTCAAATATGATTAAGATTATTATTTGCACAAATATTTTCTGCTTGTCATTGTTTACTATCTATGTAGTTTCTTTGATTCGGTGGTCAAAGAGTTTTTCTTTAGTTTGACTTATAGTATTCATTTTTTTTGTGGATGTTTGATTCTTGATGCAGGAAACTAAAATGGAGTTGTGCAAGTTGCAAACTAAAATGGAACAGCCCAGCAGCCTGGCAATTTTTTTTGATTTATTGAAAATTTGGAATGTTGTTGGAATTGGTATGTTTATTGAAATAGAGAAGATTGATAACTTGCAAACTACTTTTATTTATGAAATATTGGATTTTTTTTATTTTTAACATGTTGTTTTAACAAATTTCGAATCGAATAGTTCCGAATCGAATCGAATAACTACGAACCGAAGCGAATATGTTCGAATCGAATAAAATAATTTTGTACCAAAACATTCGAATCGAATATTCGAATAGTTTCGAATAATTCGAATATTAGTATCGAATCGAATACGAATGTCATTTAATATTCGTTTGAAAATCGAATACGAATACGAATATTCGAATATTTTTTCGAATACGAATACGAAATAGTGGTATTCGCTTCGATTCGATTCGATTGCAACCCTAGTCATACGCAGTATTTTTTTCGGAGTCGAAGCCAGAGAACGGATGATGGAAGCTCATGTTATACAAATTGCAAAGGGAAAATTCGCATTATTTGGATTAGAGTTAACATCTCCATTTGGTGGTGCATTCACTTTAAGGGATTATTTTGTAGAGGTAACCCCCCACCGGCTAGACTAGCTCCCCTTGTGACACCATATTACATATTTCTATACCATTCTATCTTATCATATGGGTTAGTCTTAGTCACCCAAATAATTAACAACGTAGATCCTTCACAGTAGCGGGCTCAGGATTTTTCAGCTGGTAAAGCCGGAGCTTAAGTAGACAAAATAATTATATATATATTTTTCATATAAAAGAGTACAAAATATGAACAAGTTGTAATTGTGTGGCATGAGCACCCACCAATCATTTTCCAGGTCTTTAATGGCTCCTCCAAAAATATGAAAAAGGTTTAACCACAAGAAGAATAATAAAATGTATAAATTAATTCAAATAATTTGTTTGCGAGAAATCTACTTAATTAATATTGCCGGTTGTACATCTTTTGATGCTGCTGCAATATAGATTCATTATTTATAGAGGTGAAAACATATTTTTCAATATACGACACTATTTATTACTCATCAGCTTATCTCCCAATTTATTCCTCAATTTTATTTTCATAAGATTCATTGTCGAGATTAATTGGTAAGATCAATGCTAATTTAATCAATTTATAAATAATTGGTAAAATCACATCATACAACTGCACATCACACTCCTATCAATTGATGAAAAATAAGCTATATAAGGTTCATAAAGACGAAGTAATCATCTCTATCAAACTTGGAGAATTGAGCTATATATATATGATCAAGATAACAAAGTAGCAATTCGAAGCTGTTTCAGTGAATCGGCTATTCATATCTCACTTCAATAAATCAAAAGCCTAGGAAAATAATATTTAAGTGAATTCAAAAGTACCTTATATAGAAGCACAATTCATATGTCAAATAAATACTAGTTTTGGATTGGGAACAATAGAATAGATGTGTTCTAATTTGATTCTAATCAATAAAATTAAATTAATAATATATACATATATTTTTTTTAAATGAGGTGGGGCCCGGGCCCCACCTGCCTATGCCTAAATCCGCCTCTGATCCTTCACATAACATAATACGAACAAAATAGTTGTTCGAGTCACCATAAGAGCCTAATGGCTAGTCAAGATTAGTCGGCCCAATAGACCAAACATTAGTGGTTGATGCTCAACCATATTTTATAGGGAGGTGATCAATGGGACTTCCATTACGAGGATGGTTAGGGCACTGTTTTAAATTTCGACCGAAATCCTGAAATTTCAGGTTTCAAGACACCTCAAAGCGAAATTTCAACTACAATATTTTTTGAAAAAATTTCTCCAAAATTTTGCCCGAAACCCAAATTTTCCTGAAATTTAACCGATATTTCCCAAAATTTCCCAAAATGTTTACTTTTTTAAAAAAATATATTTTTTTTTCTAAATTTTAAAAATATCTTCTTTAAAAAAATTATAAAAAAATAAAATTTATGCTTCAATACATGTTGATTATGTCTTTGATTTTAAGTCAATCTTTTCAATCAATATGGTGAACATAGTATATCACGGAATGAGTATTTTCAGCATATTGCTAGTTTATATAGCAACTGAAATGAAGTATTTTGGAATATCTTCATTTTCATCATCTCGGGAACTCGATGTGGTTTCTGAAAAAATGCAAATATCTCCAAAATTTCTCCTGAAATTTCAAATATCTTTGAAATTTCATAAATTTATATATCCGATATCGACACCGATGCCGACATTTGAAACCTTGGGTTAGGGATTTAGGAGCGAACACTGGGCATCGATCCCAACCTCGCCAAGATTCGCAGTGGGGGTAACTTAGCTTTTGAAGGCTGGAAATCTCTTTTTATAGTCTAGCTATCTGATATATTAATAGGCCCAAATCTTCCTTTTATCATGATTCATGACTGCCACTTTCACATACAAAGTTGACCCTTTGTTTTTCTTGGCATTATCCTCCTAGACTATATAAATATGACCCGTTCACTATTCAACATCCCCTTTGTTTCCATTTCAAGTCAATGGTAAAAATTTATTCATTCGAGACTTCCATTCCATTCTTTTTGGGTTTACAAACTACACACTCAAATAAAAATTATATTGTTGTACTTTTTTCTCCTTGTACCTAGATCCAGCACAGTTAAATTTTAGTATATTTCCACGCTAGTGTTTTCTCAAAATTTATGAATGTAATTGATTAATGGAGATTTATCAAAGATAAAATTCCATTTTATACGTATAATATACTTTCTCCCGTCTCAGTGAAATCGCTACATTCTCCTCAGACACGCATACCGATGCAATTTTTAACATTTAATAACTTAAATTGTGTATAAGTAAAAATTATAAAAAAAAAAATTGATATCTTAAAACTATAAGATTAGACGAATCTAACAAGATTTCACTTGACTATATTTTTTCTTACATAACTATAAAAAAAAAATTGAATCAAAGTTAAACAATGAATAATGTCGAGCCCTACAGCGTAGAAATCTTTATGAAAAGGAGGTAGTAATTATGTTCATCGATAATCGATTAAAGTTTCTAATATTTGAAAACAAAAGGTACAATTGATGGATGTAAAAATAAAGGCACACCAAACATATGTCAAAGAATAGTTGAAAATTTATTGCTACATTCTATAAAGGATGCTGCTGTTGATCCAAGCCACAAGGATCATGACTGCAAATTGTTTGATTGTCGGTTTGTATGGTAGATTTGCAAACTATGTTGTTGTTAAGTTTCAGGGATTTCTGGAGTTGCTGAGACTTATTGGCTTAGCAAATAGTATACTAGATGATTCATGATATGAAGTCTGGACGTAAGTCCTCCTCCTCCTGTAGATGTATATAAACAAAAGCTTTTCCTTGATAAACGTAAATGATGAATCCCAAGTTCTGGTTTTAACAATTTTGTATCCAAAAACAAGTTACACAAATGATCCTAAAGAGTAAATTTGGGAATATAGAAGAATAAGAGAGATCGATTAATAACAAAACCTTGTTGCCTAAAGTCTGAAGATAATCCTATG